>JAMZEH010000042.1:14205000-14407500 GCA_024699665.1 Ostrea denselamellosa
TTTAAAATGTACTCCTTCTCTTTCTCTCAATTTTAAAAATGATATTACAATTGTAAGTTATGATTATGTGCTAAGTAAACAGTAATTTCCAAATAGTAGTTCAATCTTCAATAGAACTCATGTGGAATAATAATGTCAGAAGTTTCTTGTTCATATTCTAGATGTGGAATAGTTCATATAAAACAAAGAGTGAAGATTTCAGGAAGATTTTTAAGGATGTCAATCGGGAGGACAGGCTCCTTGTTGGTAAGAAAGTATTAGAAAATTACTTTTAAAAGTACACTAGCACCACTATAAATGTGAATTTTGATAATATACATCTAATAAAGACAAGGAAGAGGGTCTGGATTGAGAAAAAATGAAATACATTTGTTGGTTATTCAGAATTCAAGTATACATGAATGTTGAATTAATAACCAGTGTTAGCTTAGCACATTGTAAGTCATGATAGATTATCTCCCTTAAAAAGTTTACTGCTGCATTGTAAACTATTGTTAAAATATTGATATAGAATATGAAGATTTTCCATTGTAGACTATTCTTGTGCCTTGCAAAAAGAGATTTTGGTTCAGGGGAGGATGTACATAACACAGAACTGGGTCTGTTTTTATGCCAACATATTTACCTGGGAAACACTGGTGAGTATCATTACTTTGCAGTTTATCTTCAAATGAAAATGCTGTAGAAGCAGAAATATTCATGGAGGATTTAATTTCATTGACAGCATTTACAGTGGAGTCTTATTTATCTGGACACTTTAGTTCCCAGTCAGAATCGTCTGGATAAGTGAATCTTCTGGATATCTGAAATGCTTTGATTTCTGCTATAACATGTATATATATAGCTTTTCATATGAAGAATTCTGCATTACATTTATAAAAGAAAAACATTAATATGTTTTATTATATTTTATACATATGGTCAAATAAAATAAACACTACTAAACGAGATTGATAAATTTGTCTCAATTTAAAAACTACTGTAGAGCATAATTATGATGATTGATATTAGATGCAACGCTGTGTATATAGCCATAATAATAATTGTCCAAGCCAACTGATAAACAATTATATATCATACTACTTTGAATTTTCCCAGGTGATCCATCTGTAGAGTATCATTTTAACATATTTACATTTTCACTGTTTTTGCCTTCAACATTTTTACCAGTTGTAATGACATCCATTTCCTCATGAATGCAATTCAGATGTGAACAATGTGCACATGAATCTTGATAAATATAGTACATCTAGTTTAACAGATGGGAATTCTGATAGAAATGATAGTAGATTGTAAATATAAAAATTAAATTTCATTTTTGAATATACATGAGATAATGAACTGAAATGCTTCACACCAGCATATTTTTCTTGAAGCACTAACAGAAAGCATTGCAGTTCATGCCCTTATGTAATCTCAAAAACAAAATTGATTTTTTAATTGAATGCTCATGCATGCTAAATATTGCAATAACTGTATATGTTCTAATCATTCTAAGCGGAGTCACATTAGTGCAATTGCTTAAATTTGAATGTGGTTTTATAATGTCATCAAAGTACAGATTTAAGTTAATAAATACTGATTTATATGTGAAATACTGAGCAAAGAGAATGACTGTTATATAATTCTGGGATTAAAACACACACCAAAAAACCAACAACAAAAAATGAAAAAAAAAGAAGAAAACCAATAAATATCTGTACGTTTGAGAATCTAGAAATTATATTAATTCCCAATGAAATTATATTTTGTACTTTAATGAAATTTAACCCCATGAAAATATGTGCTTCTGTGTCTTTCTTGTTATTCAGAAGAAAATTTTTTTTTTTTTGCATTTTGGTAAAGAAATATTCATTGCTGTAACAAGGTGTACAGCAATGCAAGCTGTAACTGAGGGTAATGTTTTGCTAAACATTGATGCGCTTTCTTAAAACTAAGATAATGATGAAGTTCTGATGAAAAAAAACCTAGTAACCATGCTAAATTTCATACATGCTGTGCAGTGTGCACTTTCCTTTTAAAACAGCCATTGACTAATTATCTCTAAGACATGATAAAAGACACAACAACAGTGAATTCCAAACATGGACAGAATGCTGATATATTTTCCTTAGAGATGTGGATAGACATAGCTACACCCATGAATGTAGGCTAGAGAGAGAGAGAGAGAGAGTGAGAGAGAGAGAGAGTGAGAGAGTTGCCTGTCCACATCTCTAAAGAGAATAAATGCTGATGACAAAGTTATACGAAGGTAGAGTCAGACATGAGTTACTGTGTAATTTCTCTGCGTTTGGAAACTTATTTCATGAATGAAATTTATGTTAATAAGGTGTTAGAGATTAAAACCATGTGAATTTGTGTCTTTATTTTGAAGAATCATTGAGCATAACTTCAGGTATATGTTTTCCCAAAAAGTTGACAAAACTTGCACAAACACTGGCTACATTCTGAACTCTGAGGCCAATGCATATCATGATTTGGAGTGGGAGATATGGTCAGAAAGACAGTAATTCAGAAATTTGCATTTTTCAATGATTTCACAGATTAATTGCTTAAGGCCAATCTTAATTCAGTGAAATAAAATGTAAACAATCACAAACTAGCTGCAGAACTGTAGTCCCCCCCCCCCCCCCCAAAAAAAAATATTGACAGACTGGTGTACAGTTCTACAGCTAATTATTACTGTGGTGTTTTATGGTTGTTTTACAATCTTGATCTTTTATCAGCAGTTTTAGCTTGCATTGCTTTAACACAAAAATGTTGTTATACATGTTGTAATAATTTGTACAATGTCTTTAAAAAGGTGTGATTTTGAGTGAACAATCTGTACACAAGTTTGTGAAATGCAATGTAGTACAAAATCTGTACATAATATCAATCAAAAAATGGTTTATATTTATATGTCTGTAAAAGTATAATGCTGAGAAATATTTTCACAAATTTGTTGTTGAGACTTTTAAATATTTCATCATACATACACTGCATTTCTGATTAGTAAAGATTAGAGAAAATTCACATTTGGTGAAACAATCAACTTTATTGAAGTGATCACAGATTTTTTTATCAGTTATTCCAACATAACAATTGAAAAATAAAGAATTTAAAAAATGTTTTCAGAGTAATAAAAAATGCTTTCTTAGAAATGGACCTTTATATTGTCATAATTATGGTGTTTATACAGCTTACTGTGAGAAAATATCTTAAAGACTGCTACTGTTTGTTTACCATTAATTCATTTGAAATAAACTCAGTTTGAGATGTCAATTTGCAATGATAATTATGGCTTCAAGTTGGCTTCTTAATCTTAAATGAAACACCTGTTTGACCTGTTTCAGACCATAGTGCAGAGCACTTTTGTCTGAGATCTGCCAAGCATATCTTAAGTCCATTGGTAGGAATTGACACATTATGCAATCAGACAATGGACTTTAATTGGAGTGAATTAACTGTTAGACTGAATTTATAGTACTAGACTTGTGTTACAGTCCATACAGATCACATGTATGTGTAGTCACTAGGTAACATGTAAAATCCATTCGTTTTTGGATGTGTAAATATTTACATGTTTTCTTTCTTAAATTAATCCTTATGGATAAAAATTGTTTGTAATTTTCAGCTTGCCATTCCTTGTCGTGATATCACCTCCATTACCAAGGAGAAGACAGCCCGAGTCATCCCCAACGCCATACAGGTCACCACAGAGCGGGAAAAGTACTTCTTCACCAGTCTGGCCAACAGAGACAAAACATACATGATGTTGTTCCGAGTCTGGCAGAATGCTCTCCTCTCTCAGGTGAGTCTGGCAGAATGCTCTCCTCTCTCAGGTGAGTCTGGCAGAATGCTCTCCTCTCTCAGGTGAGTCTGGCAGAATGCTCTCCTCTCTCAGGTGAGTCTGGCAGAATGCTCTCCTCTCTCAGGTGAGAATTGAAAGAGGCACAACTCTACATGTATTGACAAGTCTTTTGTGTGTAAAAATCTTATGACAAAAGTAAAAATTTAGAATCACTGTACATAATTTATTTATTTCTCATTGCTTGCATTTTTTGTTAATTAGTAATAGAGTAATTTGAGGTTGATAAAACTTGCATACAATGTACTTATGACCTTGTGATGTATATTTTATGGAAAGAAAGAAATTGTTTATTTTATGGGTATAATATTGTATATGAAAAGGGCCACAGGTTATGATATAGTTCATTTTAAGCGATTAACAGGAAAGAACAATCAGGATTAATCATATAGTAATAGTGATGAGTGCAAAACTTTGGAATGAAATATTTAAACCTCATTTTAATCATGAAAATTTATTGACCTGAAACCCTTAATCCTAATTTGATTGGAAAGATGTTTTTTGTATTGTTTTGTGAATGTGTTTTCTATTGTGAAATGACAATATTTTAATTAGATGAATAGAACAGCAACTTTTCATATGGCTGTAAACTTATAAGTTGCTTGACATCAATTTCACTGTAAGAGTGTTTGTTTTATTGCCAGCCAATGCCTGTGAAGGAAATGTGGCAGTGGATTCACTATAACTATGGGGAGGAGCTGTGTCTAGACTCCAGCGATGATGACTATGTGGCTCCACCGTCTCTCATCGAAGAACCGGGCAGAGATGACTGTGTTTCTCACAGTACACTAAATCAAGTAAGTTTGGATTCAACACAGACAGCTCTAAGACTATAATATACAGTCTGCAAGCAGTGAAGGGATTTTATAAAGAAGTACAATAAAATCTCAAAATTATTGATCTTTAAAAGTTTGGTTTTAGCTCATCTAAGCTAAAAGGGCTAGTGAGCTTTCCTGTTCAAAAATTACTCATTGTTCATCTGTCTGTCATCTGTTCACATATTTGACTTCTCCTTAAGAGGAAAATGCATTCCTGGGCTTGATAAGGGGTTCAAATATAAATAAAGGATCACACCTCATCCAAGGGGAAATCATGGTAAAAAAAAAATGTATACATAGGTTGTGATGTTTTAAAACTACCTCTCAGGAACCACAGGACCAAGAAGCTTCCTTATATAATAAAGATTTCAGTTTCTTTAAATCATGATCCCCAGAGCCAGGGTTTAAAATTTTTACATAGGAATATATAGGAAATATTTTTTTTAAAAAGTTCTTTTCCTTAGCTAGGAATAACATTGTCATAATGGCTGACATCCTTTTTGAAACATGAATATAAATATGAGCAATACTTGTATATTCCTTGTAAATCTAATTGGCTAGCGGGGTAGCTCAGTGGTTTTATATGTTGACAGCTGATATGTAGATTGTTGGTTCAAGTCTAGTTGGGGCTTTAATATTTTTCTTCTTCTAAAATTGCATTTATTCACTATAATAAAGTAAATATGACATTTTTCAATTTCAGGATATTATTGTACATATAGCCTCCACTTTCCATCTGTATCAGATTTCTCTGGTGTGTCATTTCTTTTTGTAAAGAACCACAAGGACACAGATTGTTAAATATGAATTACTGTGGAAGCATCCTTATGTAATGTGCATTCACGTTTATTATATTCAATACAGAAAATGATTGAACAGCAGACTATAGGGCTATAAACATCCTCTCCAAGTTTGTTAGCACCATGGCCCTTGAGACCAAGCTGAAACATAGTAGAATATTAAAGATTTATGTAAGAATATGTAGAGAAATTCTTTGAAAATCTCAACCAAAAGAGTACCCCATGACCCGTGGGTTTAGGGCAGGTCCCAATAAAATTGGGTTTAACATTTTACATAGAAATTGATGGTAAACTTCTCTGAAAAATTTTTTAAAGAACCTCAAGACTACAATATTTCAAATGAATGTGCAAGAGTGTCTGCATGCATTTAGTGTAGATTCTAGAGTGTACTCTCTATGTTCTATGACAATATTACGACCACAATTGCAATTTAATGTTTGAAATGATTTAAAAGTTTTAAATTTTTAAAACATGTTGAAGTTTTGTGTAGAATGTTTTAATTCTACTTGTACTATATTAACAGGCAGAAAACACAGACTCTGATTTCATCTCATCACAAAGGCTGCCTGAGGATGACTGCAATGTAGACATAAGCCAAGACCAAGAGATATTTACCCCAGCAGTGATTGAAGACAATCAGTGTGAGAATGTTGCCACTGATCAGAGTGACACCACCGAGAATAGTGAAGGTAAAGTCTGATAAGGGAGGTTACTCTGGCATGAATATTAATAATGTAGAAGAACAATGTGACTAATTACAGTGTATGAAGTAAGAGAACTTCCTATTGCCTGAGATGCATGAATTTCAACATGGGTGTACTAAATTGCTAGTTTCAATGCCCAGCCATACGAGCTGAAATATTTGAAGAGTTGAATGTTAATCAGGATGGAATTGGCACTGATATTAAAATCCAAATCATATCTATCACTTAAGGATAAATTCTTGTCACAATTCAGACAAATTAGATGATATGCACCATATGTGTATGTATTTTCTTCAATTAGGAAACACTTGGGTCATGAAGCCTCTATACTCTTGCTTACTGTTGTAATATTTAACACTAAAATGAGGTCTGAGGAACTTAAATTATAGGCAACTATATCATCAGTGGAATCCATAGTGTTGTAAAATATCACTTTATTCCCTCAGTTGAAAGATTTTGTCTCCAGTAGAACAAAATCACAGAAAGGAAATATTTTAAATACTACGGAAATTAATTTGTTACCACTCTTTGGACAATAATAAATGCTCTACCATACACTCTTTCTTAAGGAAAAAATCATTTTATCTTTTTATATATGATCTGATACCCCTATGTTATGTCACTATATCCCTTATTACAACAGTGTTATATATTTTTTTTTAAAAAAATCCAAAAAGTCTAAACAGTAGAAATAGAATAACAGAAATAATGATCAATGTGCAAAATTCTAAAATTATTGGAGGAAATCTTGTTGATTTGCAAATCTTTGTTAGACCTGACAACTTTTACATGTCTCGCTAAATTTATTATGAAAATCTTACACTGCTAGTCACTGTGACAGAACAGTAGAATAGTGAAGGTTAATCTTGTTAAGGAGAGACATATTCATCTAGGTGTTGTGATATTCATCTTCATAACTTTGTGTACAAAGTTGAACAAATGAAGTGAATTTCAGGCCAGTTGGTATATTTCAGGCGTTCCATATCATACTTACATGTAATGAACTGAAATTGACTATAACATATTGGGCAGATTAAAAATTGAAGAAAACTGAACTGGTGGTGTATTGTTTAAGTATATAAAGGGAGGTGACTCTGGATCAATTATTGAGTTTACATTGATTGAAAACAAGTAATTTAAAAGTAATATGTTTTTAGTTGAAGTGATGTTGTGTTCTGAACACTCCCACTTTGAGAGGTCCATGTTGGATGAGGTGTTTCACATTCCTGTGGAAAAGATGTTTGAGATGTTGTTTACAGAATCAGCTTTCTACAATGAGTTTCATTCAAGAAGGGGCTCTAAAGGTTAGTCCGTATATCAAAGTGTATGGTTTCTGCAATTGGTAGCAATACATACATTGCACACTGTATCTATTCATGACTTAAAACAAAACTGAAGACTTCCAAATAAATCTGAAGAAGTTAATTTCTTAAATGTGCGGATACAAAGACACTGCAGTCAGATTTAATGAACCTAACATTTTGTACACTCTGAGACATTTTTCTTTCCCCTCCTTTTCTCACCATGGGAAGATATTGTACAAATTCAGACATTGGTCAATCACCTTTCCCTCTCTTTTAGACTTTACTTTCTCACCGTGGAAGGACATTGGACATGGCAAACAAACCCGGACGGTCAGTTACACCATACCCCTCAATTACTCCATTGGGCCCAAGTCTTCTCAGGCAGTGGAGCTACAGACCTGTCACAAGAACTCCAACCCTGGTACCTACTTCACAGTGGACACAGAGTGCTCGTGTTTAGGGATACCATATGGAAACACTTTCATCGTGAGTGTAACAACTTTGATGTTAACAATAATTCATGGCTTGTTCCTTTGTATTTTACTGTAACTTCTTTATTACACAATCAGTAATCTCATTGATAGGTGAGAAACCTCTTGCATGAAATAAAAACTCACCATTATTTATCACTGTTTTGCATAGATTCAAATTTATTGGATTGTGGCACTTGCTATTTCATCTTCTCACAAATTGATGCTGAATAGTGCTTTTGGTACTCAATCTCTCAGGTGACAAATTAAGAAAATGGTTTTTTTTCCCATTATTGTGCAGTTTTTCTGTTATTATAGTAAAGAATTGATTATTTTATACCATTGTATCTAGGTGATCTTATGATCATTATCTAAACAATGAATAATAGAAAACAGAAAGAAGTCTACAAGATTCATCAGTGCATATTTCATACATTGTCTTTGGACATGTGTGCTGCATTGTAAAATATTTAAATGGTGTTGAAATGATTGTAAGAGTTTTTATTAGTTCACCTGAGCTGTAAGCTTAAATGAACTGTTGTTTGTAAATTTTACACAATTTCAAGTTACTCTCCAAAATGTTAACCACATTTACCATACAGCACCCTGTAAAAAGAATTCAAAAGAATTCAAATAAAGGGTGATACCTTTTCCATAGGGGAGATATTTAAGAAATAGTGAATTGTGGTGGCATTAATGAAAAATCTTCTCAAGAACCACTGGACTAGAAGAGACCAAACTTATGTGATAGCTTTCCTAATGAGCAGAGATTAACATTTGTTCAAATCATGGTTCCTGAGGGTAGTGTGGGGTCACATTAGGGGATTAAATTTTTCTGTGGGTATATACTGAAAAAGCTTTGAATTTTTTTTTTTCTCAAGACCAGCAGGGCCATGATAAGTCATATCAATATGCAACCTTTCTGAAATAAATTTATTTACATCATGGTAGGTTGGGGCCATAATAGGGGATCAGATTGATACACGGTAATATATTAAGCAAAGAACAGCAGCATCATGATTTGTCATCATCATTAAGCAAGCATCCTCAGGTACTGTAGATTCGATTTCCTTCACATCATGGCCATGGGGTAGGATAGGACCCTAATAGGGAATCAAAAGTTTTACACTGGCATATCTGTAATCTTTGAGAATTTCCTTTAATATCAAGGACCACTGATTAGCATTCCAACGTAGTGCAGATTCATACATGTATTTGCGTACAGTTGGTTTAAATAGGGAATGAAAATTATAGTTCAGAGGTTTTGTTTTCCATGGACCATAGGGGTAAGGATGATGTTAAAATCATAGATCAAATAATTTTACATATACATTAATACAGGGGAAAAATTTAAAAGTCTTCTTCTCCAGAACAGCAAGACCATGTTAGTCATTTTGATTTTTAGGCATCTCCTCATGTTGTTGATTTAAGTTCAGTTAAGTCACAACCATGCAGCTGTGTTGGAGTAAAAATTTGTCATGGAATTAAAAAAGGCACAAGATCTTTTGAAAATCCTTTTCCAAAGAACAGGAGTGCCAATGTGACTCAAGTGAGCATTGTGAACCTCTTGTTAAAAATTACATTGTATCCAGTAATATAACAAAGATAATGTATGAGAAACATTTTATCTGAACTTCGGTTTTTCAGTTTCATGAGTTATCTTTCTTCCAGAAAGTTTCATACACTAGTAACTATTGGTGTTCACTTCATAACCCGTGGTTTGCCCTGAAAAGTCTCTGTAAATAAGTATAGATACCATCAGACCCCCTTTTCTGATGTTCCAGCTGTAGGTGTTTGAAACAGTCCTAAAGATGAAATCTTTCAGAAATAAAATGATTGTCAAATAATGGCATAAGAATATTTCAATTTCATTTTTTTTTTTTCTTTTTTAATTTTGCATTTGGTTTACTACATCTGTAATGTACTTCAAAGTAAAAGTGTACTGAATATAAGTCAGTGTCAACAAGATACTGGCAATGTCTGCTTCTACTGCAGCATGGGCACTAAAACTGCATCTCCAAGAATATTCTTCACCAAAATTTCAAATGAGAAGAGTTTCCCAACAATATTTAAGCTGAAATTCATGATATGAATAGCTATTTCCAGATGCAACATGAGTTCATGAAGCTTGCTGAGGATCAGAATAACTTAAAAAAAAAAATTCTCTGGATTTCTCAGAATATGTAATGTTTCTGTCATGTGTTAGGTTAACTGCATTTCCATAGCGATTACTTTCTGTACAATCATCTATGTAAATAGGAGTTACAAATAATATTATTTACGAACTGTCCAGTAGGTATAATTGTGTTTAACAATAACAGCAAATATATATGGCAGGTAACAACATACAATTGTGATTGGCAGACTTGGGAGATAACTCAGAAACTGATCATGATTATCTCACCATGCAATCCATTCTCTATAATTAGAAAAAAAATCAACTTTAGGTTGTCTTTGACATGTAAATGTATTGAAAAATTGTAACATATGCATGTGTAAATGCAAGAGTACAAAGCTAGTTCTAAAGGAAATTGATGATTCAGGTATAAAGTAAGTGGGTGTTAGAATTACAGTGAAGTTGCTATTTATGTTATCAAATCCTTAGTAATTTTCCAAAGCATAGGTATAAATGCCAATCATTAAATGAACAAGGAATAATTTTAATGAAAGAAGACATTCTGGTTTTGGTAAGATTTTCTGTCGGTGTATCTCAAATCATATACCTGTGTAGGTTTGCAAGGATTGTTTTGTAGTCTATAACTAAAGGGTATGACATGATCTCAGTCAAGGTCAAATTCACTTGATGAGATGTTAATTTTATATCTGGGTTTATCTTATTACTTTGCATCTTTTGCTTGGAATGACTTCAAATTTAAGTGAGTTGTTGCCCATGACATTAATTTGTTTCACAATCTTGAATTAAAGTTTTGTATGCTTAGTCAAGGTTATAGGAAGATTTTAAAACTTGTGTGAGTTATAACTTGGCATTGCTTGTTTTGCATGGTTTGTTTAAACGTATAGTGTGATAATGTCGAAGATCTAAAGGTGCCGAATCTTGAAATAAGGTCATATCACAAAGTTCAAGGTCATATGGCAGTTGAAATTGTCTCCTGTCTAATCCTTGTACAAAGTATTCAAAAACTGAGAGTGAGTTGAAGGTATATTGTAGTCAATGGTTTGCTTTGGAGAGAATTTTGAAATTTTAAAAATTTAGAGCATTTCCAGCTTGAGAAAAAAGATTTTGTTAAGTTTCTCTATGTCTGAGAAGCATTTGAAAACCCTACTAAAAATTCATAATGGACTGATCTCCAAAATTTATTTAACACTGACTGTAGGACTGGAAGTACTAGCACATATATGAAAGGTGTTGCTGAAAAAAATGAATTATCATTTAATCATTAATTTTGCAAGAATGTTGTTTCTGAGGCAGTATTCATCAGAAAATTTTTCCAAGGGAGGGGGGGGGGGGGGGTGGGTGGGTGGGTGTTGAACCTTTTCACAAATTTGAACCCGTGATATAATGTCCAACCCTTTATTTTCCAACTCTCAACGCTCTATATAGCCACTGCACTACGCAATTTTTTTACATGTTTATGTTCCACTTAACCATGTTTCATCAGCATTTTATGAGCTATAAACCAAATTAGTCATAATACAAATTCCAAAAACAATTATTGCTTCACATTCTAAGATAGACATGCATGTATGTAAATTTTAGGATTTCCCTTGAGTGTATGAAAAAAGAAAATACATTTATTTCAACTTGTTGAAATGTCAAACATGTTTTTGAGAAAAATTCAGCATGCCCGAGTGAGTTTTATAGATCAGTTGTATTGATGCACACTTAGAGTAGACCTCTGCATTTCATTATGACATATTGTGCATAGTATGAGGGATATGCAAATTTCACCCAGCATTCTGATTGGAAAAAATAACAATATATATTAAGAGACTGTTCACTTAACCACAGCCACATATCTGTTGTTTGATTGTTGCTAGTTGATATAAACAGTTAACATAATATAATCAAGGAAGTTTTTTGATATCAGAAGAGAGGTAACACGGTAAGCTACATGTGGTTATTTGGTTTTCTTATCAATTGAAAAAACAAAATAATAAATTTCTTGCTGCTAGCAATTATAGATAGATTCTTGTGATATTGTATGACATGTGTATCATTATTTCTATGTTCTAGGAACATTTGATTTAAAAATAATTCTATAAATAGTGCTTGTAATATGAAAGCTTACCATATAGGTACATAGTTTTAAGTCTTTTCATTTGATACAAAATTCATCTTTATTATTTTATTTATTTAATTCTTTTTTGCATATTTATTGTAGAAAGATAGATTAAATGACAATTGTCAATTATTTGCAGGTTATGCTCATTATTGTTGACATCAGTGAAATATCTCTCTCTCTCTCTCTCTCTCTCTCTCTCTCTCTCTCTCTCTCTCTCTCTCTCTCTCTCTCTCTCTCTCTCTCTCTCTCTCTCTCTCTCTCTGTGTGTGTGTCTGTGTCTCTGTCTCAGAGACCTGATGGAAGTGTAAGGACCGAAATTTTGTCCCACAGTGCACTTCTATCCTCACAATGCAGGTCAAATGGTTAAAAATTGTCCTAACTTTAGATATTTCTTTCTATTTAAAAATGAGAAAATATTCAGCAGGATAATCCTGCCACTATATTCATTGTCATACTTTAACATTATAATAGAAAACAAGTGTGGTTACAAAAATACTTCTCTTACTGGTCGACTGGTCTGTCCCATCTTTATTACATGTTCAGGAAGTGTTGGTATATTTATTGGCCTACTGTTCTACTAATTTGGGGAGATATTTGATCCTTGATTTTGGAGTATCCCAGTCCTGTAGTAATCTATGTAGGGTAATGATTTTGAACTTAACCTACATTTTGATACATGTACCCAACACAATTTCTTGCATATGTATTATAAATAATGAATAACCATCATAGTGGTATTTCAATGATGTATCAATGTGGCAACAATTTAGTGAAGCTTTTTCATGTTTTCGTGCAATTATCTTAGTTTCTGAAATGATCCAGGAATCGTATTTCATTATACATCAGGCCTCAGTCAATTTGTCTCAGTGTCCATGGGATGGAATCTTATTTGTGTGTCAAGTGGCATTAAGATACAGCATAATGATATGAACATATGGACCAAAAAATATGTATATCATTTATTTTATAGAAAGATAATTCCAAAACGTTTATTAAAAATATTGATATGCTTGAATAACTCATTTAGAAATGTTTACATCACATAATCACCAGTGTGAGATCAACTATACTCTTGTGAGATTTTTCTGTCTTACACTGCTGCAAAGTCAGTGATTGTGATGTTATATATTTCTAATAATTATGATTTATGTTACATATTTTGCCATATTTTCTTTAATTTTCAATTTGATATAGCTTTCTGTTGGACAATCTTGGGGTTTTTTTTAGTTTACACTTTCAGTGTTAACCATTTTGGGGTATTCTCTCTCTGTCTGTCTAATTCATTTTTGCTCAAATGAGGATTTGTTAATTTTGAATTTTCTCAAAGCTCCAGAATTTATGCACTAAAACTGTGGATAAAATGTGAATTATTTACTCATGTGGGATAGGGAAATTCCACTGAGGGGACAAGATTTGAAGTCTAGGATGAGGCATTGTGTATAATGAATGAATTGCTATTTGAGCAAATATCAATTTGTTGACAATGATTGTAAAGAGTTACCTGAGTTGGCAATATATTGCTATTAATTGATATTAATATGGAACATGATCAGAGAAGATATACAACACCAGTTAATACACACCTGTTAAAGTGCAAATAGAAAGTACACATGGAAATTTATAGATTTATTTTTCTGTATTCCTTAGGTTGTCAACAGATACTGCATTTCCAAGGTCAACAAGCACAAATCCCGAGTGCAAGTCACCTCGGAGGTTCGCTACAAGAAATCCGTGTGGGGGCTCGTCAAGAGTATGTATAAAGGGAACGGTTGTCAGCATCTCGTGCATTTTCATTGTCAAGAACACTTTTTCAAAGGAGACTAGCTTAGGCTAAAGTTTTAGGGCTTAAGTGTTAGACAAAAGTAATGGAAAGTTATGGAAAGTTTTATTTTAGAATAAAGTTACGGCATGATATGGCCTAGCAGCTCCGTACATACTAAAGATTGAAATGGCAGATTTCAATGATTTTGATGATTGAGAGACTTGATGACTATTTAAAACTTTTGATTTGGTAAGACTTCACCATTCCTTTATACCAATAAGAAGCTGACATGAGATGTGTGAGTCATGAATGGGACTTTAGAACTTATAATGCTGCCATGTCAAAGTACAGGGTGGTAATACCTTTGCATTCAGTGTCTGGGTGTGACACATAGATTTAAATCAAATCAATCATGGATTGTGAAGATTTATTGATTTTTTATTTGATTGTTGATAAAAGAATGTAATTCGAATGCAAGTAGTTAAATGTATGCACAATGTGCCGTAATGCAAGAAATACAGAATATATGCATTCATTTTTGATACTGTTAATGTAGGTACAGGTTTTTTTGAAGATTTTGAAATGGAGATGAGTAAACTATGTCTGGAAATGTAGTTCCTATCAATAAAGAATCTGGGGACGTATTTTGCCTCTGTGGGTCATATTGATTGTTTTTCAAGCAAGTTAGAATGATGTTCATTTCCACATTTGTTTAGATGATATACTTAGAGAAACTTGTTAATGACCTTGAAGAGGATTATCATTGAATAATTCACATAAATCGAACTTTTTAGTATATATAAATATTCAAGACCTGGGTTATGGTAATCTAAAAATAAAGCTACATTCAGTTGCAGCATTGTACATGCATATTTATATTCAAACTAACATTTATTTAACTGAGTTTAAGAATGATGATATATATTTTATGATAATTTTGCCTAATTTACAGGTATGATAGAAAAGAATAGTATACAGGGTTGTATAGATCACTTCAATACCCTTAGTGTTCACCTGAAGCAAGAGTCGGACAAATTTGAATCCACCACTCAGCAAACTCAGTCTAGTGTTAAGAGAAAAATTCGAAAGAAAAGGGTTCGAACCCAGCACTCAACAGTCCCAGATATCCACAAACTGAAACCCACCAGGCACCTGTCACTGATAGATAAACAAACAAGACAAGCTGTCACCAGCCTTACTCCTTCCACTCCTGTCAGAAGTAGTAAGTTACTGCATTGTTAAGATGTATAGCTTTCTATTGTATCTCAAACAATCAGTCTAAACCTTGCTGTTCTTGCTTGATGTAAGCTAAACACACTATTTCTACTTTATGCTTAAAGACAAAACTTAGACATAGTTACTTATTTCATCTGTACTTGTTTTACAATGTAGAAATGGCAAGGTTTGGACTGCAACATTTACAAGGGTGAACGTTGCATTATCTCATCTGTGCATTGTGGCCCAGAGGCATCTTGATTTAGATTACCTTAAAGCCATGAGCAGAGGTTCAGAACTATAAAAAACTTTCAATACCCTGTAATTTTTGTCTCACTCGAGCTAAAGGCTCAAGTGAGCTTTTCTGATCATCTTTTGTCTGGCATTCATTTGTCTGCCCATTTGCCTGTTCATAAAGCATCCATTGGTAAAAGGGATCAAAATGAAGGGACACACCTTTTTCAAAACAATTTAGTAAAAATATGGTGGCATCTTTTAAAAATCTTCTGCAGATCTGTTGTGCCAATTTCAGTCAAACTTGGCACAAGTCATACAAGGGTAAAGGGGATTTAAGTTTGTTCAAATGAAGGGTCATCTTTTCTTCAAAGGGGAGATAATCAAGAAAAGGCAAAAATAGGGTACAGTCATTTAAAAATCACCTTCACAAGAGCTACAGAGCCAGAAAAGTATAAATCAACATGAAAGCTTCCAGATGTAGTGTAAATTCAAATTTATTGAAATCATGGTCCCCGAGAGGTAGGGTGGAGCCACAGTATGGTATCAAAGTTTATCATGGGTTATATAGCAAAAATTTTCAAAATCCCTCTTCTCACGAACAACAGGACTGTGATTAGTCATCAAATCTTTTAGAAAATGTTCCTCCTTTGAACATCAAGGCCTTGTCACATGCTGTCATATTGTTATTGACACATCTCCATGTCGTGGTGTGTCCCTTTGGAGCACAATATAGGGTCAGAATTTTTCATGGGAATAAAAGATTGAAAAAAAATCTTCTAAACATCAATGTTAGCTGAACAACAACAGGACCAAGGTGACTCAGGTGAGTGATGTGGCCCATGGGCCCCATATATTATCTTGTTTTGTAAGTGATAAGGTCTTGTATATATGCAGTGCTGTCTGATTCTGTTACATGCGAGATTAAAAAATAAATTACTGGTATTGATTGACAAGGTGACAGTAATGTTGTAGACATTATCATATACCCAGGTTATTGATAAATTTATTTTCATGTTAACAGATGTTACAGTACATAAAGAGGATATATCCAAATTAAATGCAGATACACTGGTTAGAGTCATACTAGTTGTGTAAGTATCAGAGTATTGTCAATTTGTTTTTCTGTTGCCCTTGAATCCAAGTGACTCTCAAGAATTACTTTGTGTAACATCTGTCTATCTGTCATACCCTAGACCTTTGTAACTGTAAAAGATGGACCTTTGATACATGGCATGGATATATACCATAACTGGAGATGTCATCACAGGTGACACATGTTCCTTGAAATACTTTAGTATCTTCTAATACCCCAAAACAAGGGTCTATTTCTTGCAGCCTCCCTGTCTCTTTCATTTTCTAATTTCCCCTCTCCTCTCTCTTTCTCCCTCCTTGAGTTCCCTCCTTTTCCCCTCCATGGATAGTTTTTTTATTAATCACCTGACAGAAATATTTTCTTGGGAAGTAGAGATTTAGATACTCCTACCAATAAGAACTGTTTGATGTCCTACCACTGAACCTTTTGGTGGCTGGAGTAGATCTAGAATGGCAGCAAAGTTGACAGGAAATATTGGAATCCCAAAATGCATCCATTACACTATCTGCCCTGTGTTTGCATGCATCCTAACTGTCTGCCTTTATTTACATAGGTCTATAACACTCTCTGTCTTATAGTAAAACATGGTTACAGCAAACATGCTTATAATCAATTCATACTTACAGTGAAGTGATTTTCATTCCATATAGTTATAAAACATTATGAACTCACTAGATATAATGAATTACATTTATAACAAATCAAGATTGTTTTTTCCCCCAGTACTTTTTTATATGCCTATTTTGTTAATGTGGTGAGGGGATGCTCTGGACTGAGTTGTTTAAAACCATGGTTAAGTTTAACCCATGGTCAAATTTAACCGTGGTCTCCTACTCTTCAGTATCCTTGATTATGTTTGATTAATTTTAATCAATTTGTTATGATATATTGTACCAGGGAACTTCATAGACACTTTATGTGCTTTTAGCTCAAATGAGCTTATCTGATCAAAAATTGTTGAGCATCTGTCTGTATCTGTAGTTCTGGAATAAAATATTTCAGTCAAACTAAATGCAACAAAATAGTTATAAGTAGTGTCTAGGATACACATGGTATATGTATGGCAAAAGATCCACCAAAATATAATAAGGAAAAGTGAATAGTAATATTTCTGGTGTTTCAAATCGCCTTGGGATTTATTACTATAACTGCTATTGATAAGAACATAAATCTTCCCGATTATGCCAGATATTTTGAATTTGAACAAACATTAGAGAATGTAAAGGAGGCTGTTAGTTTCAAAGCAATAAACATTAGAAAATGTAAAGGAGGCTGTTAGTTTCAAAGCAATAAACATTAGAAAATGTAAAGGAGGCTGTTAGTTTCAAAGCAATAAACATTAGGGAATGCAAAGGATGCTGTTAGTCATGCTGCTTAAAAAATTTTTGTCGTGGTTAAATATGTATATGGGGTTATGTTTTTTTTTTCTAGTTTCAAATGTCATTGTTATAGTAATTGTAATGAACATATGTGGGGTGAGAAAATGAGTTGAATGTTGTTAAGTTATGATTAAATCTTTGTAATCAAAATTATGTTAAGGGATCCCTATTTACTGCACACCAGAACTAAAAAGGATATTTTAGCAGTGTGAGTGACTTTCCCTGATTCGTTTTATAGTGTTTGGTATTTCAGTAACCAGTGGGTATACACATTAAAAGTCAAGAGGTGTTACCAGCCAAAAATGGTAATGATAGAGAATCATAGCTTGTTAGAGTGAAATTAAATCCTGTAGGAGACTTTCACAATTTTTCTTTTTTTGACGTTATACAATCTAAATTTGAAAAGACATATTATTCTTTAAACACCAGAATGGATACACTATCTTTAATTTGGTTGTATTATTTCATTATTACTTGTGTAACATGTCAGGCATGAATTCTGTTGCAAAGTAAGATTTTGGTTCCTGTATCGGGCCTCTCTAAATATGTTATATGAAATCATTGTGTAAAAATATATCGAGCTTTTGCATACCACACTTCATAATATTTGGAAAATTACCTATGATTTTACACATGATATACAGAGTTACTTCCCCATTCAACAACCAAATCTCAAAATTCTGCTGCATTACAAGAGGATTATATTTTCATGGTGATTACATATAAACACATGTCCTCTGAGAAGGATTTTCTTATGCTGTAGGATTAAGGTCACTGCTAGATTTCTGCTGTATTGACTAAGTCATCTTAACTAAACAGTTATACGGCACAGTATATCCTCCATTAAATGGAATGCTGATTCATTGGATGGCACTCACATTCCTTCTCAAAGGGAAATTACTCACAACCATTCTAACATACCATAAATATTGCTTTTTTAATTATAATAATATTGCAAGATTATAAACACAATAATTCATACAAGAGTTTCTTTTGCATATATATGTAGTACATTACCCGTTGTTCTACGTACATTCCCTCCCTCATATAAATCAACAGTGTCAGTTGTGATAAAATGTCCAGTTGGCCAGGAAAAAAGAAAAGATTTCTTTTCTAAATTTGTTTGGCCAGAACTAAATCTCCACTGAAAGTTTCCTACAGTGTAAATTCAAATCATGACCCCTGGGTCCAGTAATAAGGATCCACAATTTTACACAGGTTTACAGGAACAGGGACACGATTTGAGCTGAAAATTTTCTGAATTTTGTTTTTCCATCTTTAATGGTTACAATGCTTAACTAAGGTATTTCTAATGGTCAACAAAAATTTGCATGTCAGTCATCGAGTTGCAAGACAGATGCAGACTTCACAATTCTTTATGTAAACAAAGCTCATGTCATGTTTTTGTTTAAATATGTTTATGTTAATATACTAGTAAAAGTTTCATTTAAAGCAGATATTTCCAATTTGCAAGTTAATTCTCAACACAATGAAATAGTTTCTAATGTTTGTCCCATTTCATTTTGTTTTAAACATATTTTCTTTTACGGGGAAAGCAACCTATATGTAAGCAAAAACACAGTACAAGCATTGTTTACATAACAAAGAATTGTGAGTGTCATTTCTCACTTGAAACTCAACAACTGACATTCAAATTTTGATTGAACATTGGAAATACCTTAGTTATTAAACATTTTTAGCTCAAATGGTGTCCATACCCTTTAAAAAACACCAACTCCGTAATTTGTCAAAGTACACTGCGTATGTTGAAATACGTTCAGATCACGCCCACTAAGGCCAGGGTGGGGACCACTCATTTTTCAGTAAGAGCATTGTGACCTATTCGCCTGTTGTTTGTAGGTTGGTGCTGCTGGTCATCTTCAATGCAATACTGTTTTATAAGCTGTGGTCTTTGGAGAGCTACACAAATATACTGTACTTCCCAAGAGAGCACACAATGACTGATGAACTAAAGTAAGTTTAAACTTATCAATGTACAATGGTTTCATCTGTAATTTTTGGTTTTCCATTGAGAATACAGCTGAATCAAATCATCAGTGAGATTGGTTTTTATTCTTTAAAAAGGAAAGTATAATGGTTTCTTTTGAATTTTTGTAGCAGTATATAATTGCACAAAACTGTTGTCATTGGCAAAATCAATGAAATATTCTTTCAGTGTTACATGTATATTCTGATGACTGTATGCTTAATTAGGTGAAGGAATTCTAACTTTTTGTGACTCGTCAAACCTTAAATGTGACTTTTTCTACGTTGTACTTAGCAAGGATGACACAGATTTCTGGAACGCCTTAACTGCCTTCTGATGTTCTTTTGTTATTTCGTCATGCGTATATATCATCATGTGGTGTGCTTCTTTCATTTTGTGTTGTGTTTCTTTCATTTTGTGATGTGCTTCTTTAAATATTTCATGTGCATTCATCATTATGTCAAGTGCACTAATCATTATGTCTTGTGCATTCATCATTATGTTATGTGTTTCTTCATTATATCATGAGCACTCATCATTATTTTATGTGCATTTTTAATATCATTATGTGATGTGGTTTTCTCATTATGTCATGTGCATTTATCAATATGTGATATGCTTTTATCATTATGTGTATTGAATATCATGGTGTGATGTGCTTTTATCATTATGAGATGTGCTTTTGTCATTATGTGGTATTATGCTTCATTAGGTTTTATTGAAGTTATCATTTAATACATGTATCAACACTTTGCACAAGTTACGTCCCTTGTCCTCCATTTTTCGGATAAAACATCATATTTCCCTATGTTGGCCTTTGTAACATTCTGATCTGTAGTTTTGACATGTGATATTTTCTATCAATTGCAGTCAACTACAATAATGCCCCAGAGTGGGGCAACCCATAAACTTAATAATTAGCTATAATTCACTGTAGTAATTGTTTACACTTGGTAAGGTAAAGAAGGAAAACTTGATTCTTCACAGAATGACCTTTGGCTGACCCCACAAAGGGATGTAACTCACAGCAAAGTGTTGATAAGTGTATGCTTGCTTGTTCATCAGAAAGCTAAATGAAAAAAGTTTTAGAAAGATTAGAACAATCAAATCTACATGTGTATTTTATTGAATAGAAAATTACACCCAGCCATTAATAGTAATTCCCAATCTTGCCACGTCTGTGTCATTTCAACTTTTTGCAACCACTGAGATCATTAATGTATGTGTCAATAAAAGTATGCAAAATACTTTCACGTTAGTTGCTGAATGAGAGGGAGACTGCTGAATCTTTGTGGCTGGAAATTTAGCAGTGCCATCAACAGATTGTATAGAAAGTGGAAAAAGTCCTGATAGGAATTTGTAAGCGATTGTTGACGTGTCAAATTTTCAAAAACAATTGATATGGAATGTATAACATTTTTTATCAACTGAGGAAATAAATGACTGGGGAATATGCCAACAATCAAAAGTTCATGGATTGTAATAAAAATCCTTTTGATATTGTATATGGCACATATTTATTTTATATAAGCCTAATGTACCATGCAAGCAAATATAGCTGTTTATGAGTACTGTAGGTCATTTAAAACTGTAATGCCATAAATCGTATATTGAAAAAAGATACACCAACATAATTAATGTTTGGAACTTAACCTCGGATGGAATAATTAGGAAGCATATAAGGTGAAAAGTCTAGTTGTACTTTCACGGTGAAAACACTCAATATGGTTGAAGAAACTAGGTATAATTTACAATATATATGGAAGTGTTCAAACAGTCTGATGAAAACTACCCCTTCTTCTTTCACTCGATCAGACAAGTGTAAGGAAAAGGGGGTGGATTTAATAAGACTGATAAGTGCAGGCATTAATTATTACAGCCAAGAATTAAATATGTGTGTACATTGATCAAGCAGAATCCATCTAGTCAAACATGTAAATGTAGTTTGGGTTCAGATTTTAGCAGTTTTTGCTGGAAAGAGTTTTGAAATTAAACTAACTACCTGTCCATCCCATAGGCAAATTTGTGTTTGGATCAGTGTAGTTCTGCTGGTGTAAATTTCATGTATCAGTGGTTTTAATTTTGATTTACAACACATGAACTGAAAAGGAAAAAATGTGTCATAAATCAAAATTATAATAAGTAATATTAAAAGCTATCACAATGGTATTGTGCTATTTGGACAACTACAATGTAAGTGACTAGAGAAAACAAATGCGGATTAAGTATCTAAGGGTCTCTGGCCACAAAGATTCAAGGTTGACAGCAGCAATATTTACTCTTTTGGACTTTATCTATACAAAACTTTTAAGGCCAGTTCAATATTTTATATATTTACTATAGATCAGCTACAATCCAAAATAATATGAAAGGATTTGAAATGCTCTCCGATTCCAATTTTGCAATCTATTTTGCTTGATAAGGCAACGAAACTCGACCTTTCATGTATGACAGTGCATAAATTTCTTTGAAAAGCTGACATGGCTAAATTATGCACCTGTATTTACCTCACCTGAGCTAAGGCTCAAGTGAGTTTTTCTAATCACCTTTTTAGCTTTTCTGATCAAAACTTTCTGTTGTCTGTCATCAGGGCTGTCATTGTCATTGTAAACTTTTCACATTTTCATCTTCTTCTCCAGAACCACTGAGCCAATTTCAATCAAACTTGGCAAAAAAATTCTAGGTTGAAAAGGATTCAAATTTGTTGAAATGAAGGGCAGTACCCTTCTCCAATGGGAGATAATAGCAAAGTATTGAAAAAATACTGACAAATTTTGAAAATCTTCTCCAGAACCAGCCGGCCAATGTCAGTCAAACTTGGTGCAAATCATCATTGGGTGAAGGGAAATCATATTTATTAAAATGAAGTGCCATGGCCCCTTCAAAGGGAAGATAATCACAAAAAATGCAGAAATAGGGTGGGGTCATTTAAAAATCTTCTCAAGAACCACTGGGCCAGTAAAGTTCAAATTTGTATAGAAGCTTTTTTATATAGTGCAAATGCAAGTTGTAGCCCTGGGGTTGGGTTGGGCCACAATAGGGGATCAAAGTTTTATATGTGAAAATATGAAAAAATATCTAAAAATCATCTCCAGAACTACAGGGCCAAATTCAATCAAACTCAGCACAAATCATCTTTGGGTAAGGGGAATTTAAATTTGTTCAAAAGAAGGGCCATGCCCCCTTCAAAGGGGAGATAATCACAAAAATGCAAAAATAGGGTGGGGTCATTTAAAAATCTCAAGAACCACTAAGCCATAAAAGTTCAAATTTACATGACAGCTTTTGTGAGTTAGAGCCCTGCTTGTGCCATGGCCACATCAAACCTAAGACAAAAAATAGGAAGTGATTACTCCTTCACCAAATGCTCGGCATTTAGAAGTGAGGATCATGGGTCTTTCGGATATGACCTTAAAAATGGAGATCCCATGTCAAGGTAGGCATTGGCATTTTAAAGAACACTCACTGCTATGGCCCTGAGCGCTAAGCATAGGTTTAAATTTGTGGTACTTCACCTACAGCTGGTAACGTCTCAATATGAGTGAAAAATTCTCGATGGGACATAAACAAACAAACAAATAAACATGACAGCTTTCTGACATAATGCAGTTTCAGGTTTTTTTAAAATCATGGTCCCAGGCGTAGGGCAGGACTACAATAGGGGAAAAAAGTTTTTCATGCAAATATATAGTGAAAATCTTTAATATGGACCAAGGTGACTCAGGTGAGCAATGTGGCCCACAAGCCTCTTGTTTCTGTCATAGTCTGTAGTCTTTTCACATTTTCATCTTTTCCAGAACCACTGGGCCAATTTCAGTTAAACATAGTACAAATAAACCTTTGGTGAGGGGGTTAAAGTTTGTTCAAATGAAGGGCCTTCAAAGGGAAGATAATCACTAGAAGGCAAAAATTAGGTGGGGTCATTTTAAACATTTTCTGAAGAACTTTTGGGCCTGAAAAGCTTCCTGACATAATATAAGTACATTCAGGTTTGTTAAAATCATGGCCCCTGGGGGTAGGATGGGGTCACAATAGGGGATTAAAATTTTACATGTGAATATAATGAGAAAATTTTAAACAATCTCCTTCTCAAGAACCTTTGGGCCAGTAAAGTGGAAATTTGCATGAAAGCTTTGTGAGATAGAGTAGATCCATGTCTTTGCATATCATGGTCTCCGGGGTAAGGTGGGGCCACAATAAAGGATCAAAGTTTTATATTCAGATATATTGGAAAATATCTAACAATCTTCTCAAGAACCACCGGGCCCTGATAAGTTTAAATTTAAATGTAAGCTTCCTGATATAGTAGATTTCAATTTGTTCAAATAATGGCCCCCAGATGTAGGATGGGGCCACACTAGGTGATCAAAGATTTACATGCTGATATGTATAGAAAAAATATTTGAAAATCTTCATGTCAAAAACCACTGGGTTAGAAAAGTTGAAATCTATTTGAAAAACTTGCTAATATAAGTAGATATACTGTTTGTTCAAACTATGGTTCCTGGGGGTAGTGTGGGGCCACAATAGGGGATCAAAGTTTTATATCTTAATATACAGGGAAAATATTTAAAAATATAAGCTAGGGCTTTCATATTTATGCCCACCTTCAAAGAAGAGGGGCCTGTTGGTTGGGCCAGTATGTTGTCCACTCAATATCTTGAAAACCATTCACTTGATCATAATGGTATTACATATGTGGGCTGGTTAGAATAGAAAATTTGATTTTCAGGACAAAAGATCAAAGGTCACTGTACTCTGTAAAATTAGTGTGTGTCCAATATCTTTAGAATCCTTTGTTTGATAGTGATATTTGTAGTAGATAACCCCTAGTGATTTTTAGGTCAAAATATCGAAGTTCAGTGAGTGAAGTGCTTTACTCTGAACAGTTGGTGTCTGTCCAGTATCTTGAGAACCCTTTCATTGATAATGGTGATATTTCATACAGGGGTTAGTCATTGGTAATAGATGGCCCCTATATATTTTCTGGTCGAAAGGTCACTGGGGTCAATGCAGTACTCTGTACAAATGGTATCTGCCCAGTATCTTGAGAACCCTTTGTTTGATATTTCATATAGAGTATGGTCATTGGTAGTAGATGACCCCCATTGATTTTTAGGTCAATGGATCAAATGTCATTAGTTGAAGTGTAGTACTCTATACAGTTGGTGTCCTCCCAATATCTTGAGAACCTTATGCTCAGTTGTATTTCATATGAGGGTTGGTTATGAGTAGTAGATAACCCCTAATGGTTTCCAGGTCTGTAGATTGATTATTTGTATATTGTTTAACATCCTGCTTGAGAATTTTTCACTCATATGGAGATGCCACCAATATCAGTGAACAGGTGTAAAATTTAGGCCTATGCTTGGTGCTTTAAGCCTTTGAGCAGGGAGGGATCTTTACCATGCCACACCTTCTGTGATACATGGTCTTGGTTTTTGTAGTCTAATCCAAAGGACTGTCCCATTTAGTTGCTTTTTACAACAAGCAAAGGATACTAAGGACCTATTCTAACCTGGGTCCCCACAGGGCAGAAGGTCAAAAAGTCACCAGGTGCAAAGCAGTACAATAAACAATTGGTATCTACCCAATATCTTGAGAAGCCTTTTTTTATAGTGATGATATTTTGTGCATGGGTTGGTCACTGGTATTAGAGACCTGGTGATTTTCAGTTCAAAAGATTACCAAATGCAGCGATGTACTCCATGCATTTGAAGTCAGCTACAGGGTTATACTATGCAATTGATGTTTTTACCTTGAAAGAAGAGGGGGATATTTTGCGTTTAACCATTCTCCATAATTTGACAAAATATAGTAAAGAAGCAACACATTGACAGCTTACCTGTGCCCTTAATGCCCCTGGCACTTTCTTGCTTTGACTGTTGTGGTATAAACATTTTCACGAGTACAGATGGCACAGCTTAAAGGGGAATTTTTGTTTTACAAACATTTCTTGCTTGTATATACATTCTTTATGGCAAGACTTTTCATGTGATGCAATTGTGTTTGATCTTGTAACCTTAACCAAGAAGTTTGACCTACTTTTAATAAAACTCTTACCTATACAGTATGTCCTGAATTATTTAAGGTAGCTATCTTCCATATCTTGTATATATATTGCATATGGCAAGACTTTTCATTACAATTCAATTACAATTCATGACCTTGGAATTTGACCTACTTTTAAGAAAATGTAGCCTGTTAGATACCTTCAGAACTAATCAGTGTAAGGCTTTCATATTTTGTGTATAGATTCTTTATGTCCTAAATATTCAAATATCTATGATATTGGGATAAAGCTTTCATATTTTGTACATAAATTTCTTATGGCAAGAATTTTCATTTCATACCATGATCTTTGACCTTGGTCTTATCCAGAACAGCAAGATCATGTAAGTCATATCCAGTGGCTGTTGAGGCATCTCTGTATTCTATGAATTCATTTCCAGTTATGTTGTGATCCTTTGGGGCCACAATATGGGGTCATATTTTTAGGTCCAATGAGTTTACTCTGGTCTGCATCTATCAATATGCATCACCAGTCATGTGTTAACAATTGAACATTTTTAATTTCTCCTTGATAACTACCATTTCAATTCATTTCAAATTTGGTATGAAGCATCTTTGGGACATGGGAAACCTATACTGTAAATTTCAGAACTCCTGCACCCCTGGAGCCTTAGGTGTGGGGCAAAAACTACCAAAAATTGACCAATTTTCAAAAATCTTCTTCCTCTACAGAAACACATGTGTAAGAAAAGCTAAATGCCTAATACTGTAGAGCAGGAAGGTTTTTACCAAAATTGTAAATTTCATGATTCATGGGGTAGATGTTCTGACCCCAGGGCAGGGCCAAACTAATAGTATATAGACAGTTTTTATGTGTAAAACACAGGAATAACATCTTCTTTAGTGCTATTATTACTAAACTGAAACTAATGAATATTTGGAAAGAACATGTAGTCCTTTACCAAAATTGTAAATTTGATGACCCCAGGGGTAGGGGTTTTGGTGGGGCCAAAATGGTCAGTTTTTTAAATTTGTGTACAATATAATATTTTTTAACTTCTTTTTGATAACTTCCATTCTAATTCTTTTAAAATTTGGTATGAAGTATCTTTGGTACAGGGGGGACTCTTGCACCACTGGGACCTTAGGGGTAGGGCAAATATTGTCAAAAATTGACCAATTTTTCAGTATAGGCACTTTCAGGGGCATTTTAAGAACATGTCTGAATGTTTTATACTCCTGCTGAATATTTGAATGTAGCTTAGATACACAGAAATGTAATTTTTTTCTAGATTTCATAGCCCTTGGCACTATAGTGTTCCTTTTAACTAATACTCAGGTGACTGATAAGGCTTGTGGTCTTCTTGTTCATGGGAATAAAGATTGATAAAAACAATCCTAAGAATCACAACAGCTGAATAACAGCAGGGCCAAGGTGATTCAGGGGAGCAGTGTGGCCCATAGACCTCTTGTTTTCGTCAGGAATTACCAGACAACAGAGTTTTTTCTACATATCATTATCTATGGTAGTTGCTTTTTATGCAACCAAAGGAGATATCGCAAGAAATATAAGTTGGCAGTTCATCTCATTGGGATGCAATGTTGGATCTAACATTGCATCTGCCATCTTTAAACTGTCACCTTGTGTACAGTTACATGCCCTGTAACTTTGATCATCATCAGAATGAAGCACACTGAATAAAAATGTTTGGATCCACATAACATAGAGGTGTTTGTGCTTGACATAATGAACCCAAAAAGCATATACATCACATCACCTAATGAGAAAAACGCATGACATAATGATTAGTTAATGTGAAAAACACATATAATGATATATAAAAAATGCACACAACAAAGTGGTAAATGCACATTAAATGATGATTGCATATACATATAACATAATTAGAGATGCACATTGCATAGTGTTAAATACACATGACATAATGGTAAATACACATGACATAATGATAAATACACATGGCATAATGGTAAATACACATGACATAATGATAAATACACATGACATAATGGTAAATGCACATGACATAATGGTAAATACACATGACATAATGGTAAATACACATGACATAATGATAAATACACATGACATAATTTGAGAAGTACATCACATAATGAGAGAAGCACATCACATAATAGCGTATACACATCACTAAATAAAAGATTATCAGAAGGCAGTTAAGGCATTCTATAGGAATTCAACACTTTGATAACTGTTGGTTCAAATGCAACTGTGGCAAATTTAAAATGCACTTGTTCTTCTAGGAGATTTTTGATAACCACACCTCATTTTAAACTAATATATATATATATATATATAGAGAGAGAGAGAGAGAGAGAGAGAGAGAATATATGTAATGATTGCAATTAATTCAAGGAATTGATTATTTTACCACATAAGTATCTGTGTAAGATTAGAGAGATATTAAGTTGTTTTTTTTTTTAAATTTATTTAATTTGATATGCCTGTCTAAGATAGGTCATTATGGTATGGTGTTCAATTTTGTTCATCTATCTCTTAACATCTTTGTGTCTGGCACATAACTTAAAAATAGTAGATACCAACTAGAACCACCAACCATTGTCAGTTGATGTATCTTGGGTATCCCATACACTTTAAAATTAGGTCACTGTGAACTTTATAAAATACATGTAAAATTTATGCAACTGATTTCATTTACAATCAAATTCTGCATGTTCATTGTTGATTAATCATAAATTGAATTTACTGTGATTTAAAAGAATTCTTGAATCTGGATATTTTACAGAAATTACCCTAAATCACAAGAAGAATGGATCCAACTACTTCAGCAACAGAGAGAACTGCATGAAAGTGAAATTGATAAATGGAAGGAAATCATTGGCTCCTCAATAGACCTTGTAGATCAAGTAAGGACTTCCTTTCTTTATTACATTGTGTCATATAATTAAAATTAGATATTGAGTTCTTATTTAAATCAGAGTGCATTATATGTCTCACAGTTTTCCAATCTAATTCAAATCTGCCTGCATTTTCACTGTTTATGTTGCAAGTATGTGAGTAGATCAAACAAATTCTAATTTCAACAAGAGCTCTACAAAGCAGGGCATATCCCCTCACAATCAGTGTTTACCAACTTTTTCTGTGAAGTCCATAATGACCTTGTCCTTTTGATCCCAAACTCTATTGGGATTTTCCTCTTTTGCATAAGCAAAGCTACATGTGAAGTATCATATCACTTGAGCAACAAATATGGTCTGTAGAGTCTCTACAAGCTTATTCTATGAGTCCTATAGTGACTTCAACCTTATGACTCCAAAATCAATAGAGTTTTTTCTCTCTTGATAACAAAGCTGTATATGTGAAGCATCAAATCAATTGAGCAAGCAAATGTGGCTTGTAGAGTGTCTAAAAGCTTTTTCTATGAAGTCCCATAGTGACCTTGAACTTTGACCTTTGACCCCAAGACCAGTACGGTTCTTTGTGTCTTGACAACAAGGCTACCTGTGAAATATCAAATCAATTGATTAAAAAACTTGTGGTCTGTAGAATGTCTACAATCTCAGTGTTACACATACACTCGCAACAGACGAATAGTCCTGTTACTGCATGAATTATGAGCGGATATTTAGATATATGTATGCAATTGTCTGACAGATATTAATGGATATCACACTGTCTTAATTAAGATGCAGTCTTGATTCACTTACATGTAACTATAATTAAAATTATGGATAAGTATTATTTTGATTTGTTTTTGATTTCCAGATAAAGAAGACATTAAAAAATGTGAAAGATAGTTTAGAGGGCAGACTCCAAAATTCTAACGTTTTTAGTGGAGATAATACATAACAGAAAAGAGTGAATCGTGTAGGAAGACTACGACAGCAGGTGACTGGCTGCTGCCACAGGGCATATAGTGAAAAAAGTATTCTATATTTATTAGCTGTACTAATATAAGGTAGATTGTTTATTTTTGAATGTAAACTTGAGTCCATTTTCTGTGATTTAGAAGAAATTAATTAGATTTATATTTATTGTCATATGATATGATGATCAGTCATTATTATGTGCTGGACTTATCATAAGATTGTCATACATGAGACTCTCAGTCACCATTATGTGCTGGATTTATCGTAAGATTGTCACACATGAGACTCTCAGTCATCATTATGTGCTGGATTTATCATAAGATTGTCATACATGAGACTCTCAGTCATTATTATGTGCTGGACTTATCATAAGATTGTCACACATGAGACTCTCAGTCATCATTATGTGCTGGATTTACCATGAGATTGTCGTATAATGTGACTCTCAGTCACCATTATGTGCTGGATTTATCGTAAGATTGTCATACATGAGACTCTCAGTCATCATTATGTGCTGGATTTATCGTAAGATTGTCATATAATGTGACTATGCTGAGTCATCATTACTGTATAACTGGTATTTTCTGTGCATGGTTGTCCATTTTTTTTAATTTTTTTTTTTTTTGCCATAGTTTGCAGACAGGAAAAATCTTCAAATACATTTACAAAAATCTAAAGTCAGTCAGTTTCTAATACGCAGTTTCATTAATTAGTAATTAAATACATTAAATTCTTATTATATCATGTTATTTCGTTACTCATATTTATCATATCCAGGATATTCTTGCATTATTATGACATTGTTTAAATATTTCCACTATAGTAAAATTATAATTATAGTATTTTCTACACATTACATATTTAAAGAGAAGCCGTTTTAATACATTTTATCATCTTCTTCACTGATTGCAAGTCCACTATGTTCTACTTAGGCATTCAACGTTTCACTAAATGCACCCCCTACACGGAAGAACTCTTATCTCGAAACTGGCATATTGAATTGCTGCTCTCTTTTAAAAGAATTAATGTGTGCATTAATTCCTTATTTAAAAGCATTGTAAATTAAAAATATCTTCAACTGAATTAAAGGGATCATTTATACCGAACACTAAGTTGAATTTGTGAGCAATAATTCCACCATATTGATGTGCACTTCACTTGAATTGATGAGAGCAATAATTGAATTAAAATGTGCACATCAAATCAATTATTGCTCTGATTAATTAAATAAATGTGTGCATCAATTATTACTCCCATCAAATGAATTAATGCATACATCAAATCCATTATTTAACACAATCATGCACTGATTCAGTTTTTGTGTGCAATAGTTTAATTGATGCATGCATCATTTCAATTGATGAGAGCAATAATTGAATTAATATTTTTAAATAATTAAAGACATCTTCAGTTATTTGAGTTGATGTAAATTTGGTGCTCCATAGTCATACTCTTGTCAAGGGAATTGGCTGCCATGATGTTTAGCTCACCGTTGGCAAGAAGCTGAAGATGAGCTCTGCTGATCAAATTATTATCTGCATGTCTTTAGATATACACAAGCTCTTTTATTATTAAATGTTTCCATTTCGGATTGCTGTCAAAACCAGTTTCACCCAAATTTGACACAAAGCAAATGTAACAGCAATTAATATAGAGAGTACATGTATTGTACATAGATTCATCTTATAAAATAACAAGCATTCTGAGTGTATTGCAGGCAATACAAAGTCCTCTAATGGCAGGATAATTCAGTCAAACAAGGTCAAGCATAACAAAACTCAAACTTGATCCAAGACAAAGCCATGTATAAAGTTTCATTTGAATATCTTCACCTAGTTTGGAAAAAAGTTCCGAAAGCCTCACGTGGAATGACAGACAGACAGAAGGACACACCTAGGGTAAACTAATAGTCCCCTTCAACAAAGCTGGTAGGGGACTAAAAAATTTATGGCAATGCCTTTAGAGATGGTGACTAATGTATGTTATGATAGTGATTCTGTAAATCATATTTTATTCATGATAAACTGCAAAATATTATTGATCTTATTGCCTCACTGAAATTTTCTACTGAAATCCAAATTTTGTCCACCTATTCTCATAATAGATTTCATGTACATCGTTAATATATTATTAATCTAAAGGTGCTAGTTTCAGAACTTTTTGATTGTTCCCCAATATTAATGATTTGCCACAGAAAGAGTTTGATTCAGGGATGATGGAATAAAGTTACACGTTTTGTAAATGTGCCTTGCTATTGATGCAACAGGCATACTGTGTTATACACACACATACTGTGTTACACACACACACACACATAATATTTGTGTGTGAAAAAATTATATTATTGATAAATAGAATATTATTTAATTTCATTGTGTATTCACCCCAAGCCATTAATTGTCACTTCAGAGCTAAATACATTTTGTCTGTTAAATTTTATGTGTAATCCTGCTGTAAATTTTCCCTAATTATCTTGGGGGATGAAAACCAGGGTGAAAATATCCCAGTATAGTGTAAAATGGTTTCATTAAGTGCAATATATATAGATTACCAAATGAATGAAATTCATGTATAATTCCCTAATATGTACATGTTTAGGTTTGCATGTTTCAATGATTCATCCTTGTCAATATATGTTGGAAACATATAGATAGTTTGCGATAGACAGTAATTTGGTGAAAGTTACTTTTTTGTCTGCCATGTTGGAGGTCGACTTGCTCAAATCCCTTCATCACTTACCAATTTCAAATATTTATACTGACCAGTTAGGGGTATATGTAAATCATTGTTTTCCAAAAACATATACATTAATAGTTAGAATTTACACTTATTCAGAATTTCTATAAAGTAATAATTTTATACCATTATTTTGTTTTGCAAGTTTAATTTTGGTTACACAATGAAGAAATATCATCCTTTGGACCACCAACATGGCAGCAAAGGGCAATAACCTTTGGTAAGATGACATCATACAAACACTATCTATAAGAATTCATAGTTTTTAAATTGGTTTTTGTAAAAGATCATGGGTATATAGTATGTGTGGTTTTTCTGTGCAATTTTTGTTTGTGCTGTTTCTGATCTCATCATAATGTATGTGTTGTGAAAAAATTAACTGAAGAAAACAGTCTCTGTAAATTACATTTTGTTATTAATATTTAATACTAGTCTTTTAGAGCTTAAAAACTAAAGTCTTGTATGTATCAGTAAAGAATAAGTTTTAATGTATAATACTGTAGATGCATTAATTGGACTGTGGAATGTATAATTATTATTATTTACAAAGTTACTTTTGTACTTGCTTTATAAGTTGTAATAAGGATACATGCTGCCAGTGAACTTTCTTCTGATATATTGAATGCCCTTTATTATGACCTTGACCTTTTGACCAAAATATAGTACATGTATATTATTTATATACAAGTACTTGTATTGCATACTTCCAAATGGTTCATTTCCAAATGTTTACATTTCCAATATATTTGTCTTTGAAGTTACAAATTAGCCATTTCCTGTTGGATACACTGCATCTGTGAATAATGTACAGTATAATGAATCTTGATAAATATACATGAGGTATGCCAGCATGAAGCATTGCAGGTCACACTCTCATTTATGTCCAAAAAATGGTATTCATTTCTTAAAATATATCATAAACCTTCTCATTTTTAAGATAACATTTAGAAATGAGTAAAATAAGCAACTCCCATACATATAACCTTGGCGATGTGAATGGAATAAAATTAAGACACTCCACTAGAGAATTATATATGTAATGAGTTTTGTCCTGGAGAAAAAAAATCATATGGTTATTAAAATTACATATCCTTTGTAGAGAAATAAAGATATATTTATGTGTCTTTGGGAAAAAAAATTACTTGTTATTGGAGCTGGTTTATTTGGAATCGGAAGTAAATTATGTCACCTTTGTGTAAAGCATTCATTTTTCTCAAAGAACCATATCTAAGCTACATATTACCAGTCTGATTACAATTGCATGGAGAAAGGGCCAATTTTAATCAGACTGTACAAAACATCTACCTTAACTGTAACTAAAATAACCAAAATATCAATTACATCTGTAGCAAACTTCTTTTTAAAAAAAAAAATACCCTGAGTTTACCATTCTAATAATGGTCTATGTTAAAAAAAAAAACAAATTCAGATCTTTATTTCACAGTAGGCTAAATCATATTTGATACATGTGCTCATTCAAACGTCAGAATTTTTTGTATGTGTAGCGTGTATCCTTAGGAAAGTTATCCACCAAATGATAGGATACTTTTATTATCTGTTCTCGTTTAATTTCACCAACTTGGAGGTAATTCCAATATTTCTATTTAAAAGTACTCACCAAATGCTTCAATACTCACTGTCTGGGAGCACATTTGTTAGTATACGTTTCGTTAATTTTCAATGGCATAAAATTTTGTAGTCTTGCCAAAGAATTAGTTTTCTTGATACATATAAATAAATGGGATATTATGTGAGTGCTCACATTGTTTTCAATGTATAAAAGAGTTGTATTATTTAAGAATGATGACAAACAGAAATTAGAGGATAACGCATCATTTACAGTGCAGTATCTGAACTCAATAAATTCATAAACACATTTATTATTAAAAATTGTTGAGTTTTGGTGTGTCTATCCAAAGTGTTACTGTTTAAAATGTTGTTTTTTTTTGTTTTACAAGATAGATCTTTTAATAAAGTTTTCAAAAGATTGTTGTCCTGTTTCTTTTAATACTTGGCATGCGCACTAATTCCTGCAAACCTTTATATTCAAGATACATCAATTATACACAACACTTTCTCACAAAACCAGTCTTTAGGACTGGGTGTCATACAGTAATCAGTTTGTTTGTCTGTCCCCATTTTCTATGCAAGTGATAACTTAAGTTTCCTTGAGAAGATTCTTGGATTAGGCAGAGGAAAATGCCTGTCAATTTCCAGATTTATTGACTTTGTATTTACAGAGTTATGGGACTTAGTATTTTGTGTGTGTGTTGTTTTTTTTTTTTAGTTTGTTTTTTTTTATATTAATAAGATAATAGCACTTTCTATGGCATACAATAACTTGAGATTGCCATAGAAGATTTTCATATATTTTAACCCTTTCTCTACCGGCACTTTTTAGGGGTTTTTAAAGACAAAATGACTGTATCTTTTAAACCAATTTAAAACAATCCGTGCCTTGATTTGAGATAGGCATGTGACATATATTTTTGTTCAGAATTTGATTGGGAAAAATTTTTCAGAAATTTTATCTAAGTACGTAATGGCCTTGAATGGTCCGCAGAGGTCAAAGGTCATATAAGTGCACTTTTAGAATGTATTTTTCTCGTAAATCTTAAGTTTCACGGCCCTTCTCGATGGAATGTAGTTCAAAATAGAAAATTTTAAATATGTCAGCTAATGCGGTATTTAAAATACTACAAATGCATAACAAGCAAATTTATCAATTTTATTGATAAATAAATAATTTTGGTTGCTAAGCAACAACACCCACTGTGCAATATTTGTCAGAATTCGCCTTTATGCAGCTGTTTGTTGCAGTATATACTTAATTAAAATGCACATGGTTAGTAAATTGCCACAGTATTTTATAATTTCAATCTGATAGCAGAATTTAATCATTGTAGGAAGATAATTCCTTCAAAAGATACAAAAATATAAAAAAAAAATTAAGTCAATCGTTGTTGATCCAATTACTGTGACTAATGTAAATTTGTATACAGTTTAATGATATTAGTTGAGATAGTTGTTCCCATTTTTTTTTATTTTTTTTTTTTATTTTTATTATTATTTTTTTTTTTCAAATTCCAGTAATTAAAATAATTCCAAAATCCAATAATACACTGTCTGAGAATAACTTAAATATACTGGAAGTGGAATGACAGAAGGACGGGCAGATGGACAAACGAAGGATAAACTATGATACAAAGATAAAAAAAAAATTTAAGTCAATCGTTGTTGATCCAATCGTTGTGACTAATGTAAATTTGTATATAGTTTAATGATATTAGTTGAGATAGTTGTTCCCATTTTTTTTTTTTTTGGGGGGGGGGGGGGTCATATTCCAGTAATTAAAATAATTCCAAGATCCAATAATACACTGTAAATATACTAGAAGTGGAATGACAGAAGGACAGGCAGATGGACAAACGGAGGATCAACTATAATTGTCACTTTAAACAAAGCTAGTAGGGGGCCAGTAAAGACACTACAGTTTCCTTTTTTTGCAAGATTCATTTGCACACTTCCTAACAGATTCTCCCTCTTTGCTATGCCATTTCTTGAAACAATTTCTTTCTTTTGTGAGGCAAAGGGGAACATTACATATTTGACAAAAAACTGAAGTTTTGTAACTGGGTAATTTTTTCTTTAGAATTATTGCTTCAGCATTACAATACATACAATCTGTTCTCTTGTCCCCGAATTCCGGAATACATTTACTAGGTGTGTCAGAATGAACAGGTTCTTGTATATCACTTACACCCATAAGTGAGTGTGCTAATGACTCGCGGAATTCAAGTTGTCCAAAGCTTGAAGTAAAGTTAGGGAAGTTTCTTTCATGGGTTTGTCTAAATTCCTGAAACAATATGAACGAATTAACAATCATAATATCCAGTAAATGAAAAAACAGAACTTTCCACCAATGATACTGTGATCGTATATATGAAGGGTATTTGTTTATAAACTGGTTTGACAAATCAACAGCTCCCATGCATTTATTGTAATCATTTGCTACCGATGGCTGTACAAGTTCCCTCTTTTTCCACGATGTTCTGGATTTAATAGTACGTTTACATTGAGTAACAGCAGATCCCTGGTGTAAAGGTGACATGAAAGTTACAACTTTACAATCTTTCCATTGTACATAGACGAAGTTATCTCTTCTAAACCATCTGAAATCCCCTCTCTTGGCTACTCTCCCCCACAACTTGACATCTCTCAAAACTTCAGGTATAGAGAGGCTATTGGATTTAAGGACACCAATTAGATAAATTTTTCTACATAACAAATATTCAGCAAAAGGTAATGAAGTATAAAAACAATCCGTGTATAATCTGTAGCCCTGATCCACGAGAGATTCACACAATTTTACTGTAACATTATACGCGAGACCTTTGTTTTTATCAGCAAATTCTGTATTCTTTTTACCCATATAAACAAAAAAATCATATGTGTACCCAGACAAGTTACATGCTACTACCCATAACTTGATGCCGAAGCGCACAGGCTTATCTTTTATAAACTGCCGAATTCCTGAGAACTTATGTTTTGAAGCTACCATCCTCTCATCTACTGCTATGTCCTGATAAGGCTGGTACAGCTCCTTAGATCTCTTCAAGACATGGTCAATAAGGAACTGGACACGGGTCAGCTTTTCTCCTGTTTGAATAGTTACAAGAATGTCAAACAAAGCAGTGTAAAAAAAAATGTTCATGAAAATTAAATGGGGCATGTATCAGCATATGAACTGAAATATGTGTAGAGAGACAGGCATTTTCTTGTCTACAACTTCAATAAATTGTTACTAAGCTGTCAAATAGTGAATTGCATGCTTGAATATAATTATATATGACATGAACCTTTATCAATATCAGCTGGAGGTGTAACTTGTATGAAAGAGAGAATGGCTTGAAATCTGGTTCTGGACATCACTTTTGATACCGGGTTATTCTGGTAGAGGAAATCTGTCGACCAGTATCTATCCAACGATTGAAATTTCACAACGGACATGTACAAAATGATCCCTAGAAATCTGAAAGAGAAACCCACTATCATGCACTGTTAATTCGATTTTTCACAAAAATAATTATGGAATGCATGATGTTGCCTTCGTAATTTTATTTACCTGTACAATTCCTCTACAGTAAGAGGAGTCCATTGCCCATGACATGCGTATGATGTTCTATCTCCCTTCCCGATTATCATCTCTGCGTATTGGTTAGTGGCAATGCAGATTGACATCAGAAGTGCCTCAGTCAAAAATAACTTCAGGAAGTCTAAGGGTGATGTAAATAAACCTGCTCCACATCTGAAGATAAATTATGAAATATCACTTAGAAAACGCACAAACAGTGTGACCTTTGATTTTTTTTTTATACACATGTACCAATAGTTCTAAACCTCTCATATGTTAACCTTAATAATCGTCCAAGTTGAAGACCAGGTTGTCTAAGTGGATGAAAGGAAGTTGTTCTAGGGTCTGGGGCATCGGTATCCTCAATATCTGCATCCTTCCAGTGCAAACCATGCTGTGCCATTGGATCATCACTTGCAGATGATTGGGAACTACAGGTTTCCACGGTGGACTGAGATGCCAAAAACCTGTAGTGTACAATATGATTATATTTATCACATGAATTGTCAGATAAAACAGGAGTCATTTATTATTGGGTAAATTTAAGCCTTGTAGCATTGATCACAAAATACTTCTCTCTCTCTCTCTCCAGTTTCTATGTCACTACTCCCCCCCTCTCTCTCTCCCGTGTGTTTACATACAAGTCTATTTACATTTTCTCTCTCTCTCTCTGGATATGTGTCTGTTTATATTTTATCTCTCTCTGTGTTTACATGTCTATTTACATTTGATCTCTCTCTCTCTCTCTCTTGATCTCTCTCTCTGCGTTTGTGTTTACGTCTCTCTCTCTCCCTCGTGTGTTTACATTCTCTCTCTCTCTCTCTCTCTTGTATACATTCGATCTCGATCTCTCCTTGGCTTCTTTCTCTATGATTCAAAGTTCGTGAATAAATCCATGTGTATATGCTATTTATACTACAATGATGCTTTCATAAAAAACTAATTGATATAACTGATCATTTGTGAGAGTTGTCATTGAAGAATCGATAATACACACCAAGCGCGCGAAATATAAAAAGAGAAACAAAACAATTTACTTACACGTCATCATTTACAATGAATGTTGGGTCACTTTCATCGTCGTCCAGTGCATTTTGCAGTAGCAAATCTAATGCATCCTCCTCATCTGATGATATGCAGTCGTTTTCCATGATGTTTATCGATCTGATTCACGCTTGTAAAAATAGGCCTATATTTACACGTGCTACGTCACGGGTATATATTTAGACCTTGCGTGATCCCCGAATTATTAATAGTTCCCCCCCCCCCCTTTTGTTAGATCCGTATAAAACTAACAATATATCATTTATAAATTGCAAATTCGGCCTTATACGTCAATGCATTGATTGCATTTCGTGGTCAACACATTATTCTGATGTAATGTGATAGAAAAAAAAAAGCGATAGGCCTATAAATCATACGTCTATGGCCTAATCAATGAATTTTGAAAAATGTATATTTACGTGTACTGTGCAGTATAAAAATGTTTTTATATCACTTTGAACTTTTTGCATTTTTCCAAAAATGTCACTGTGTACAATTTATCATAACAATAAGAGCAGCATGGCACATGACTTTATTTTCATGTAGATCTATGACGGCGCGTCGATTGAAGTCATACGACGTAACATTTTAAAGCAAACCGCAGTGCATGTCTCATTTTCAATTTATCGTTAAATAAAAACTACTGAGAGTCATCGCACAAATAAAGGCTCATAGAAAAGGAAATTTTCTCTAGTTTTACAGGATGGATTTAGTTTTCCCTATTTCCATATATAAATATAAGTAAAATGTCGATTTGTCTAAACATTGACAAATTAAAGCAGTAGAAAACGTACATGTGTAGATTTTTTGTATTTTCTTGTAAATGTGCCTAGCATTAACAATAATTTTTATATGCACTAAAAGTACGGAATTCACGCTTTTTAACAATATAAAAAATACTGCATTGGAATCAAAAATGAAACTATTAATACCGCAGGTGAAAATAGCCTTACAACAATACATTACGTCAAATTTTAACGAAGGTATCTTTCACTTCAAATGCCCATATTTTTTTAATGCTTCCATTTGCATGATTGATTTTTACATGATCAAAAAATAGGAAAAAATCTGTAAAATATGATATATAAATCATATATCTCATGCTCATAGTTTAAAAGATTTAGCGGCACCCATTTTGCGTTGTCTTGTTTTTTTGCGCTATCGGTCATATTGACCGATACGGTAGAGAAGGGGTTAAGGTACATGCATACTAATGGGATTCCTATAATATCTGTCAGCATAGAGAAAGACTCCTGTTGATTTTCAGATTTTTATCAAGCAGCTCTTTCTGGTTTGTCAGTTTTCTTTAGGGACTTTAATGTCTAATTTGTATAATCAGTAAGCCAATTATGCAGAAATTACCCCCATCTTCTATTATTTTTTTAATAACCCCAATAATACAATATATTTTGTTATTCCACTTGATTTTTTTTTTTTTACATGAATAGGACTTATATCCAGTTTGAAAGATCACTTGCTAGTCACAGTGTTTTTGTTGAGAAATAAAGTACAAACAGTAATGACTTATTCCTCTTGAAATGATGATGAATGTAAATGCATGTATTAAAGCACTGGGTGTGTATGGTCACCCACTTGTATTGGTATTACTTTTCTTGAATACATTTCTTCCCTCCAAATTTCATGAATAAAATTAGTTTACAGTTCGAGTCACTTGAATATGATAGGCAAAGTTATTCTTTAGTTAAACTTTTCTATTCCTTATTAACATTCTGAATGAAAAGTAAGGCATGGATCTGCAAGTTAAATTACAACTTGGAATACTAGATCAAGTTAAGAGACACTACAATTCATTTTGCACAAAAATCATAAAATGACAATTTTCCTGAACTTTCTCAAATTTGTTGCATAGTTAAAAGTAAAAACTTTACAAAAATAACACATTCCAAAAGTTGAAAATTTTTACGTCCACAGACAGTAAACAGTGCAATGGGTAGACCCAGATTTTGACAGATTACAAAAGAAAAGGAGTTAAAATAGGACGAGATACTACTCATATGAATGATTAAATTTACATGGGGATCAGTAACTAAAAGCTAGGAGACTCGCATGCAGGCTTTTATCGGAACACATCAGGTGTTAGTTGGTCAGAAGGGACATGGACGGTTTCCATTTGAATAATGATTTATAATTATTTAATTACATGAAGCATGGAATTGTCCCATTCTTGAAAAGCGAGTATGGACCCTTTAAGGGATATTTAAATAAGATTCTACGCTACACATTTGCCTGTCATTCTAAATCGCATGATATAAAATGTCAGAGTAAGCATGTAGAAACCTTTGACTTTTGAATCATCTTCAAAGTGCAGTTGAGAGCAAACTATGCATAAAAGTTGTTGTAAATTGTCAATACCAATATGATTTTTATTATGTTTTAAAAATCACTAAATTAAAATGTGGAAAATGAGCTGTAGTGTCTCTTTAGAGATGTGCTAATCAGATATATGCATGTATTATACACAACATAGTTTAGACAACAGTGTACATGTGAGGAAATTAAAGTGGAAGCATATTTACTTGTAAACAAAACGAGAACACAATAGTCTGAATTTGTGGAGTTTTCACTCCAATAAAAATAACTGAAATACATAATACAGTATTAGAACTCATCAATATCATGAGACATTACATGTATTCTGGCCTTACATTATTACAGAAAACATCACAATATATAAGTAAATCAGATAAATATAATGTCAACAAACTGGGGTATTCCATAGCTCTGCTGACAATAGTTAACCAATGGGAAGTATTGATGAAAATTCATGGAAATCTGCCTCAATATTGTTGGCTAGTCTTGGTAAAATCACGATTTTTTTTCAAGAGAAAAATGTAAAAATTTCTATTAGCTTTGTATTTCAAATCTCATTCATTATCCAGCATCGTCCCCAGAATCGCGTTCATCTAACATGTCTGTGTCCAGTTCATCATCATTAGTGTCACTCTCATCATCATCCTCTCCCTCATCATCATCCTCATCTTCATCATCATCTTCTACATGCTGTAAACATTTAAAATTCCAGAGTTCATAAAGTAATCACACTACACAGAATGTAGACTTAAATTTTAACACCACAATGAGAATCGCCCTGCAGAGAAGTGGCATTGAGATGAAAATAAGTATGTGATTCTTGTTTTTTTTTCTGTTATGGAGAAACTTTCAGGTCTGAATGCAGTTCAGTTTTCCCACCTACATATAAACATAGGAAAGGGCAGATCTACATGGATACATTTTAGTAGAATTATTGTTTACTTTTAAAGCCTTTGGTACTGTATGAAAGGCCATTGAACAGTGCTTACTTGTGGTTGCGTTAAATATGAAACACTCCATTTAATTCTTATTAAGCGTTATGCATTAACTACAGCTGCACTATGGACTTTAAATGGATTTAGCTATAACCTACAGTTACTTAGGAACAAAACTGAATAGATTGAGAACTTTTAAAACCAAGAAAATTGTCATATTGTTAACATGTTTTGGTCTAGTAAAGTTTCAGTGTAGGTCTTGTTGATGTGTATTTATGTGCAAAATTACTGTAATTATAAAGATCAAGAGTAATCCGTGTTTACAAAAAAAATCAAAATATTACCTCTGATGCAGTTTTCCCAATGGGAACTACATTATTGTCTTTCTTTGCTATGCTTTCAAGCTGTAATGATAAGTAAAATATGTTGAACATAATGTAATGGTCAATTCAATTTTTTTTATCTTCAAAATTAATCGGATAGTATTTAATACCTCCTTACTCCTCTTTGCTCCTATATATGCACAAAATAACATGACTGTGTGGTTCCAGTTTCCCAACCTACCCTTTATTTCGATCCCTGATCCTAATTTTCTAAGCTTAGGATCCATTGCTCAAAATTAAATTATCTGCTCTCAGTTACTTCCAAAATGTTGCTAAGATATTTAAAATATCAAAAAGTATGGATGGAATCATGGATTTGAGTGGCATCACACAATATTTCAGTATTGTGTATGTTCCTCATTTATCGTCAAATGTCCACTGGAGTTAACTTTTTCAATGCATTGTCCACCAATTAAAAAAAAACCAAAAACAAGTTGTGTTTGTAAAACACTGATGTCCCTGTAGGACAGCAAAGTAAATCTGTTACCAAAAGAAAGGTCTTACCACAGGGAATACACATGTGAAATGTGAAAGCCCTAGCTCTAACTGTTCAAAAGTTATACCAAGGTTAAAGTTTTTATGGACAAATATACTCACTAAAATCTATATGTCCCCGAATTTCAGATTATGGGGGCATAAAGAAAAAAAAAAATAAATCAGACTTATCTATCCTTTTTCTCAAAAGTATGTAATAGGAACCAACATTTTTGTGGGCTTGTTTTTAGCCATATCAAGCCACAAGTATTGCTGCCCCATAGGGCCTCGACAACAGCACTGTATTAATTTATTGCTATTAACAAGTTCAAATCACAGGGACTTGCCGCATTTATATGACAAACTTTCTGTTATTAAATGTTATCTGGTTAATGGTTTGATTGGAAGTGGCTATTCACCGGGTGACTTGGTTCCCAAAGTAACAAATGGCTATTTGCCCAGCTACCAGACAAAACAACCTGTATCATCTGTTAAGTACCCAGCAACAATGCAGAGCTATTTTATGAGGTTCATATATTTTAACAGTTGAGATATTGTCTCCATCTCTCTCTCTCTCAAATGATGTGTATACAGTTACATACTTGCAAATAGACAGCTACATGAAGGTAAATAACAGACAATGGGCTATTCATTTGACAGCCGGGTACATAACACATCATGATGAAACAGGTTTTTCGCCCAGCAGCCAAATACATAACATAATGATAGAGACAATTTGTCTGGCAGTGGGTATATCACAGATGATATAGGTTATTCATCCGACAGCTGGGTACATGTAAGATATTCGCCCCAGCGACCAGGTACCAAGTAACGAATGGCTATTCGTCCGCAGCCGGGCGAATTGCCATTCGTTACTAGGGTACCCGGCTGCCGTTTTCAGTTTGTGACGTGATACAACTTCATTATACTGTTAACTTTATCTCAGCGAGATTCGTAATTCTTCCGAAGAGGCTTCATTCTAAATCTCGACGAATATCTCCGAAACTACTGTACCATTTTCATAATAATTTTGAAATTAAATTTACCCAAAGATCATGCTCCTTCTCCAATTGTTCTAATTCATTTTCGTCGTCACATGGACGATCTACTGTAAACCATAACGGATCTATAGCACCAGGAACAAGACTGGGAAAACGAAATGTCATATTTCAAATCTTGTGCATCACGTAGCTGGAATTGCGGAATGCTATATAAAAGTGAAACCCTTAAACTGACTTTTGTAATTCCGGATTAAGATACGGTAGAAATTTTTTAAATAATAAATACATAAATGTGAAAAATAAAAATCACCGATTTCCTTTGCCACATTTGCAGATTACTTTAAATATTTTAGAAAAGTTCATTCAAAAAGTTGGGCGCATAATATCAGGTGCGGTTTGAGGATTCGCAGTTTCAAAAGTTAACCTTGGCAGATCTATCATTAAAGTGATCATGTCTTATAGTGGTGAAGGCCTGTCCCGAGACACAGGTTATTCTAACCAGGGCAGATATGACACCATAGAAGGAGCTGGGGGTCCTGGGATCTTTCACTGATTTTTTTCCCCCCGAAAGACCAAAATGGTGCATTCTGAGAGCATTTGGTATGATATATGCGTAATGATTGATTGATTTTATATTGTTTAACGTCCCGCTCGAGAATCTTTCACTTGTATGGAGACGTCACCGTTGCCGGTGAAGGGCTGCAAAATGTAGGCCTATGCTCGGCGCTGAGGGCCTTTGAGCAGGGAGGGATCTTTATTGTGCCAAATCTGCTGTGACACGGGATCTCGGTTTTTGCGGTCTCATCCAAAGGACCGCCCCATTCAGTCGCCTCTTACGACAAGCAAGGGGTACTGAGGAACTATTCTAACCCGGTTCATTTATGTGTAAAACTAGATAATAACTGAACATGCACTTAGAAGGGTGCATGTCAAGTTGCCCCAATGGCAACTCGCACCCAATTGACCAAGTCGACCCACCCGTGCAACCACATGCACTTGAAGTACAGGAATACTACTACCCCTTCCTCCTCCCCCTCAACGGAGCAATGCTAGCTCGCCCCATACCAAAGTTAAAACATTTCTTTTTGATACATTTAATTATGATGTGATAGGCTTTAAGAAAGGAATGTGGAAGGGATTTCGGCATCAACAGACAGGCACGCATCGTTTTTCAAGTGAGGGGCATGCGGAGGAAAAGTTAGAGCTGACATGTGGAGGGGAGGGGGTGCTAAAAATTTTGTCATTAAAACTTTATCAACTGTGTTGTGTGTGTACCTCATTTTTTCCTTGTCCAGACTTATATTTCTTAAATGGGGGGGGGTCATCCTTCACTAAATGGCTTCATTTCATAACCTTCAAGCATGCATTCCTCTTCAATATTACTATCACCTATTATACCTTTATTTGCGCATATTAAATTCATAGATAATATTAATTGTCCGTTTCTACGTGCCTCTGTAAAGCAGACTAATGGTCATTATTCTACGGGGGTCATTATTCTGCTTTACACCTACCAAGTGACGTTATTGGAGGTGCTGATTTCATTTCAATTGTGCAGTATGGACAAATTGTGGAGATGCATTCAGAACTGGATTAGCAGTATGTAACAGACTATGACTAACGATTATATATTTAAATTTTTTTTTCTTTAAAATGCATTGTGGTAATGTTGCAATTTATGAATGAGGTAAATTATGCTTTGTTTTCTAGTTCGCCTACAACAAACAAGGCGACATGTTCAAGTTCTGCATGAATATTAGGGAGTTACCTTTTCATATCTAATCTGCATTTGAATAATTTTGTAGGAATGTTCTGGATCTGATCTGCAATACATTTCATACTTTAACTTATTGGAGTGTTTGTCACCTAGATTTTATAACCAGCCAAGTTGAGCCAACACACACTAGTAATGATGTTGAAGGTTGGCATTGCATTGGCGCTTACAGAAAAAAAAAACCCCACTATAACTGATGTAAAACCACCATTTTACGTCCTGCTGCTGAAGTTGTATAGGAAGTATCAATATTTTCAGTGTTGGAAGGCAAGCTCTCCTGGTATGACCTTGAGATCTCAATCAATAAGGGTAATCTACTTCTTAGGAGAGGTCAGTGTACCAAGTTTTATGTCTGTCAAGCAAATGATTCTCAAGATACTGAGCACACAATATTTTATTATGTCCAGTTCAACTTTTGACCTTGTGATCTCAAAATTGATAGGGATCATTTACCTCTTAGTTAGTGCCAGTGTCCCAAGTTTAATTTCTGTCAAGCAAAGCATTCTCAAGATACTGAACAGATAATATCTTACTATGTCCAGTTTAACCCTTAAATTCCTACCATTGTCATCAGCACAATTTAAACATCAGAAACCTGACATCAATCCACAATTTCTACTGGTACAATTATATAATTGTGGCCATGATGCTCAGAGACATGAAGCAGCATCAAAACTAATTGCAAAACCTCTTCTCCTTGAAAGAAGTAGAAGACAGATACTTCATGCCAAAGATTTTAATATACTAATTCTTTCATTAGTCAGAAATGTCCTAATTAACTTTTCCACTGGTTCTTCACTGCGAGCAACCTGCTTGACCATTGTCTGTTTGAAATCTTCCTTGACTCCTTTGTTGACACCTCTGGTCACTGTTCTCTGTCTAAAAAACACACATGACATCTCTATGACCACACAGAAGTGGAAGACCATAAATGGAGAACAGATTTCAGTTCAAATTTCTCTTTAGTATATTTTTAATCTTTAATGGTTTTCATCTATAATTTGAAAGACTAAACTAAACCCACTAAACCAATGTACCATGAATTTAATTCTAAGTTTATGTTCATTAAGAAAAATTCTAGCATTATGATACACATCTCTAAAATGTGTATGTATATAAATCTGTTCAATAAAACTTACTGAGCAATAACTTTAGTGCTTGTTGGCAGAATATCAAGATTCACCTTTCCCCCTTCTTGTGTTTTCAAAAAAGCAAATTCTTCTAAGATATCAACATCTTTGGCAGTGTTAAGGTGTATACATTGAAAGAATGTATGAATACCAAATAGACATACACATATATATTCTTCAAGAATATGATCAAAACTTGTAGAAGCAATCCAAGTCCAACCGTCACCCAAAATTCCATTCCGTATCATCAAAACAAGCACATGTTAGAGTGGCTTTATATGGGTATACACACAATTAAAGCCCTATGATGACGTCAGTACAAGGATATGTCGCCTGAAAAAGTATATCTACTGAGCAAGATTGATATGCTTTTTTCAACTTGATATATCCTCATACCTGGTATTTTACCAGGTTAGAACTGTCACACAATTTATACATTTGATGTTTACTTAAGTATTCTGATAATTGAGGGGGGGGGGGGATCTCATTTCTTGGATTTGTGCTGTATGCTGCTTTTGTTATTACATCATGTCATCCTTATGGACTAATGCTATTTCAGGAATTTTTGTTCTAATTCATCTTTTTAAGTAAAATTTTCATACTGTGTGATCTGAGCAATTTGTTATCTTGATTTGCAACCTTCAATTCACAATATTAAAAAGTGCCTTTGTAAAATAATGCAGAACATTTGCAACATTCTCCAAAATCAAAAGGATACTTATAACATAATTAAAGAATATGTTGTATGTAAGACTGTTTTGCTGTTTGATTTTCTTCAGAACTTCAAAGAACAATGCCTCTGATTTTGGCCAATCATACTGAAGTAACACCACCATGTGACCCAGCAATGTGTCATCACCTTTCGATGAAAATGCTTTAGACTACAATGAAAAATCAACATATTTACTACATTATTCACTCATGAAACAATTTCACACAATATAATCTAGCTTTCACAAGTTATGTATGGGAGTATATCTATTTTGTACAGTCAATAAATGTAGATAAATTGTATGTATACTTATTTTAACAGGCTCTGGGTCACTAAAGTGAGCTCACTTTTGATCTCAGTCTCACTTTTTCAATGTTTCTTATATTAAAGTGAGACTTAAATAAAAAAATTGAGCTTGTTTAAGTTTAATGACCTGGAGCCCAGGAGTCCTAGTTTAGTGCCTTTGCAGTGAAGTAAGAGCACTAATTTATGGTGTGCCAACATAATGCTGCCACAGACCTCATCCATAGTGGGACATATTTTGGAACAATATATAGCTGAAACCAGAAGGACATGAGTTTCAACATTACTCATATTCCACCTGATGTGACAGTCTTATACTGAATTCCTTTGTTCTCTATTTTTATCAATATTCATGGTGTAATAAGGAGGATATGCAAATCTGAGGAACATATAGTCTTTGGTCACCAACTTGAACCTAAACTTAACTATGTGAAACCAATTAATTGTCTCAATAATGGATGGATAGGTAAAAAAAAAAAAGACATGGTGAAACAAACACATCCCCTATAGTTAGATGTACAGAAATATTATGGAAAAATAACTACAAAATTGCCATATGTATCTCAAAATTGAACAAATAAATCTGAAAATACCTTTTGCACAGGTTTACATATTACCTATACTTATGCAACATTTCCACAATATTTGGTAAAAATTAAATGAACAGCCCTGAGAAAATCTCTTAATGAAATGTGTCATGGCTGGATGGAGTGAAACCTATACATGTATATGCCCCAAACTTCATTTGAAGAGGCCAGCATAAATAGTACACTTGCAACTGATCATATAAGCATGGGTAGATGCAGATGAATTTATGGAAATGGTGACAATCTGGGGAAAATATCTGAAGCAAAACCAAAAAGATTAATGTCATTGGACTACCAAAATGTTAGAGGGAAGGCATATATACAAGTCTATGCAGTGAAAGTTGTATCTTTATTACAGTGAAACCTTGTCAAATTCAGTAAAAAAGTTTGCATCGCAGCAGTTTCACTAATTATACTTATCACATTGATTGCTGTAACAATATGTCCTAAAGCATTCTGAGAATAATGTAAATTAGCATTTGTGTTTACTTGCACTATTTTAACTGTAACCAGTTTACAGTTAAAAGTAATAATCATTTCTGAGAAGTCTTATATTTAAAAATATTCATGTGATTCAAATTTAACATTAACTCACTCAAAGTTTGTTCTTTCAAAAGCAGTTTTATTTTAGTGATTAAAAAGAACAGACAAAAATAAACCTTAAGAGCAGCTCGAAGTAATTGTATGCAGTATGGTAAAATTTCTGATTCTGTACATTTTGTCAGCCAGAGTTGCCTTCCTTTGGCTCCTGAAGGGTCTGGTAAATTACAGACTGGTATTCTGTCATGAGTGTACGGTAAATCTTTGATTACATTCAACACCAACTCACACGCTTTCTGCAAAACATGAAACACTTTAATGTAATTTATTGTTCATAAAAATCATAGGATATTTTCACAATTACTTGCATTGAATGCTGTGTCATTATTACAAGCTATTATTTTATACAGTTGAACTCTGGTATCTCGAACAATGATATCTCAAATACCATGATATATTGAAGTGATTCAGAAAGTTCCCACCAGTTATTCTTTAAATATTTTACCTCTGATATCTCGAATACTTGGATATCTCGAAGTTTGTTCTTTGTCACATTGAGTTCAAGATATTGAAGTTTGACTGTACTTGCCATCCAATTTACTCACCGAGTACTTCTGTAAACAGTAAAAGCAGCAAGCCATTTGTAGATTACTTCTGAGCTGCATGTTTTCTTTTATGGCCGATGAAAAATTTTGGAGATGTGCAATAGCATCTGCAAATGCACCCTGCCATGGAAGAATTTAGTATATACATTTATACTATACTATAATTTAATATCTTGTATTCCTTTACAAAAAAGAGATCAATGCACAAAAATAAAAAGAGAAAAACCCAGATAAATACACCCAAGTATCAATTGTAGACAACAACTCTTGTAAGGAGGGTCAAATCCCCTTTAAATGAGTGTCTACAAGCTTTTTTTATGAAGTCTTGTAATGACCTCGACCTTTTGATCCCAAATTCAATAGGGTTTTCCCTCCACTGATTACAAAGTTATATGTGAAGTATCAAATCAATCTATCCAAAATGGCCTGTAAAGTCTCTAAAAGCTTTTTCTATGAAATGTCGTAGTGATCTTGACCTTCGAACCCCAAAATCAATAAGGTTCTTCCTCTCTTGATAACAAAGCTACCTCTTAAGTACCAAATCAAACTGGGCCTGTGGAGTGTCTACAAGCTCAGTGTTATACCCTTGCACTTATACTTACCCACACACAAATGGTCCTGTTACTATACAACCTCTCTTAATGAATTGCAAGGGAATAATAAATGATGCTCTCACAATGAATTGTGAGGGATAACAAATGACACTACATACAAAATTGTCGAAAATATATTTTTTTGATGAGTTAGTTATCTTGTATGGTTCTAAGGGTCATCTTTTCTGAGAACCATTCTTTTGTATATGTACAATACCTGATAAATAAGCATGTCTGTCTGGAAATGCCCCATCCAGGTCCATGTTTCCATGTGCCATATCTCACACAGCTTCATAAATTCTAAAAAAGTACCACTCTTTTTAATATCATATACGAACATATACATGAATATTACTTCACTCGGTGAACAGCTTTTCTTTCACATTTTCTGTCTGACATTTATGTAATGTTACACACATCTCATTTGTTGAACAAAATATATACGCCAGTAAGGCTTATATATATATACAAGCAATCCATTAATGAAATTATGCAAAAGCTGAGTTAATTTACATTAAGTTCTGAGTGTATACAGTAGTGTGTACCTGTCTGCAGCTCTGTGGTTGAGTGCATCAACTCGTAGCATTTGAATGCGGTGGTGAAACTGTTGATGATTTTGCTAGCACTACTAAGACACTCAGCTCCTACTATTGTGGGAACACTGTCTGGTTGTACTTTTGCTTTCTTGGCTCTGTTAAACAAACATATTCATTATCCGATTCCTTCCTTCACTTAATGTCTGTCTAGTGTATCAAAACGCTAATTGTTTATAATTCTTGTAGTTTTCTTACAAATTAACTTTGTGATAGATTAAAACCTTGATTCTATTTTGCTAAAGCCTCTATCATTAATCCACTGAATAGCCTTCCATTAAACAGAATAATCTGTAATAAAATGATGTACTGTCTTGAATCTACTGACTTACTGAGGTTCATCTTCTGAACTTTCATTTTCAAATTTCTCCATAAGAACTAATGGGGTGTGGCTGGCACTGGGACCGAGAAATGACTGGGGATCCACACTGCTAACATACATGTACAGGCACTCCAGAAATAAGACCACTGTTGTGTACAATACTTGGCGGGTCTGCTCAGCTGAGCGAGATTGACGAGCTCTATTGTAGAGGCTATATATGTTCTTGTACTGGATTTCTCTGCAAGTGTACATTTCAAACTGACAACCAGAAAGGACATAAACATGCAGAAATAAAATTTGTTTATCTTGCATACTAGAACAGTGATATGTGTTTAACACAGTAGTTTAATCTATCCCTCTACATTGTTCTTCTAAGCATACTGTAGATTTACCTCCCCCCCCCTTTTTTTTGCAAGCATTACATATTGAAGTAAAACAGATATGACAGTACCTGCATCATATAAAGTTTATAAAAAGTTTTGTCTTTTAGACTACTATGTCATGATTAATAAATTTTCAAGTCCATGGAATATTCAAGGAAAGTTACCTAGGTTCACTGAAGAGATCTGGAGGAACGTCCCAATCCATGAGCTGGCCCAGTAGAATGATGAGCTTGAGGAGGCTTCCCCAGGGGTCACTAACTTGACATTCCTTGTCAAACAGACCCGGGATACTAACTCTATTACTCAACTTTGTAGGTGACAATAACTCTATAAAGACCATACATCAGTAGATGTTACATTGTTCATATATGTAATAAATCTGGTATACAGTTACACAAATTTATTTGTGTGCACAAATAGTTTTAAATGCATTGAACTGGAAATGAGTTAAATACACTAAAATAGAAAACAACTACTCTACCTGAAGAAGTGCTGGTACTTCCATTGAAACTCGGTGACTGAGTGACATACATAATGTAAAACTCTACAGACATTTGTAGCCATCGGTAGACCTGAGCCGTTGGCAGATCAAGTTTTTTCACCTTCTGAAGAACTAAGGGCAGGACATCACACACTGAAATAAGTATGTGGATATAGTGATAATGTAATTTAATTTTTATTAAGAATTTATGAAATTACACATTTTCTTGGTACATTGTATACCTGCTTAAATATAAATCACAAATCTTTCTTATGGCCCCCTTCCCCTTCATTGACATATTACTTTGAATCTGTTGGCAGGTGTGATAAACAGTTTGTTGTCCAACCAATATCTAGAGAACCCTTTCACTTCAGTGGACATTAAATTCATAAGCAGATAGATCATGACTAGTAGATGATCCCTATTGATCTTAAGTTCAAAGGTCACAGTTGTTTCAGCATGCAAACAACTATAACAGGGTATTATTTCAATATGAATAATTATTTAATTTGGAATCTTATTTTGGGAAAACTAAATACCTTAGATGTATTGAATGTAATAAGATATAATGTAAATGCCCTTAAGTCATCCAAGTACATGCAGTACAAATTAGTATGCAGCCAATGTGTTTGATGGAGAATCTTGCAAAGGTTTTTGATCTGAATCCAAAATTTCAAATTTAATACTGGTATATGCTTAAAGGAGTTAGTTGATGCTTGGTGTTGACTGACCCCTTTAAGCATGTACCAGTTTATCTTTATATATAATCCATCAAAAGCTTTCATCTACACACCACCACCAACCTAAATGAATGTAATAAATAAGAGAGTAAAGAAATAGAAGATAATGTTTTGTTAATAACACATCTGCATATGCTACTAACATGACTAAAGGGCATCTTCATTATATCACAATTCATAAATCTAAGGGACTTAGTTGTCCAAAACACACTATATTAAATTCCAAATCCAATAATTTTTATGAACTGAAATAATACCGTTTTATTTTTTTGTGATTGAGAAGTGGATATCCCTTTACTTGATAGTCATCAAACCTAGGTGGGTGAGTCATGACTAGCTCAGATACCCAATTAATTTTCAGATGAAATAACTCTTTGTCCAATGGAGTGCATTATTATTATTTACATTATTTAGAACTGGACTCCACTATATGTACTATAAAACATAGTCTCTGTAGTGAAGAGATCTTTGACAATTCATTTTCACCTGCATATTGTCATAGACACACTAAGACATTGTAGAAAACAGGGCAACAATAACTGCAAATGCACATATGGTAATGAATAAATGATATGAAAAACGTTCCTACCAAACAGTTTTCTGTAACAGTTGACAGGGTACTTGACTTTAGCCTCTAACTCTGCTTGCTGTAGGGTGTCAAGCAACTTAAGCTGTAAAAAAGAAATAACTTGCTCAGTTTATATTAATGCATAAGGATATACAGAATTCAGAGTCTAAAATAGACAAACAATAGATAATTACAATAATCAAGAGAAGACATGCCAGTTGATAGTATATTTCAATAACAATATGTCAAAGCATGTTCAAAAACACATGATTCTATGACAATATACATGTATGACAATATAGAGGATACCTACACCATGTTCAAACACAAGGTTAGGGAACTTCCTCATGGCTAAGAGGAGAAGTCTACATTGTTCAAGTGTGTTGCTGATCTTCTGGGCCACACTTAATAACATCTGGCACTGTGTTGGTGTGGAGACAGCAGCAAAAATTTCTATAGAAGTTCAAAACATGGGTTTATCATAATAATGATTATCAATTAAGCCAATCAGTATCTATATTAACACATGTCAATGCTTATACTAACCTGTCAAAAAGTTCTTATGGCTATTTGCTGACATTTCAGTCTGAAGAATCTCCAGTATCTCTTGTATTTCCTCCCAAAGCTGTGGTTCACTTGGAAAGGAAACAAACCTAAGAAAAATATATTTAAACCACTGAAATCGAATAATGCAAAATCAATTTTCACAGTAACTGTTTTAAAACAGCAATAGCTTGGTGGAGATATATTGCCTTATATTCGCACAATGTTGTCATATCCTAGAGTCAACCACCTGGATGTGTGTAATGTAATGACACAATCACCACTTCTATGTCAGAGGAGATTCTTATCAGAGACCACATGTGACATAAAAAATGATTCATCAAAATGAATCTGTTGAAATTTCAATATGCCAGAAGAACTTGTTTCAAGTCCTTTTGTACATGAATTATATATATATATATATATATATATATACACACACACACATACAATAGAATATGATAAAATCAATTTCAATATGATTCCACTACAGCCATTTAAGTTACGTACATTTCTTCTAATAACTTTGCTGCCTCCTTCACATTCTTCCCAGTTTTTTCCAAAGAATATGCTTCAAACTGAATGATACACATAAAAATCATGTATAATATATAATGGTTACACCAAGTACAGCTCAGATGGGCTGAAGGCTGTAAATGTAACATGTATATAAAAGAAATAAAATGACAAAGTCAGCAAAACAATAGAGGTAACCTCTACATGCATTCAATGAAAATTTTGTGATCTATATGGGTGCTGCCATATCTTTGTTCATTTGTTGCTTCAATGGTTATTTGTGTTTTAATTTTGAATGCCAAAAATTCAAGACTTGCAATATGCAATTTAAACACTCAATTTATTCAACATGAATGGTATAATTATTATTGTAACAGTTTTTAGCAAATCATTAAATAGAAAAACAGTAATATGACTAAACAGATGAATGAGTTAATGAGTTTCTTTAAACAAAATATATGATATATTTATGCTAACTTTTTCACCAGTATAACATGTTCAAATTTTTTGTTGTTGTTAATTTGGTTTATTATTAGCTGTCTTTTAAAATGAAAAATGTGATGTATTTATAATAGCACATTTTCAAGTTATTGCTGGAACACGTGTTTATTCTAGAATTTATATGCAGTGATCACATGATTTCAAGATTGGTTAGCCTTTGATACATCCGGTAAAATAGCATCTGATAGTAACAGTTGTACAAAGAAATGGAGGGATCAAAAGCGAGATACTACTGCTCAGTGGAAGGCTGCAGTGTGGACACAAGGAAGATAGGAAAATATGATTATATGAAAAACATTACATTCTACCCCTTTCCAACAAAGAAAAAGGATCTGTGGACAGAAGTTGAAATTACCCCTAGCTTCAGTTCCAATGCAAGCTTGTACAACTTAACTAAATCAATTTTTTGACAAAAAGAACATGATACCCTTCAATCTGAAAGAAAGGACTTAAGTTCTGGCACTTTGCATGAAAAAGAAATCGACTGAAAAAGTTTTTTCTATCATTTTAAAACTTGCTGCTATATTTAAGTTTTAAAACCGGAAATGCATAGGGCTAACCAAATCTGGGGGCACAGGTAAAATTCGGGTAAAAATGATGTTCCAGCTGTAACTCGAAAATGTGGCATTCTTTGGTTTCAAAGAGAAAATGCTATGTCACAATGCATGATTTATGTTGGCTGGTACTATATACCCTGCATTAAATGAATAGGCACATCATGTAGTTATCCTCATGTATTCTCGCTTTAATATTTGGATGTTACTGGGCGTTTAGCGCAAGGTGAATTTCATAAATAATATACATTTTCAAGTGAATGGATATTTCTATTTCTCATTTCCTGCACTTAACCAAATAATGATTATCACTTGGGACACACCAATGACCATTTCAAGCTTCGCTCAGTCCAACGATTTCACCGTGCGTACAAATTAACTCCAATGAATGAAAGTAACATGCTTTATTATTACTGATTACTTTCACTATTTAAACATGCTGATTAAGTTTAATATACATGTTCATTCCCAGATCAAGACACATGTTTTCCATGAACAAAATGTTTAATGCGTGCAGTTATCACTTCTAAACCCTGCGTTCAGAGTTAATGTCCGACAGCAGTGATAAAGAATTAAAACTTTACAGAAAAGCGTTAAAGAATAAAAGCCCCATTACGACGCTCTTACTTGTATGGAGAAGTTGTTCGGAAACAATGACCTTGCTGTTATCATCCAAGCTTTTGCTGCGTATGGATCACCTTTATTAGGTTTCATACATGCTCTAGCACGAGATATGAGCCAAACTTCATCGCTCATCGCTTTCTCAGACATTGTAGCTGCCATATTCGTTTCCACAGAATGCCGATCCCGATGTCACTAATATGAATAGAATCTTTTTCTTGCCGTATTATTGTGATTTTCTAGCAAAGGACTATCCTATTCAGTATTCATTACAAATTTTGATGATTGTTTAACACTATGAAATGCATGTATTATATAACTTGAACTTCTATTTGCGTTTTTTAAAATCGGGATCGACATCCATTGCAAGGAACGTAAAAGAGGCAGACGATTGCAAGGGAGATGCTAAATGGACATAGTTACGATAATCAACGAGAAACGTAATCAACATACGTAACTGTAAGCTTTCACAGTTAATTCCCAAGGTGTTGGGGTAACAGATAAGGCTGAAAAAATCTCAGAGCTTGTGTAACAAATGTGGCGGTCAGACTGGTTTGATTGCCGGTGGCCATTTGATTTAGCTCAGTTCCGAGTTGGTAGGCCTAGAGCAACTGACTAGAGAATTCAAGGGGCCTTGGTTCGAATCCTAGTCTGGTCCGTTGCATGTTCTCTCTTCCTGTTACATTTGGTGCCGTACACCATGTAGCCTCTGGAACTGACAGACGAAAACACCTGCCAGGTGATAAAGGTCTTCAAGGTGTGAAAACATTTAAGGATAGCTCAGATGGTAGAGCCTGGGTAAGAATTCCAGTCTGGTCTGTGTCATTTTCTCCCTGTTACACAAAAATACACAGGCACTGAAAGTTAGTGCCAACTTATAGTTCACATGCATGGTAAAAATACTCTTTATATATATTTTTTTAATATCATGCACCCACTGCAGTTTTTATTCAATATTGGTGTCCACTGGAAAAATGCAACAGACAGGATGAGAAATGAAGTCTATAGTGGGATTTGAACCAAGATTTTTAAGATCATGTATCCAAAAGACCTTTAACTTTCACTTTTATTAATGCTGATTGCTTGGGGAAGAAATAGTCATTACCTATGTGTTAAACTATAGAAAACCAATGGGGTCAGAATTCTATCCTTGTAACTGTGTATTTATAACGACACAATGTGTCAGTTATTCAATGTAAATGTTGGAGATGTTAAATACAAATGTTAAAATGTTTCATTACTCACAATTCATGGTGTATTTTTGCAAAGACAGTACACTAATAGACACTGCATTTACTTATATGAATTATATTTTCAGACTGAGAGTAAATGATTATTGTAGTTTACTGTTTGGCAGATTTTACTTAAGAGATATCTCTGCGAGTCAGTCCAAATATGATAAACAAGTTTTATGAACTATTATGTTGAATTATGATACTTCATTGCATGCAAAGTTGGTCAATCTATAGTTTGAATATCCTCATATATATCAGCTGTATATATTCTTATCATGTAAGAATTTTATCTACAGCATTCGGTTTTCTGGCCACAGGTGCAAATATACCAATAGATTATGGATGCATACATATATGTAGATGGAGCCCAAACACAAAATGCTATTTCACACAAAGATGGTGAATCAGATGATTTGAAACAATATGATACAAGGTATTGTATAAATCCAGTATATATACTGAATAGAATACCATATATTCAAAAATAAATGTAACGGTATAGCTATAGGTGATTTTATTTGTTGGAGGATATTTTCCTTCATTAACTGAATGTAGAAATGGATATTAATCAGTGCAGTTATTATATTTCTTAGCTAATTATTCTACCATAATTTGAAAAATAATGAATTATCATACAATGTTAATTATAAGGTGATCTGCTATATGGCAAGTAAACAAATTTTATACATTTCATTTCACAAGGGGTTTAGGGTGGTGCCACAATAAGGGGTATTCAAACTTTTATTTGGGAATATCTAGGGAAATATCTTTAAAAGTCTTCTTTTCCCGAACAGCAGTGCAATGATTATTCATCAATATGTAAGTGTCTTTGGGCTTAGGGTGGGACATCAAAGTTTTATATGGGAATATACAGGAAATTATTTAAAACAACTTCTTCTCAAGGGTGGTCCACACTAAATCATAACAAAATCAAACGTTTCTAAACTGTGGGGTTTTTTTATGCTCCAATGACTATGGCATACTTTTTATTATTATTATTTTATTTTTTATTATTGTTATGTACCAAATTTCTTGAGCACTTTTTTCATGTATAAAACACGTTCAAAAGTACTTTACATCATAATAAAATGCCATATCATATAAAAAATACCAAACATATAAAACATAATTTTATTTTTTTTTTTATATATAAGTAAGATTAAAGTCCATAAATTACACTATAATCTAAAACAGTTTAAAATTGTTAAACACAGTGCTAGATATTACATGTAGTAAAATCAGTCTGAATAAAATTTGAGGAACAAGTGAGTTTTTAGGGCTCTCTTAAACACGGACAGGGATGCGGAGTGTGTTTGGTAGGGCATTCTAGAGTTTTGGTGCAGTTGTCATGAATGCACGATCACCATACGTCGCAGTTCTAATTCTCTGTACAACCAGTGTTGAATCATTCTGGGATCTAAGTTGTCTGCCTGGGGTGTAAACACTCAGCAGGTTTTGTATGTACGTAGGTGCCTGTCCGTGAAGTGCCTTAAACACGTGTATGAGGACTTTGTACTCCACTCTGCTATGTATGGGGAGCCAGTGAAGCTCCTTCATCAGTACCGGAGTTATGTGGCTGTAACGTGATGTCCTGGTTATGACACGAGCAGTCATATTTTGGACGTCTTGGAGTTTCTATTTTTGTCCTGTCAGTCTGTCCGGAACTTTAGCCTTGCTCATAACTTTGGAATGATGAGTACTAGGGCTCTGATATCTTATGTATGACAGCAAGTTGTAGAAATGGACAGTACTGTAGCAAAGAAGGAGGGAACAATCCTAAGAACAGTTGGGTATCAAACCCGGGACCCTTGCATTACTAGTTAGGTGATCAGTGATCTAACCACTGAGCTACCAAGGCTGATATATAAAGTAATATGGTAATATTACTACAATATAAAATTTAAAGCTATTTTGGAAATCATACAAGAAAGTCTTCATATCAAGATGAAAAAAATAATTTTAGAGAAAATGTCAGAAATTCTGTGCATGTTCTTAGGTAGAGCTTTCATATTTTGTATATATAGATTGCGTATGGCAAGATATTATCTTTCATATCATGATTTTTGATCTTGTGATCTTGTATCATAGGGGCCTCCGTGGCCGAGTGGTTAGAGCATCGGGCTCAAAATCACAAAGCCTCTCACCTCTGTCGGCGCGTGTTCGAATCTCGGCCGCGGCGTTATGTGAGCAAGTTTGCCAGTTTACTTGCGGAAGGTCGGTGGTCTCTTCCCAGGTACATTGTATCTGGGTTCTCTCCTCCACCAACAAAAACTGGACGCCACCAGATAACTGAAAAATTGTGGAGTGTGGCGGAAAACAATGAATAATCAATCAATCAATCTTGTATCATAGTTATGTCTTGACCCTTTGGGGAAAGGTTGAGACCACAATATGGGGTCAAAATTTTTTATGGGAATAAATATTTAAAAAAAATCTTTTAAAAATCACAGCACTAACAACAGGGTCACAGTGGTTCAGGTGAGTGGTGTGGCCCTTGGGCCTCTTGTTATGAGAATGTAGGAAAATGTGTGCAAGTAAGTAAATATGTCATGGTGTATGAAATAAAGTTTATTAATGTATTGAATGGATTCTTCTGATATATGATATGCATTATAATAAAAGATTAAAAAGAAAGAAAGAAATGTGATGCTCAGGTGACTGTTTAAGCTCTTGGGTCTCTTATTGTTAGAAATATCATAGCAATTTTGTTGTAATGTCTTTGCATCAATAGCATTAAATGTAATAAAATGGTATTTTGTGCTTGTAGTTGAGAATTATTAGCTGGGTTTGTAATTATGATTAATACTTAGTAAGATAAGGATGCTGTATGCTACATTTGTTGACATGAAATATTCATTGGTGATTTACTTACTTTTTTTTTTAGAACTGTTTCAGAAGTTTTCACAGAACATTCCAAACATTCAAATGAACTTCAAAATCAATGTCTTATCGGAGGAAAATCATCATTTTATAGGGGTAAGTCAGGATTGAACAATAAATTTTAGGACCTGTGAGGGGTGATCAAATGTTCATGAACTATCTCTTTATCTACATAACCACAGTTCAGATCAGAATGAATTTTGGCACATATACAGTCAAAACATGTACTAGATGTAGCATGAATTACATAATAATTTGTGCCACATTTACAATGTCACAAGTTTAAAATGATGTCAATTTGTAGTTGAACGACAAAAATGGATGATGTAGTCGTACATGAGCAGAGAACAGTTAGGAAGTTTTACGTAAAACTTGGAAAAATCCTCTGTGGAAATACACAATGATCTATATAAAGTTTATTGCAATAAAGGATTTGCCAAAAGTTCAGTAAGTAAGTGGATGAAGCATTTTAGCGAGGGGAGGGAGATGGTTCAAGATGATGTTTGTTCTGGATGCCTAGTGAACATTAGTATGGAAATAATTTGAACAAACTTGAATCCCATTTACTCGAGGATACTGAAATGTTAAAAGATTACAGATGCCAGATGATAGACAGACAAAGGATGACCTTAATAGCTAGGAGTGCATGAAAAACATCATTGTCTCAAAAGCACTTAAAACTATACAAGGGGTGATACTAGATTTGAGAATCTTAAATAATTCAAATCAAAAACAAAGTCCATTCTTTTTCAGAATAGGTCCCTCCATCTTTGATGCACTTCTGCCATCAATCTGCCCATGCCCAAAATATTTAATCCAAACCATTACATGACATGCTCTGTAGTTCACAACAGTACCAAGATCTTCCTTGGTCTCATATTTCTCTCCCCACAGGTTATATCTTTCAAACTGGAAATTGCCAGAAATCACAAATTGCCATATCTGAGCTTCAAAGAGGGGTGGGTTAGGATTTCTGTACCCATTGTTTCCATGGTGTCAATCAAAACCTAACTCTTATGGCTATGTGTGTTGTCCTGGTGCAGAATGATTCCAGTTTGGATCAAATCTGTGCACTTTCTATTTACAGCTCTCTTCAATTCTGATTTGATACATGCACATAGTAGTCTCCAGTAACTGAAGTTTTAGGGGGAACCATGTGATTAAGAATAATTTTGTAGATGTCAAAGAAAACAATGAGCATAACCTAATTCCCCACATACTTCATTACACATGCTTTCAATGGCAATGGAATGGATGCTTCCAAATTGAACTTTGTTGTTTACTTTCTGGCTCATAGAAATGTACCCATGTTTTGTCACATGTTATAATTCTATTCATACATATCCTTCTTTTGCATACTTTTTAATCACCCCTTGTATAGTTTTAATTTTTTGATCACCTTGTATAGTTTTAAGTGTCTTTGAGACCATGTATGTTTTTCATGCAGTCCTTGCTATTTAGCTGATATTTTGTCTTTCTATCATCTGTAATCTTTTCACATTTAAGATCTTAAAAAAAGCATTCTTGAGTAAATGAAAATCAAGTTTGTTCATATGTAGGGCTATGCCCCTTTTCAAAGGGAGGTAATTAAGAAATAATAAAAATTGGGATGGGGTATTTAAAAAAAATCATATTCTTAAGAACCAAGAAACTCAAAGCTGAAATTTATAAGAAATTTTGCTTATATACCGAAAATTCAAATTTGTTCTTACCATGACCCCTGGAGTCAGGATGGGGCTACGGTAGAAGTTCAAAGTTCATCATTCGTTCATCTGTAATTAATTAAAATTTATGCATGATAAAGATATATCTTTTGTAGGAGTTTTATATATTAGGTGCAATAAAATAATTGGTAAACTTTTGATACTGAAAAAGTTTATTTTCTATAAATCAATTGTCTGAAGTAAAAAAATGTTTTCAAGGGCAATGACTCCTATTCTGGTAGGATAAGGGTTCAAAAATAATGATGGTTACATATAGAGAAAAAAACCCACAAGGGCACAGATTGTTGAATTAACATGCAAGCATCCTTATGTGATGTAAGAAAAAGTCTGTTGATGCATACACAACCTACAAGGCCAAGGCAGTTTCATAATAGAGGTTCTAAGTTTAACTTTGGATAATGGGAAGAGTCTTTTAGGTCTTTTTCTTAAGAACTTTAGGGATACAGATTGTCAAATTAATAATATGCAAGCACTTTCATGTATTGTAGTTTCTGATTTGTTTATGCTGTAATATAGGAAAGAAGAGAAAATTTATGGGCTGAACCTGGAGTAGAACCTGGGACCCCTGCATTACTAGTCAGGTGCTCTAACCACTAAGCTACCCAGTCCGATATCCATGGTCTATATAGCCTTAACTAATACATTTTACTCTCTCCTTAAATTCTCTTTGTTCTCGAAGACACACAAACCAATTGTTTTTTTTCCTGGCAAAATTTTCGCCTGAAATCCAGGGATGGACAACAGCACCAAATGTAATATAGGAAAGGAGAAAATTTATGGCTGGTCTGGAAATCAAATCCAGGACCCTACATTACTAATCTAGCACTTTAACAACTGAGCTATCCAGGCTGATATCCACAGTCCTCATAGCCCTGACTAATGTACTACAATTCCATTGTCTGGATATGTAGTATATTCCTTGTAATTACTAATGTTTAATTTGTCTGTGTTTTTGACAAAATGTCTTTTAATCATTTTAGGTGAGTTAATTTCCCTTGAGTGATTATTTTTATCCTGCTGCGTATTGTGTTTGGGAGAGTAGGCATGTGTTAGACTGTTTTATTTTTTTATAAGCTCACATGAGCTGAAAACTCAGGTGAGCTATTCTGACCACTGTTGTCTGGTGTTAGTCTGTCCACCCATCAACTTTTAACATTTTCAACTTCTCCAGAACCACAGGACTAATTGCAGTCAAACATGCCACAAAGCATGCTTGGATAAAGAGGATTTAAGTTTGTTCAAATGAAGTGCCATGCCACCTTTGAAGTGGAGATAATCAAGAATTAGTAAAAAATTTGTGGCATCTTTTAAAAATCTTCTCAAGAACCATTGGGCCAATTTCAATCAAACTTGTCACAAATTATCCTTGAGTAAAGGTATCAAATGAAGGGTCATGCTCTCTTCAAAGGGGAGATAATCAAGAGAAAGCAAAATCAAGGTGGTGCCACAGGTCAGAAAAATTAAAATTTATATGAATGCTTTCTGACATAGTGTAGATTAAAATTTGTTCAAATTATGATCCTTGGAGGTAGGATGGGACCATAATAGGGGATCAAAGTTTTAAACAGGATAAATCTTGAAAAATCTTCTCAAAAACAATAGGGACATGATTAATTGTATTAATTTGTAAGCATTACCAGGTAGTGCAGATTCAAGTTTGTTCAAATTATAGGGTATCAAAAGGGTATAAAAAAATGGGAATATATAGGAAAATCTTCTCAATAACAGCAGAGCCATGAATACTCATATCAATGTGCAATCATCCCCAGGTAATGTAGATTGAAGTTTGTTAAGATCATGCCCCCCTCAGGGGTAGGATGGGGCGACAGTAGGGGATTTAAGTTTTACACAGGAATACACTGGGAAACATCCTTGCTAATCTTCTTTTCAAGAACAACAGAGTCATGATTTACTCTAAAGTTTTACCTGCTTATGACTTTTGAATAATGAGTGATACATCTATTTCATGTATGCTTTCCTTGTGACAAGACCTTTCTGTTTGGTACCAAAGGTTTTGATGTAACATTGATCTTGGATTTTGACTGACTTTTCTTTCAAGAAAATTTAAAGTAGGCAATATCTTCTGAACTGTTTGAGGGCAGAACAACAATGGGTTTATAGTTTCACATTGATCATATAATGAATTAAAATCTTTTCAATATATACAAATTTACACCAATGCTAAAGTGATATGCAAGCAACCTCATGAAGCCTAGACAGAGATTTGTTCACTCTAAACCTCTTGATGCTCTGGTGAACAATATAGCTCATGGGCCTCTTGTTCAATTATTAATTTACATATGCATATCTTTATCTTACAGAAAACACAAAGCCAGTTATCATACCATCATCTGCTGTTCATTTTTCAAAAACTGTTAGAAATACAAGTGTAATGAAGGATAAAGGGCCACTTCATTTAAGGTATAGTTAAGAGGCTGTCTGTAGAAATCAGGCACTGCCTATTGATAGAGGTGGCACATGTCAGTGCACACCAATTTCTTTGATCAATCCTGAAATGATTACCATGTATTTCAAAAATTGTTACAAGTGTATTGATTGTAATATAATGCAGACTTTTTGCCTATTTTTTAATTTTTTAAAAATTCAGGGACTCATAGTTTTGGTATGTTTCACTGTGTCTGCAATTTGAACTTTTAAATTATATACAAGAGAGACTTCATACTTCTTGAACTGAAAAGTAAAAATCTAAACAGTATGACTAGTCAGTATCATTTTCTGAACCCAAGGCTATAATTAATCAAGGTCATTTATTGAGATCAAGGTCATATCAGCCACATTTGAGAGTAGGCACACCCAGGAGCATACATATGTAGTGTTTCACAAGTTCTTGTTTACATATTTATGTAGTCAGATGACTTTTATGACCCAACAACTTGTTTGGATTCTTACATATTTTGTATCAAGTACATATATACTGTTCATGTTTTCAGTGAAAACAGACAAAGACTTGATGTTGCTAATGGTGTACAGCAGTTAAGGAATGGAATAGCATCAGAGCTGCTGGATTACTCTAACAAAAAGAGGACAAAAAGTTGTACTTTTGCTGAAAAACACAGATTTTCATCTATATCATCTACACAAATAACAAGGTTAATGTTGAAATCCAAAGATCATTGCCTGTGCCAGCATGATGCTGTTATGTCTCACTATACTCTATGTGTTAGATAGCTGTGTGTTAGATAATGATTTATCTGTCACTCTTGTTCACACAATAGACAATTATACATTTGTTTTCTACATACAGGTTAATGTCCAAGTACCTCTCCATTCCTTAAAAGTAATGGAGCCAATGTTTGAAGGTGGCAAGGTCCACTTTTTTTAAGGAATGGAAATTTACGAGGATATTGCCCTACTTTTAAGTACAGTTTAATTTACCTATTAATTTACTAATTTCAGAGAGAATTTTTTTTATATGATATGAAAATATAATTAGATATTATATATGATACAATGCTAGTGTAGAGTTTTGTCATATAAAACATATGTTGTTTATTAACTTTAAATTGTCTACTGATTATCATTGACCTCAGTGGATAGAGATTCTGACGTCCATGCAAAGTCATGGGTTCGATTCCTGTTTAATTTAATTGAGACATTTTCTTTAAAACTTGAAAGCTCCATTGTGACATAGGTGTATTAGGGAGAATTTGTGCATAAAAATGACAAAATTAAAGTCAACAGAATATTACTACATGTAAGTAGTTGTCTGAAATTGTCCTTTCCTCATAAATAAATGGAACACTTAAACAGTAGACTGAAAACACAGTTTGATTTTAATTATTCTTACTCTCTGCAAACCATTTTCAGGTTGCTTCAGGGTACTATTAAATTATTCTCCATTTGTCCATCCATCTGTCTATCACAGCTAAGTGTTTTGGACTTTTCTACCATTGTTTGATTTAGGAAGCTGAAATTTGATATATCATTTGCTAATAAATGTTTTCAGATTCAGATTTGAAGTTTCTTTGTGATTGACTGATTTTCATGAGATTTATGGGACTTTACTCCAAATATAATTTTCTGGACTTTTTATCCAAAATGCTAACTTATATTTTCATTTAACAGATGTCTTTTGTTCTTCAAGAACAAAGGTCAAGTCATATTATCACTTAGTAAGGAAACCTTGTTGCCATGTTTGCTGATCAATGTCACAAAACAAACATCTTATAATAATTACATCCTATATAACCTTTTCACTGGTGAATTATGAACCATTTATGGTACTCTTGTTAACTCACCTGAGCTGAGAGCACTTTTTAAGAATGACAGGACTATGATTAATCGTATTAATATGCAAGCATCCCTAAGTAGTGTAGATTCAAGTTTGTTCGAATTCTGTCCCTGGGGAGTAGGGTAGGCCACAACTGGGGATCAAAGTTTTACATGCTCATCTTTAAAATCTGCTCCCCAACAACATTGGGGCCATGATTAGTCATATTAATATGAAAGTATTTTCAGATAGTTCAAATTCAAGTTTGTACAATTCAGAGGGCCCCGCGGGGTAGGATATCAAAGTTTTATATGAGAATATACAGGAAATTATTCAAAAACAAGTTCTTTTTGAAAGTAGCAGGGCAACACTAAATCATATCAAAATGCAAATATTCTTAAGTTATGTGGATTCAAGCTGTTTTTTTTTAATTCAAATTATTAACCTGGAGTTAGGGTGGATCAAATTTTACATAATACACATATACAAGAAAAAAATATTTTAAAATGTTTTCTCCAGAACAGCAAGGTCATGTTAGTTATACTGGTATTGAAGCATCCACATGTTATGTGAATTCAAGTTCTCTTACGTTGTGACCCTTTGGGGCTAGGTGGAGCCACAGCATGGGGTAAAACTTTTTCATTGGAATAAAGATTGAAAAATATCTTTTAAAAATCACAATAGCAGGGCAAAGTTTAGCATTGTGGCTTATGTCTCTTTGTCATAAACATTAAAACCCTTTGTCTTCAAACCTGACAAGGAGATTACCTTTATTTTTCACAATCATTATAGGCATTCTAGATTTAAGGTTGACCCATTTTAATATTGCCACATGGGGTGCATGTGTATTTCTAAAACATTTTTTTATGTCTATTAACCAAGGCTGATATTTGGTATGTGGATGCACCATTATCAGACAATGCATTGTAAATGTACAATGTACTACCATGACACACTTATAATCTTGACTCTAGGTCAAATATCTTATTTTTGACATATATTTTGTTCACTTAAGGAATTTTTAATTTTTCAAGTAGTTAATCTCCCATGTGCATGATTCACCATTGGATTGAAGTCATGCTTGCCTCCATGACACACTTATGAATTTTGTGTATACATATATCATCTTTGAATAAGGTTTTTCATGTGTTTCTCATCTGACACAGCCTTATTAAGATTTGTACATGTAAGTACAGTCAAACCTTGTTATCTTAAACTTGGTGGAGCAGAGGAAAACTTCAAGATTTTCAAGGGCTCAAGATATTGAAGTTAAAATACATGAAGAAAATGTAGTTGGGACATCCAATACACTTTGACATATCAATGGAATTTGAGATATTGATGTTCAAAATAGTTCAAATGTATGACATTGAGATGTGTCACATATCTATGACCTTGACTTTTGACAGGTATCAGCAAATGTGATGTATAATGACTATTTCAGAACTAAATAGATTGAAACTTCAGATTTCCATATTTGAAAGGTAAAATGTTGAGTAAATTCAAGGTCAAAACTATGGTTTAGCACAGTAGGTCTAGAGCATGTTTGGATCCATATTGTTTCACATTCACAACTTGTTTGCTATATATTCACTACTGTTCATCTTAAATATGATGAATGGAAAACATGCTTTGGTCCATTAATCAATGGTGTTACAAATTAAAGTAAAAGTATGTGTAGTTGTAAGAAATAGATTAATAAAATGAATATTAAATAAAAAGCAAATTACAGATACTAATTTTCAGTTCAAGTCAATAAATAAATCATTGTTATTTCAACTTTCTTGAAATTTCATTTAAAAAGTTTTTTCAATTGTGATCCAGTCAAGATGCATATAGTTGGTAAGTGCATGGCTTCATATTAGTTGACATTCAAGAAATGAATATTCATTACAGCTCAGACAATAGCTTTAGAGAATCCAGTGACAGTTTCACCAACAGAAGGAACATTCCCATAAATTTCAGTGAGAGAAATACCCCAAGTACAAGTGACTTGAATCCAAGTGGAGGTACATCAAAAGCAAATGAGACTAACTGTAGAAGCAGTGCAGGTACAAGTGGGTACAACTGTGAAACAGATACCAGTTCCAGTGACTGGTCCATCGGGAAGACGAGAAGTTTGTACATGTCAGAAACTCCTCTTCCAGGAGTGACCAGGACTCTGCAAACAAATATTTTGTCAGGTACTGATTACTAGTAGAAGCTAGGTGTGCAGAAATATTACTTTGTCAGTGTATTGTTGCCTTCAAGAGATGGGATTTGTATGGAGGTTTGTTTAGATATCATAATTTTGTTCCATTTTAACAGTGTCAAATACTAGTAATTTGCAATTTTTGTAGGGTCCAGCAGTTTTAAGACACCAGTGAACATGAAGACAAAGGGTATAAGCTCATCAAATAAAAGAGTAACATCATTTTTCTTGGGAAGTTCATCTGGAAAATCTGTGCAAGTTATTATTCCAGTACTATTTACAGTAGCATAAGTAAAATAATATTTAATCTTGAATTTCACTTGAAGTGAAATTTGATTTGCAAATGATTCATTTAGTTTTATACTTGCGATTTAGCAGCTCCACCTCTATGCTTGAATCTGCTCGCCATAGATCATGTGAGCCAAAGTCTACACCACACAGCAGGTCAGCTGCCATCAAACCTAACTCAGCAATCATTGTGGGTTAGTATTATACAAATTTGTTTACTTGCATGGATGGAGACCCAAATGATTAGAGCATTTGATGTTTCTTGCATTTTTTTTTGTTTTGTTTTTGGTACAGTAGCTTGTTTAAAGCTTAGGATTTGGATTAGATTTTACTTTTTTATTTTTAGCTCACCAGAGCTGAAAGCTCAAGTGAGCTTTTCTGATCACTTTTGTCTGGTGTCCAGCCATAAATTTTTAACACTTGAATCTTCTTCACCAGAAACACTGAGCTAATTTCAACCAAATTTACAACAAAGCATGCTTGTGTAAAGTGGATTCAAGTTTGTTCAAATGAATTGCCACATCCTTTTTGAAGTAGAGATTATTAAGAATTAGTACAAATTTTGTGGATCTTTTAAAAATCTTTCCAAGAACCATTGGGCCAATGTCAATTAAACTTTGCACAAATCATCTTTGGATAAAAAGGGATTCATGTGTAGTTAGTTGAAAATTCATGTTCCCCAATGGAGAAATAATCAAGAAAAGGTAAAAATAGGGTAGGGTCTTTTAAAAATCTTCTCAACAAGAAGCACTAGGCCAGAAAAGTTATAATTTACATGAAAGCTTCCTGACATAATATAGATTATGTTGTTCAAATTATGGTCTGGGGGGGGGATTGGGGGTGGGGGGGTGGGGTTAAATCATGGTCCCTGAAGGTAAAGTAAGGCCACAACAGGAGATCAAAGTGTTACATGGGAATATATAGGAAAATTCTTCAAAAAATTTTCTTAAGGACAACAGGGTCATGAGTAATCATATTAATATGCAAGCATCCTCTAGTAGTACAGATTCAAGATTGTTCAAATCATGACTCCCTTAGTAGTGTGAGGCCACAATAGGGGATTAAAGTGTTACATGGGGAATATATAGGGGAAAGTTTTTAAAAGTATTTTTCTCAATAACAGCAGGGCCATGATTAGTCATATCAATATGCAAGCATTCTGAGGTAGTGCAAATTCAAATTTGTGCAAACCATGACCCCACAGGGGTAGGGTGTAATCAAAATAGATCAAAGTTGTACATAAGAATGTATAGGGAAATATTTTTAAATCTTTCTCTAAAGAACAACAGGGCCATGATTAGTCATATTAATATGTAGGCAGGAAGGGTGGGTCCATGATATGGGATCAAAGTTTTACATGGCAATATATAGCAAAAATCTTTAAAAATCTTTATAATTACAGCAGGGCCATGATGAGTCGTATTAATATAGGTACAAGCATCCTCAAGTATGCAGATTAAAGTTTGTTCAAATCATTCCTTCTGGGGTAAGGAGGGGCCACAATAGGAAATAAGAGTTTTACTTAAGAATATATAGGGAAACATCTTAAAAAATCTTCTCAAGAACAACATGACAATGATTAATCATAGTAATATCCAAGCATCTTCATGTAATTCATATTCAAGTTTGTTCAATTCAGGGGCCTTGGGGTCACAATAAGACACCAATGTTTCATATGCCTTTATGGGATATACAGGATATTAATAAATTTACATTCCTTGTGACAAGACCTTTGTTTTGGTACCAAAGTTTTTTACCTTTTGACCCTGACATTTGACTTTCTTTTAAGAAAACCTATCCTAGGCATTCTGATTTATTTAAGGTAGGGCTTTCATGTTATATATATAGCTTCCTTAAGTTAAGACCTTAATTTCATACTGTGATCTTTGACTTTGTGACCTTGAACTTCGAGTTTAACCCAAATTTGAAAACTTTAACAAAAGCTTCAACCTTGCTTATGAATTTTGAATAGAGTTTCAGAGATTTCATATGTGCATTCTTTGTGACAAAACCTATTGTTGGTACCAATGTGTTTGATCTTGTGACTTTAGATTTTGACTACTTTCAAGAAAACCTAACTTGGGTAATATCTCCTGAACTACTTAAGGTAGGGCTTCCATATATTGTATATAGATTCCTTATGGCAAGACATTACATTTCATTCTTTGTTTGTTATCTTGTATCACAGTTATGTTGTGACCCTTTGGGGCTAGGATAGAATCACATATGGAGCCAAAATCTTTTATGGGAATAAAGATTCAAAAAATTTAAAAATCACAACAGCAGGGCCAAGGTAACTTATGTGAATGATGTGGTCCATGGGCCTCTTGTTTCTTCATTGTGCTATACCTGCAAGAAATACACCAATTTGTTTATGTGAAAGTTTTTGTTAAATGCTTACAGCTTTTTCTTTTATCTCAAATCATTGCAAATTGGAATCTCACTGACAAATGTCAACTTTTACCAGTAAACGTTAATAAAATACTGAGAGATCAGAAAATAAGTTTATTAGAGAGACATAATGATTGCAAACATTGAATTTGTTAATTGCTATTTTGATTTAAATTTTTAATGGACAAGAACCTTGTATTTGTGTCAAGGTAAGTTTTCAAAATATGTGAACAAAAGGTGATATATTGTATAAAGAGTCTAGAAAACCAACATGAATCATCAACAAGCAGTCCAGAGAGCAGTTCTAATCATATGTTTACTGCTCTTGAAATTAAGTGCAAACAATACACTCACATTGGCTTGATAATGTATACATTTTGGAACAAATGTTGCCACATGAACACATTGAATCTCAGCAATCACATATTGATAAAATGAAGTTTTCATATCTGTTCTCTTTTTTAGCAATTGTAGAGGGACGTGGCATGGCAAGAGGAGAGATTGGCATGGCCAGCATTGATTTACGGTCCCCAACACTGAATTTATCTCAGTTTTCAGATACACAGACATATGTACAGACTGTGACCAAGCTACACAGATATCAGCCTATGGAGGTAAAATGCAATTACAAATCCACTACTTGGACCTGAAATTTTAGTCTATGTGCCTTATCAGACTTCTACATATCATACTTTGTAAAAACTTTCTGCCTCTAACTTCTTAAGAAAGGATTCATTTAATAGATAGTTTTACCATATATAGATAATAATGCCCAGCACTGCCTTTGACAATGGTGCCATGACCAAGCTGTTCAAACTTGTGACACACCAATTCCAGAACTCTAATATCTCCACAGTCCAGAGAAAGTATTTCAATGAAACAAAAGGTAAAACATCCATCCATCTACATTATATGCTTAGGTCACCAGAGTCATTCAAGTGATCTACTGCAATTGGTCTGCTTTTGCCATCATTCAATGTGCATTAACAATTGAATATTTTCAACTTCTTGATATCTTTTCAAATTTGGTATAAAGCATATTTGGGATGAAGAGGACATAATTTGAAATTTTCAGGACTCCCACAAACCCATGGCCTTAGGAGCAGGGCAAAGACTGCCAAAAATTGACCAATTTTCAAAGGTCTTCTTTACAATTGCACATTTGTAGGAAAATTAAATTAGAGTGATGTAGAGCTGGAAGGCTCTACCAGATTTGTAAATGTCATGATCGCCAAAGTAAAGGTTCTGACCAGGGCGAGGTGAAACTTAGTATGTAATGTTTATGTGTAAAACATTTCAATAACATCTTTTATAATGGTATCGATAATTTGATACTAAATTGAAACTAAATGGATAATTAGAAGGTTCCAGGGTAAGGGGTTTTGGTTCCAGTGTGGGGCCAAAATTATTGAAATACTTCTTAATTTTACTGATACTGTATAAACTGTATAAAAACTAAATGCATAAGAAAGAAATTTACCAAAATTGTGAATTTCTCTGACTGTACGGTGGGTCAATAATAGTGATATAGTATTAATATAGCATACATATATTATGTAAAGTCTTTCATAAATTTGGGCACATTTGAAAGTATTTGTGTTTTAAGACCACAATTTGTTTGATATTGCTACTGAATATCAGAAATTAGTTTAGATATGCAGAACAGGAATATTAGTAGATTTCATAGCCTTTGGGGCTAGTGATATTTTTAACTGTCTAATACTCAGATGACCAATAAGGCCTAAGAGCCTCTTGATTTTAAAATTTGGGTCTGTTCATCTGTCTGTCTGTCTGCATTGCTTTGGTTCCAGATGAAATTGCAAATAGTATTAATTTTTGAGTTTTAGAAATAAAACTTTACATGATGAATGTCTATGACTTAATGTCTGTGACTTAAGGATGATCCTTATTGTTTTTAAGGTCAAAACATACAAAGTAAAGATCACCTTTTCACAGATTGTAAGAAACAGTTTTCTGATGATGTCTCAAGTACTACTGAGATTTATTAAGTAATGTAAGAGTCTTCATGACTTATGATTAGAAGACAACCCTTATTGTTTTTAAGGTCAAAAGTAACCATCAGGATCACAGATTCACATAGAAAGATATGATTTCTGAATCATATCTCAATTACTACTGTAGTAATCCATTCATCCATTAGTGCTTCTTTTTTTTTTTTTTTTAATATGGATCAGTCTGATCTGTCTGTCTGCAATGCATTGGTTTCAGCAAGAAAACTCTATGTAAAGAATCTTCATAACTTAAGGATCACCCAACTGTTTTTAAGACAAAAGTTCAAAGTTATATATGATAATGCACATTTTTGAGATGATATTTCAGACACTTTTTGAGTTTTATTAATGAAAAATTCCATGACTTAAGGATGATTCCTTTTGTTTTGTAGGCCAAAAGGTCAAGGTCACATTTGGAAGAAATTATATATGAATGATATCTCAAATACTATTTTAGATTTAGCAGTGAAATGATAGCCACTATTGCTTTTTTAGATTCAAAGGTCAAGGTCAACAGTATTGATATAATATGTTGTGATGTAGCACTGAAACTTAGCAAGAAGTGTGCAAATGTTTTCCCCTTTTATAAAGCACATAAATTTGATTTTCTTATTAATAATACAATCATGTATTATAGCTCATATATATATCCAGGTATATATGTTCATTAAATAGGTAACTTTTTAAGTTCCAAATGATTAACGTACAGTTTTGATAGTTAATGCACTGCTTTGAATCTAATTCAGTATATATTACTTTCAGGTTTACAATGTGTAAAACAGCTTTGTGTTTCTGATTTTAATTCAGTTGTTATGGAGCTAACAAGCAAGTAAGCAGCACTCACTGATATTCTTTTTAGAAATATTTGTAATATGAATATTTAGGATACTTGTACCAAAATGTCTTTGTTTTAACACAGGTACTATTGCTTGGCAGCAGCAGCTGCTCTTGTGAAGTATGTGGAATTTACTCAGAATATGATACTAGCACCAACATCGATCAATGTTGCTTTCAGTGGATGTGAAAATACAACCATGATTGGTAATTATCATTGTGCATTCTTGTACACCTGAAAGTACATGAGGTGTAAAAGTGTTAGCTAATTGGATTGAAATATTTTCAGTATATATATTAGTTCCTACAAGGAATTGGTTAGTTTAATCAAAGCTACAGATTTTGTAATATGAAAGGGTGTCTCATTATACTATATTTAGATTATATTCAAACCTCAAACAATAAAGACCATTAAGAAATACCTGCAGAGATGAGGTAACAAGATTTTAATTTAGTATATGACTACTTGTAATTTTTTTTTATTATTATTATTTTATTTTTTTTATTTTAATTTAAGATGCCACTACAGCTGTGAACCTTGAACTCCTACAAAACATACGAGATTCTAAGAGTGAGCACACATTATATGGAGTGTTGAACTATACTAAGACTGTGGGTGGTGCCCGGTTACTGAGAGCCAACATATTACAACCTCCCTGTGACCATGGAACCATATCCATCAGACACGAGGTGGTCTCTGAACTTACAGGTTTTCACAGTTCACTGTTTCAAATTCCTTGCTGTTAAGTTGTATATGCAGTGTCAATCATATATATATATATATATATATATATATATATATATATATATAAACACACACACACATACATTGGTCATATAATTTGCATTGTATCTTTTATAAATCATTTCAGTTAAAGTGTCATTTATATGAATTGATAAATTTAAAGAATTAGTAATATTCAATTGTTTTTTATGCTCACCAAAAAAATTTTTGGGATCTTATAGTTGCTGTTGTGTCTGTCCATCTATCTGAGATCACATCTCGAGAACCTTTCATCAGAAATTGAGATATGATTGATCACAAATTTCCTTGAGACAAGGACTTGCAGACCAAGGTCTCTTAAGATTATTTAAGTCAGTCAGAACATATGAAAATTCCTTATTTTAACAGTTTTTGACATAAAAGTTCCCATCTCCTAAACCTTTCATCAGAAATTGGTCATAATTGATCACAAATATTCCTTGGGGAAGGGGAATTTTGGACAAAGGTCATTTCATCAAGGTTACTCAGAACATATACCTTTCATAAGTGAAAAGCTTCTTAAATAAGTAACAGGCAAATGGCTTTCAGATAAAGGTCACTCAAGGTCATTTTGGAAAGGTCAAAGTCACTGAAAACATATACCTTATATAAAGAAAAGTACCTAATTTCAAGGTTTTTAACAGGTACTGATCATATGTTACACAAATAAGTAACTGGTAAATAGCTTTCAGATATCAGTCATTCAAGTCATTTTTTAAAGGTCAAGGTCACTCAGAACATATATCTTGTATATGAAAGAACCTTCATTTCAACAAAATAGTCTTTGGACCAAGGCCTGTCAAGGTCATTTTGGAAAGGTCAAGATCACTCAACATGTATCTTGCATGAGTAAAAGTTGCCATATTTCAACAGTTTTTGAACAGATATTGATCATATATCACACAGATAAGTAACAGGTAAATGTCTTTCAGACAAAGGTCAATCAAGGTCATTTTGTAAATGTCTAGGTCACTCAACATATTCCTTATATATATAAAAAAAATCTTCATTTCAACAGGTATTGATCATTGTACAAGTCATTCATCATATGACGTAGTTCACGGGTTAGTTGCAAAATGGGGAGCATCCATCAGTTTTACTGATATTCTTGTTTTTTGGTATAAGAAAAACAGTGAAAGATACCTACATTATAAAGTGCAATAGTTTATTATGGTACTTTCATATCTTCAGAGAAGGAAGATGTGTTTGACAACATTCAGACAGTGATTGCACGGTTTCTGGACATTGACCATGTCCTGTCTATGTGTGTACAAATCCCAAAACAAGAAACCTTGAAAACTGCTGAGGCTAACATCAACAACATAATCTTTCTGAAACATATTCTAGAGCTAGTTGACCCACTTAGGAATGCTCTCTCAAATTGTGAAAATCGTTTGATGAAACACTATTACAAGGTATATTCTTTTCTTGATACTTAAAATGTGTTTATATGAAAGGGTGTAAATTACAATTGTAACATTTTTTTAAGGGAGGTGTAACTTTTCACTGAAAAAATGTGCTTTCATTCATACATTTATACATTGTTACATCGTTTCAAATCTTTGTGCTTGACTCATATATGGTATATGCTTAAATATCATGAAGCATTTAGTAATCTAATGATTCATTTTATTAGGGCTCTATCAAGTTTGAGTCTCCTTTAAATAGCATTGCCACAAAGCAGAGCCCTTTTGTGATGCTTGAAATCTCAGTTATATCTTGTTGAGGCTGGGATGATAAAGTTTTCATCCATATCAATACATATCTCAGTACAATACTTAATGTATTGCTTGACTATAACACAAGTTTCATAATATGTTATAGAATAATATCTTTATTACAACAAAATCATTTAACAATTATATGTTTATTGCTCCATATCAAACTTGAAGTCATAACTTTTCAACAATTTTGATTATGATCTATACATATTATACAATCATAACAAGTACTATTTCTTATCTGATTGGCTGAATTTAATTTACTCTAGATAAACTAGATCTGAAAACTTGTTGCTAGATATAACTCAATTACTTTAGATTGATTATTCACCTTCCACCAAGTATTTTGAGTATATCATCAGACCTATATTTGATATCTACATGTGTAATTATCACTAGGTTTGATTAGTGTTTCGATACCTTTTAGTCATTAGATGATGGACGATATGCACTGATGAAAGCAAAGATATGTAGTGTGATTCATGATGATACCAAATATCAGAAAGGAATGCTGCACATGCGCACTCAAAAGTGTTTTGCGGTGAAGGTGAGAGATCATAATTACTTCAACCAATTAATTTTATACTTTGAAATCATGTAGGCATTGAAAGAAAGCATTAATAGAAGTCATTTTTTCTTCATTTCAGGGAAGCATCAATGGTAAGGTTTGTTTGGTATGAATGCATTTGGCAAATTTTAGATTTGTTTCTGCAGACAAAATTACTGGTAATGATGATGGATGTAAACAATATTTAAAGGATTGCTAGACATTGGAAGAGGAACATACGCTGGTATTATAGAGGATATCAACAGTAAGTTCATTTCAACATTTACACTAATTCTGTTATGAAACATTTATTTGATAAAATGGACAGCTGATTCCCAATTTGAATAAGGAAAATGTTCTCCATAAGTTTTATTATAAAGCTTGATATGTTAACCCACTTCTCTATATTTTTTATTTATAATTTACTGTTTAGACTTGGCTAACCATTTGGCAGAGGAATACAGTTTACCAATAGTGACTTCTTACAACTCAACCAGAGGCTTCTTCCTTCAGCTGAACTGTGGACCAAAAAGCCAGTACAGCAGGGAGAGCCTTCCTGGGATGTTTATCAAAGTCACTAAAGCCAAGAACACACTGTGCTTTACCACCACAGATCTGGTACATAGTCTATAGATATGCATCTTCATACATGCCATTTATGTCAATTTTCTGTCTTCTCTCTGTCCGTCAATCTTGTGATAAGAAGCTCATTTCTAGAGACACTATTGATACCTTTCATACAATTTGCACCCATTGAGATAGTTTGGAATGAACATTTGTTGAACATTAAATCATGTGACTGAACATGTGTTAGATGCTGCATTTATTGACTTAGTTAGGAAGTTTCAGTTGTTGTCAAAGTAGAAATATTAAATGAACACTGAACTTACATTGGTATTGCATCTTATGATGACACTTAGGCTACATGTTGCTGATGCCAAGTTTGATCCAGATAATTTGGTCAAGGTTGAAGACTGTGTTTGGCAAGTTTAAGAGAAATCAAAAGTGATATATAAACCAAGCATACACAGGTGGTGCATCTTATGATGGTAGGTTGCATACACATGTATGCTTCAGATACTGAATGTGACTTAGAAAGTAATATTCATATAGCTCTTCTACTTTGTGCAAATCTGGTTCAAAATAGATATCTGATCTTAGTGAATGAAGCAGAAATGACTAGGGTTACTAACGGTGTATACAGCACATAAGTAAATCAATAGATTGCACCTCTGGTGTAAGTTTGGTCCACATCTCATTTCTACTCTGTCTACATCTGACCTACACAAACTTCTCAATTCAATCAAGTGAAGCACTCACAACTTGTGGTCAACATAATTGTAATCCTGAGATGATTACTGGTGTAATTTGTTTTATGGTGCATTAAAAGTTTTAGTTTAAAGTCAATTAAACATAAAGTCTTATCTCCAGTTTTGCATTTCGGGATGATAAGTTTTGGGTCATTCTTCTGATGTTGACTGTAACTCACATTTTCTACCTGACTGGTTTTGTTATTATGAATCAAAGTACAAGTGCTGCATAGAAATGTTCCATGTTAGAATGGTGAGCAATGTACATGCTGCAGATGCTGAGTGTGACTACAATTTACAATTTTAAATATGTTGGATAATACTGTCAGGATTCCTTATGTAGTGTAGATTCATGTTTGTTCAAATTGTGTCCCCCACCCACCCCCACAGAAGTGGGACCACAAAAGGGATCAGAGTTTTACATGTGAATGGATATGAAAAATCTTTCAAAATCTTCTTAACAAGTGTCACATACTGGACCAGAAAAGTTGAAATTTACATGAAAACCTCCTGACATAAAGTAAATTCAAGTTTGTTCAAATCAAAGTTTTTAACCTTTAGACCTTGGAGTATTACTTACTTTTAAGAAAGCCTAAACTATTCAATATCTTTTGAACTATTTAAGGTATGACTTTCATAATTTGCAAAACAGATTCTTTGTGGTAAAACCTTACATTTCATACATTATATTTTAACGTGTGATTTTGACCTTAGAGTTTAACCCAGATTTCAAAACTTTGAACTTTCTAACCTTTGAATAATGATTGGTGGAGCTCTCATTGAGAGCTTTGAATTTTATGTATAACTTTCCTAACTGAAGACCTTTCATTTCATACCATGATCTTGACTTTCTCCAGAACAGCAAGATTATTAGTCATATTGATGTTGAAGGCTGCATGTTGTATGAATTTATGTAACCATTGTGGGCTAGGTTGGGGCCACAGTATGGGGTCAAAATTTTTCATTGGAATAAAAATTAAAACAAAATCTTCTAAAAATTGCAACAGCTTAATTACAGCAGGGCCACAGTGATTCAGATGAGGGATGTGGTCCATGGGCCACTTGTTCATTTAATGTAATTCATTAAATATTTATTTAAGAAATGATTCATTCCATATGTATGCACTCTTTCAAAACAACTGCATTCTTTGTTAAGGCATTCATGACTGTCCAGTGAACATCATGCTGTATTAATTTTCACTTTTTAATGTATCTTTAGTTTTGTCATGAAACATAAAAATTAATTTTGATCCAAATCAAAGAAGTCAAATATCCCTGACAATGATTATTGATGTCCATTTTACAATGTTCTCTCCAATTTGTTGTAGATTCGTTTAAACAGTAAGGCTTTTATATCTAAAATTCATAGTTAATGCATGTGTTTTATTTTGTGTTGTTTTCTTTATTTTGTATTGCTACCAGATTACAGTTGTGAAGAAGGAACCAATTTGTGACATTTCTTTAACAGTGATGTATATTCATAAAGAAAAATAAATGTAACTATATAAAAGATGATTGTGATAAAATACAGCAATTAAATAACAGACATTTGTGAGATTCTTTTAACTTCTGCCCACTTTAGAACAACTTGGCTAGGGGAAAGGTTAGCATAATACATGATCTGGGGTTGTAAAGCTCACCATCAGCCAAGGCTGTTTAACATGGAATAATAGTTTGCAGTTGTTTAATTTATCTATATGAACAGACAGAGCAAGAGAGGCTTTGGATGAAATTTACCTAGTAACCAACATGTGAGTTTGAATATGGAATTTATATTTTCAAAGAAATAAATGTTACTTTTGATAATGAATTGTTTTTCAATTTACTGTACCTTGATTCATGCTTTATTTATAATTTACAGAGTAGTGACAGAGCTTTTGGGTGACCTGAGGAACCACTTTGGTTGTCTGTACAAATTGTCTGAGGCTGTGTCTATGATAGACATGTTACAGAGCTTTGCACATGCTTGTACTTTGTCCAGTTATGGTAAGTGACCCAAGTAGGAAATACATTATTGTAACATTTTTTTTGTTTTTGTGGTTTTTTTTTTTAAATTTAGGTCATTAAAGAATTAAATTACCAAAAAGGGTCTTAATTTCAGTGAAACCTGAGTTTACGAAAGATACTCTTGCCATTAAGCAAGGAAGACATCCCATCCTAGAAAGGATTAGTGCTGACATGCCAGTTCCCAATAATACTGTAAGGAGACAAATTGATCCAAATCCACATATTGGCTATTTCCAAATCACTTCTTTTTTAAAATCAAAATTCCCATTTTTTTTATTTCACCGACAGTATGCTACTGAAGACGGTAACTTCAATATTATCACTGGAGCAAACATGGTAAGTGGAGCTAAAATAATTTTCTCTGCAAGTATATTGCTATGAATCTGAGTCTTGCACTGACAGTTAGGTCCAATTTTCACAAGTAGTTTTTCCATTTATGGACAAATTCACATCTGTTTCTTAGAGCAGTAATCTTTGGATTAATTATTGTGTCATGTTTCCCACAAATCTGCATTATCTTTCCACAAGGAAATATTATGATTCTGCAACCAAAAAAAAAAAAAAAATACTATTCTGCTAAAAATTGTATTGCTTTTCCACAATTTGTTACTTTGAAACTTATTAGCACAGGTAGAAAATGTAGATATATCAAAATATATTTATCATTTTAAAAAGAAATAACACAATACAACATGCATGATAAAATCTTCCATTTGCACTATTTGATATGCATACTGATAAAAACAAAGTAACACCCGTAGCGCTACGTTGAAATACTGCTGTGACCCATGTGCGTACATATTTGACATGTTCTGGCACCAAATTTGTACTTGACAGTCCTTAAAAATTCTGTCCTGGCAACTTCATTTATGGTGTATTTTTTTCATATTCTTTTGAGAGAAAGTCAGGTTTGTTGTTTTCATTTTCCTTGCTGGTGCTGTTAAGGACCAGATTTAAATGTGTGTTGTCATTTGCAGTTTTCTCCTTGAAAACAAATATGTTGGGATGTGGTGCATAGAACTGAGAAGTGACATTTTAAAAAAATGCTTCTAGTCCATTCATTTTTCTTATTGTGATGTCTGGAGTTGTTGCCCAAATTTGTGGTGAAAACTTTAATTTAGTGGCAACACATGTTTCTCAAATATATTATACAAAAGCAATGCATCTATCATTTTGTGGCATTTCTGCTATGATGCCTTAAACTTCTCTTGGTACTAAGAATGCCAATCCAAAGAACTGTCTTAGCCATTTACCAATCTTGGATGATTTTTCATTGTATTCAGTCCTATTGTTTGAATCTTCCACCACTAGTTCTCACCATGATGGAATCTGCAGCAGCTAAGATGAGATCTGGAAATGTAGCACAGACAACAGTAAAGATTGGCTGCTCAAAGTCATTATGAATAGTTTGAAGGGATAAAACTAGATTTCTCTGTTGGCAGAAATAAGCAGATTCCACTTCTCCACATAACATTATGTAGATTTTGCAGTGAAGAATTGAATATGATTGTCACTGCAGCAACTGTGAATGATTTGCAGTTGATCAAAAAATTTGGACAAAAATTTAAAAAGTTCCATCAATGAAGATATCAATAATGTTATTGCAAAGGCACTGTAGATTTGTATCACAGGTAAGGATGACAATGCTTGTGTCTCGGTCATTTATGAATAAAAGCATTTCTGATTTATTAGATTTGTATCCATTATTCTCAAAACTTATTAGATTTGTATCCATTATTCTCAAAACTTCTTGAAATTCCTCCCTTGATTTTGGTAAATTTTTCCTTTCTCTATAGATTGGCATTGCAAGGTTTTCTACATCTTTTAGACTGAGGACATTCTAATTTTTTTTTTTTTTATCTTTAATTCACTCTAGATAATCTTGGAAGGATGCTGAAAAAACAAGTTCTTAAATCTTACAAACACGTTAATGCAGATGTTGTGTCTTGATCTGTCTTTTGTTCATGCCAACTATATATGTGCTGATTTTTGGTGCTAACCATGACAAATTCCTTTGGAGTCTGTAGTAACTGATGATTTGCATTGTGTTAAAGCACTATATCTATATTTTTTTAACTGTTAATGAATTTTTTTAAAAACTGATTTACATCACAAACTTCAAATCATAATGTAAAATTTACATACCTGTATACAACATCACCATTTTTCAAAAGCATTCTATAATTCATAGGCATATCTATCAAATACTGTAAATCACATTTTATTGGCAATGATATTATTTACATGTAATTTCTTCACAAAAATTTAGTTCTTATATATAGAGAACTTGGGCAATGAATGATGACTAATGAAAGTGTTGTCTTGTGAAGAACATGTCTTTCCACAATAAAATAAGGTCTCACAAATAAAAGTGATTCACAGTAATGTGCATGGTTTTTGCCTATTGTAAAGTCATTAACTGATTAGATCTTACATGAATATCTATGAGATATTTCCATCAAGTTGGAGTTTAAATTAATCTGAGTTTAACTCATTACCACAGATAACACACAAGTAATGTATGGCTTTAGTTACAATAACTGTAAAATTTATTTTGTGGAAATGTAATAAAACTTTTTGTGGAAAAGTAAAAAAAAAATAAAAAAAAATTGTAGAAATGTAATACAGCTGGATTAGTAATACCTGTAATTTGCATTACAGAGTGGCAAGAGTACCTACCTGAGACAGGTGGTGTTATTACAAATCATGGCTCAGATTGGTTGCTTTGTTCCTGCAGAGTATGCCTCATTCAGAATCACAGACCAAATTTTCTCCAGAATTGGAAGTGATGATGACATAGAATCCAACTCCTCTACATTCATGTTAGAGGTAAGATGGTACTTGTACTAAATTGTCTAAATTGTAAGTTTAGCTGAAAGATAAATAGGATACCATCCTTACAGTGTTATTTTTGAACATGTTACGATGTAACATAGGAACAAAAATTGTGAATTTCATTGACCCTGCCTACCAGGGGCTTGAGAGATGTAACCAAACCCATCAAAATTAATGTTAATCTTCAAATATTTTCTTTACTCCTGGACATCAAGCAGTTGAAGTGCTGTAATGATTATAAGCAATGAGCTCTTTACCAAAGCTGTAAAATTTTATAACCCAGAAATGGGTGCCAAGTTGGTCATATATTAAATAGAAAATCTTCTTCTGGACATCAAGGAGGCAAAATGTTTGCATGATTATTATTTGCATGATTATAATGAGTACTGAGCCCTGTAAGACTAATGTAATCCCCACCAGCTAATAAAATCCAATTACATTACTTGTGCAAATCACACAGCTAATCTAATCCTGATTACATTAATGGTTGCAAATGCACCTGATAATGTAATCCATTTCCAATGCATTACACATGCAGTTGATAGTGTAAATATCACCTGCAATGTAAACCGCTAATGTAATACCTGTCGGTTGTATGATTGTATTAACAAACTTGAGTTTGGGAGATACTTTGTTTATGTAATTTCTTTTGACATTTGTATTATTATGTTTCCAACAGAAGACCCTATAGTGATTCCATTAATTTTTATTAAGGTCTTTCATTTGTAGTGATTCTATTGGTTTTTATTTTTTCCTGTCATCAATATCTCAGTAATATGTCGTTCAATCATTACAAAATTTCACTATGTATTTTTACATCAGTTATTCTCCCACATTTTTCTTTTAAATTTTTTTTTTGCATTTTGGTTTATAGTCTCCCAGCCGAATTTTTGTCCATGAATGATATCAAATAAAAATTTGCAGAATAGATAGAAACTACATAAATTTATCATGGGTGAATGCCAAGGAAAAAAGAATCCTAAGAATAACAGAAAGGTCTTCTGCTGAAGATGGAAGACCTTAATAATGTCAATGATAAATAGCTAGAAATTGAGTAAACAAAGTATATCCCAACCTTAGTATTGAATCATACAACAGACCAATGGTGTTACATTAGCTGTTAACATTACAGGTAATATCTACATAATCACTTGTGTAATCCATCAGAAAGTTATTACATTAGCTGGTGCATTCACAACCATTAATGTAATCAAAATTACATTAGCCATGTGACTTACACAGGTAATGAAATTGGATTACATTAGCTGGTGGGGATTACATTAGTCAGTGATACAGAACCCACTACAAAAATGTGAAATTTATGATCCCAGAGTTCAGGGTTTATGCCCCAAGGTGAAGCTAAGTTGGTCATATATTGAAAATTCATTAATCGTAGAAAGTCTTCCTCTTTACTTCTGGACATCAAGGAGGCAAAACGTTTGCACGATTATAATGAGCACTGAATTCTCTACCGACATTGTGAAATCATTACCCTTGGGTTCAGGCTCTAGGGTGAAACAAATTGGTCATATATCATAAATGCATTGTATCTTAGAAAATCTTCTCTACTTCTGGACATCAAGAAGTCAAACTGTTTGCGTTATTATTATAAGCCATAAACCAAAACTGCAAACTTCATAAACCTCTGGGTTCAGGGTTCATTCCTTCCATTGGAGCTAAGTTGGTAATATATTGAAAATACATTATATCTTAGAAATTTTCCTCTTTACATCTGGACAAGGAGGCAAAAGTTTTGTCCGAACTTTAATTTGGCAAATTACAAATAAATAATTTTATTGAGAATCTCATTGCTAATGTCTGACCGGTTTTCTTTCAAAAAATATTGAGAGCATTGTAGACCGATTAAACAATTTATTTTTTATATACCTACAAATGTGGTTTAAAAACCATTGACAGTGATATACCTTTGTAGATGAAAGAAGTAAACTACATCATACAGAATGTCAGTCACAGATCTCTCATTATCATGGATGAATTGGGAAGAGGTTTGTACAGCTATGTTTGATTTTGGTATACTGTATGCAGGTAGTATGTAAACTAAATAAGCATTTTTTTTTTAATGATGTCATGCATTCAAATGCACATTTGATATACAAGGTGGGTTGATACAGTTTATTTTAACAATTTGATCAGAAAATAACCAAATTTTTCGCAAGTCCATTGACACAACAATGTGATTATGAAATCTGATGTTCATTAGTAACTTTAGCAAAGATGAACTACATATAATTTCAGTTTAAAGTGTTGAGTAATGAATGATAATGTAGGGTTTCACATCTCGTCATATATTATGTTAGCAGCCATATAGATAAAGCTACACTTTGATCATTTAGCAGTAGGGCATTTTGTTTCAAATTATTTTTTTTTAATTTGTTTGCTGGATATATCATCTTGTGTACTTAAACTTATTATCTCAAGCACTCAACATATTGTCTTGTGCTCAGTTTATTATCTCAACTATCTCATGGGCTCGACATTATTTTTAGGGCAGGTCTCAATCTATTGGATACTCTTGTTATTGATAGAATTATCACCCTGCAATGGATTGTAATTGCAAAGTACTATTTTTCTGCTTATGAAATGTAAACAAGTTGCACCATACAAATACATTTAATGGAAATACTCTGATTTATATGCATCTTAAAGTCTGCAGATTTTTGCAATCAGTTAAGCTGTAATGCATTAATTATTGCATAGAAAGAGTGACATCAAATTAGGAGTTGATATGTTATCAACATATCACTTATGGTAATAAATAGAATTATCAAGATAATATTTTGAGCACTCAAGGTAATATTAAAGTGCACAAATTGTGTTGAATGCTCACGATAATATGTCAAATGTATGAGATAATGTTGAGCACACAAGAATAATATGACAAGTACAAAAAAATGCTAAGTCATGTGCACAAGATAATGTATCAAGTGCATTGGATAAAAACGTATGTCTCAATTATACCAACGAGCAATAAGCAGCTCTTTTGAAGCAGTCATTGAACAAAGTTTGATCTTGGTGAATAATGCAACCATCTCATCCAGGGACCAGTCAAGAGGAAGGTGTCGGGATTTGTCATTCAGTCTGTGAATACCTTCTCCAATTCAAAGTATGTTTTTTAGGGAGTGCCAAATTAACATAATTTCAAATTATTGAGGTGATCTTTAATTATTTGAAGATATCATCAATTCATTTATTTCTCACTTCAACTGAAATGATGCATGCATTGAAGAGAGCAATAATTGATTTGATGCATGCATTAATTCAATTGATGAGAGACATTAAAAGTAGAAATTTCAGTGAATAAACAAGAACAGGCAATAAAATGTTGTGTTTCTGACATTAAATTACAAGAAATAGTGTGGGATAGGTCTTAAATATCATGTTTCAATTCTTGATGATTTAACTTGAATTTTATGGGGCTGAATTAGGCCTGATACTCTTTTTATTATTGGTAATGAATGAATAACACTTGTAGCACTTCGACAATCTTTAAAAAGAAAAAAAAAAGAAAAAAAAGAAATGGATGGTTGACTTTTAATATGAGAGAAAGATTGCCTAAATAAACTTACATGGTTATAAATAATTATTTGTTTTCCTGTTTAGGCATTTGTATTCTTTGCAACTCATTTCATGGATCTTAGTCAACTGGATAGCTTGTATCCAAATGTGCAAAAGTAAGTTGAATTGAGAATATAGAATTTATGGGGGAGGGGGATATTTCCCTCAAATATTACTATATACAGGTAATAAATATAACCCTACTAAATACTGTGTACCAACTTCTGACTTCTGTTTCATGAATTTTAGTAGCATGCCATATTGAAAAATTATTTTTATGCCCCCTTTATACAAGAAGGGGCATATTGCTTCGCACTACACATCAATGTGCAGATGCTCACTTACTCAGTAGGACAGTATGACCGAGGTCAAAGTCACTACCAGGCCAGACAGGTTTGACCTCATGCAGTTGGTAGCTTGAGAATGTTTAGTTTCACGAACTTCATACTTGATGCTGATTTACATCAATGTGTACATGATTGCTATTGCTCAGCAGATTAGTATTTCCAAGGTCAAGGTCACTACCATGCCAAACAGGTTTTATGAATGTAGAATGGACCTTGTGCAACAGATAATGGACAATGCTCTACCGTAGATTTCATACTTAGTAGGTTGATACATATCAATGTACACACGATTCCTATTGATCAACAGGTAAGTAAGTCCAAAGTTAAGATCATTACCACATCAGACAGATTTTGACTGTCTCTTACACCATGTGCAACTGAAGAACACCTCTTAGACTTCATACTTGGTAAGCTTATACATATATTCATTCTAGCTAGACCTATGAAAAAAACTGCTCAAGGTTCAATAGCATGGTAAGTAGTGGTTTCACTGTCTTACTGTAGAATATACTTATATCTAAAGTTGATATACATTATAGCAGAACAGCTATAGTGTACTCCTTTTGAGGATTGATTTATGCTTTACTGACCACATTTACGTTTTAAAGAATAAATCATAATTTTATTTGTGTACGAGTTACGAATTAAAGTAACAATATCTTCTTCCCCTGCTTCCATATCGGAATAATAAATAAAAAAAACCACCATATACTTCTTCGATTTTTTATTTGAATAACAAAAGATAGGAATTTAAACCTGTTTTACCATATACACACATAAAGATTATATTTCAAAATTATATACAAGAAGTTTATACAGCTTGAATTACTGTGTAAACCTGCCTTAAGTGAAATCAGCATGAAATAAACATTAAAGTATGTATTTTTTCAGTTATTGTTTCATGATTCACAAATCATTTAATGAGGAGGATCAGAGTGAGAAAGTGGTGTATACCCATGTTCTTACAAAGGGAGAGAACAAAGAGGAGCACTATGGTAAATCATTCCTTAATGTAGTAAACTGAACCCAGCATACTTTATGAAATCAATGTCTCGATCATGAAAAAGTTGGGCAAAAATGTTCAAGCCACAACTGTCATATCAAGAGACATTGGAGGCTCATACTTGGCACAAAGATTTATTATGAACAATAGTATCAAGGAGAGGGTGGTCATAGTTTTTATAACTTATATGTGTCTGATTTCTTTGTATTACAATAAAATACATTTAAACCAAACAGTAATTAGCCTGAATAAAGGTTAGATGGTTGAGGTTACTGTAAAATATGTATTAAAAAAAAAAAAAAAAAAATTGTGTAAGGTAATTAAAAGCATAGGCTAGCTGCTATTTGGATCTTTCTCAATGTCCATCTTTAAAATAAAATGGATGTTGTTTTACTTCTGCTGTTAGTATTCATTTTGTTTGTTGTTTTCTGCCACACTCAACAATTCTTCAGTTATCTGGTGACATCCAGTTGTTTATTGGTGGAGAAGAGAGCGCAGATACAATGTATCCGGGAAAAGACCACCGACCTTCCGAAAGTAAACTGGCAAACTTTCTCGCATATATCGGCGTGAGCGAGAATCGAACCCATGCAGACTAGAGGTGAGAGGCCTGCCTTGTGACTTTGAGCATGATGCTCTAACCACTCGACCATGGAGTCCCCTCTTTGGTACTCATATGCAAATAAACATATTTTGGAAATAATTCAGTTGATGGAATATCATTATGATACTTTGATTTGTGATATTATTATCTATTGAATAAGAAATGACTAGTAGTAATATATTGGCTGGACTACTTGTGAAATTAGTATACCATGTCAGAAAAAGAAAAATGACATTAGCATGATGTGTTTGTGAAATACTGATGCCCCCATATAGCAGCAAAGTAATTATGGTACCAAATGAAAGGTATTGCCACAAGAAATACACGTGAAATATGAAAGCCTTAGTGCTAAGGTTTTAAATGTTATGACCAAGATTAAAGTTTTTCAAAAGTAGGTCACACTCCAAGGTGAAGGTCATGAGATCAAAAATTCTGGTACCAAAAGAAAGGATGGTTGGTTTGTATTTTTTAATGTCCCACTCAAGAATTTTTCACTCATATGGAGATATCACCATTGCCTGCAAAATTTGGGCCTATACTCAGTGCTTATGGCCTTTCAGCAGGTAGGGATCAGTGCCACACCTGTGACACAAGGCCTTGGTTTTTGTGGTTTCATCCTAAGGACTTCATTTAGTTACCTCTTATGACAAGCAAATGGTACTGAGGACCTATTCTAACCCAGATCCTCAAAAGAAAAGTCTTGTCACAATAAACATGTGAAATACCAAAGCCTAGCACCAATGTTTTTTAAAAATAGGTCGAATTCCACGGTGAAGGTCATGAAGTCAAAAATTCTGGTACCAGAAATGTCTTGTCACAATAAATACAAATGTGAAAACCTTTCTTTTTTCTTTTTCTTTTGGGGGTTGGGTTATACAGGAATCAAGGAATCAATTTGCCTGCTGTCTCTCCATAGACATAGTTTGTCCAGAATATATCAAACAGATTTGATTAAAACTATATGTACATCTTATATGAATATTGAAGTTGTGCACCTGCTATTTTGATTGAGATTTTTGAACATTCAAGGAAGTTAGATATTTTTTCCATTTTGAGGGGGCCCCTCAAATTCGTTTCTGGGTAGTATGACAATGTCTTAGATCTTTAATACCTGTTAAGATTAAGTAAATTATATCATTTATTTCATTGCTACAGACTTTACAATGTATGACTTAAAAGAGCCATAAATTTTCATGCATGCGTATTGTTATTAATTTATACACCCTATCTTTCAGTTAGTTGTCATTGTCCAGAGTACATCTTTAAAATCAGTGTGCACAAATTCACCATTTTCTTACTATCCAATGTACCCTGCAAGAGTATTGGTCTTGATAAGACAGTTCTTGTAGGCATATACATGAGTGTCTGATTATATTTCAGTGTTTGAATGCATAGTAAAAATATTCTGTTTTGCATTGATAGGCATAAGACTAGCAGAACTGTCAACACTTTCAAGGGAAGTCATTGAAAAAGCCAAGGCCTTGGCCATTTCAATATCTGCAAAGAAAGGGGTAATTTAAATTCCATGAATATTCATTACTGTTTCAAATGCTCTATGATGCAACAGTTAAAGATGTATTTTTGTATGAATTTTTAGAGACAGAGTGAAGTGGACAAAGAAATGAAAGAAAAGAGAATAATATTCAAGCTTTCAGCACGTTTAATTCAGCTGTCTCGTAACTCCAAACTCAATAAGGAGGACTTGAAATCTTATTTGAAAAGTTTAAAAACACAATATATGATTGACTCAAAATCCTTAGAAGAATGATTTTAGCTGTAGGAATTTGATCATATACTGGTATTGTTCATAAATACTAAAACAAGTTTTCTGTTTTCTGTAGTCTAAAGTTTTTAATGTAACAGTAATTTTTTTCTTACAATAAATCACAAGTTCCACATTTCATGCGTATGAATGTTATCTACATGTATACTCAGTGCCCAGGGAAGTCAAGTTCAAACAGATTCTTATTCTTTGGTTGTTGCTGGTTTCTGTTGTTTCTAGTCTGTTGATGATTACTATTTTGTGTGAGTATTGGAGTACCTGTTGGATGGAATGAAAAGGGCACATCTGTTTGAAAACAAAAGTAATAGAAAAAAGGTTAGTTTTGTAAAACAATAAAATATCCTATTATGTAATACCTATGTAATAGTAGCAATGCTTTATTTTAAAGAAGGTAACTTTATTAGTGCATAGCACTATTCTTCCCAGGGGCCTTCTGTCAAATTTTAATAAATATCCTATAATGTAACACAATGTAATACAGAGTATGATAATAACCATAGAATTATTTATATAACACTTGAAATCAAGGGTGATGATCTTAAGGATAACAGTAACTCAATTCAGAGTTATGCTACACCCATGCATTGAAGACAGTTTTTGAACTTTGTTCTGAACACAGGGATTCGCAGATTATTGGAGATTGTAAACCATGTCTTTCAGAAGAAAGAACACAAGTCATTTAAATAAAATTGGGCCCACGAAATAGAAAACTGCATACAGTCAAACCCGATGGGGTCGAGAGAAAACTTGGGAGATATCCAAGGGTTCGAGATATTGAGGCAATGCAATAGAAAATCCTTGTTTGTGACAAAGCGTATGTATAGCAACATTGCTTGTGGATAGGTTTACGCCTACTGTGATTACAGTGAGGCAAATGATTGGATGTCGTGGTCCATTCATCTAACTTTAACTGCCAGATGGTATGTAGACGAAAATCTGGAGCCTGTATTAAAAGCATTAATGCAGCAGCATAGGCACGGCAATGGATTAATTTTTCAGCAGAACAATGTGCCTCCAAACACATACATGGCAAGATTGACTCGAAACTTCATTGATTAGGTAGCCATACGCACAGTCACCAGTCTCGGAATCCGCAGGAACTTGGATGGGCATTGTTGGAGGAATGACAGAACATTCTCACAGACTTTGGAGTGTCCGTTAATGAATGACACATCGCCTACGCGCTGTTATCAACGCTAACGGTAAGCATACCTGACGGACTCCTAATAACTTCTATTTCACATGAGGAAATAGCAATGGCATTTATTATCAATGGATAATAGACTTTTATCATAAAAAAATTATAAACCATAGATATTTGTTTATTGAATTTGATAAATATTACAGAAAATGATCCACTTATGTGTTTTCTCTCGGTATACATATTAATTATGTCTATGTATCATAAAAGAGTTTCCTTGTATGAAGGGCGAGATACTTGTACAAAAATTATACACTTACCATCACCAGCTTCTGGCGACCCTTTCCTGCTGTTAGAAATGCTTCGTGGACAGGAAATGCCTTTAAAGGATAAAAAAAAATTCCATTTATCATTTATGTATACATTACTTATCTGATACTACATGTACAATTTCATTGACTTGCCATAGTCAGATCCAATTGGTATCATAAAATTGGACAAAGCATTCCTGGCTCTGTCGTTGTTTACTGCGTCGCCACCTTCAAAGGTTGATGGTGTGATACACTTCCTTTTCAGCGCATCGTACATTGCCTATAACAAATATTCAGTCTGTATAGGCGGATAATGTAGAATCAGTACCTACACATTAGAAGATGACATTAGTTATATCCGTATTAAAAATGATCGGATTCAAAGAATGGAACTCCCAATACATGTGAGAAGTTTGCCTTTTTACTTTCGGAAGGTCGGTGGTCTCTTTCCAGGTATATTGTATATGGGTTCTCTCTTCCACCGATAAAAACTGGACGCCACCAGATAACTGAAAAAATTATTGAGTGTGGCGTGAAACAACAATCAATCAACCAACAGTCTGTTTGAATTCCCATGGGCACGAATTATGTTTCTTTATTAGCTGACCTGTTTTTATATTTTTACACGATTCAGAATTTATTCAAATGCATTTACACGAGAAGCAAAAATCTCTTGTAGTCTTCAACTCAAACGTTTAGATACATCTACGATTTATCTATTAACAGTAATCACTTTCATTCATATGTTGATTCGATATATCCCAATGAATTCGAAATAAACGATATTTTATTGACAATAGATGTTATTAACTAGGCTTTACGACAAATGGGATGACTTCACCTTCTCCCATCGTCAGCTCCCTATATTTAAGTAGCAATATTTCATTATTATCTGCATATGGAATTTGTTTCTCAATTGATTCGATACACAAGAGCTTGTTCTGAATATGATCAGTTTTTAAACCGAGGATGGCTACTACCAAACAAGTTGATGTTACAATAGTTTCAACACAGCATTTCGCAATTTTATGGTCGTTATAAAGATCAAATTTACCAATGCAACCTGACATTGGGCAAAATGTTGTCTGACATAATTCATACCAATGGCGGCCATTCTTTTGCACACTGAATTTGACTACGGATTACTCCGTTTACCTGATCAAGATAAATTTTGCAGCCTTTCACCGGAAATAGTGACTTCTACTTATAATCACCTGATGCCACCTCTCTGGTGTGCCCAAGGCTCAGTGTTTGCCCTACTTTAATTTTGTATTCTTTATAGGAGTTACGAGATTGATCACTGTTCGTTATCTTCATCTTTTCCTAAACTATCACCTGATTAACATACAATAACTTTCATTCAAAAAGGTGTTAATATTAATAATTTTCAAAAAGGAAAATAAATTGTCAGTAACGGTAAATCTTTGTATAATGTTTAACGTCCCTCTCGACAATTTCACTCATGGAGAAGTAACCATTGCCGGTGAATGGCTGCAAAGTCTAGGGCTATGGTCGGCACTTGTGGCCTTTGAGTACGGAGGGATGTTTATCGTGTCACACCTGCTGTGACACGTGGCCTTGATTTTTGCGGCCAATTCTGAAGGGCCGTCCCATTTAGTCGCCTCTTTCGACAAGCAAGGAGTACTGAGGACCTATTCCGACCCAGTAAAATATTCTGCAACGCAGTTAACAATCAATGGACCTACTGTAAAAAAAAATTCTTTATCCAATAGGAGTTGCGAGATTAATCGCTGCCATCTTCACCTATTCATGACGTTCTAATCTCTCGTGAAAGAACTTCCCCAAGCCCCCTTTCACTAGCATCAGTCTGTGATATGAACTGAAACCGAGATCAAGGTTCAATAAATGGTGCACATTTTACCAAAATTATGTTTCGACTGATGAAAAAGTCTTTTCGTTCTCGTCGGTCCAATTCACCTTACTGGGTGAATTTCTTCCTTGTCGGGTACTGAGGACCTATTCTAATCCGGATCCCCACGGGTTGCCCCCAGGGTTACCTGAAAATGTACCTGGGGGCGAAAATGAAAATTCTGAAACCTTATCATACATTTACAGGTCACCACTCATCATCTTCCAAAAGATGATTTGGCAACTGCATTAAATGTGAGAGGAGTTCTGAGAACCAGGTTTTTGTAGTAAAACGTCGTTTCAACCCCATTTTGCCGGAGGGTAAAACTGAAAGTTTCCAAACCTTATGGTACAGACACCAGGTATCATATTCCGAACGATTACCTGCTTACTGGGGAATTTGAGTGTGACAGACAGACAGGCCATGGTAAGAACAATATTTCCAAATTTTCTTTAGAAAATGCAGGTATAATTACTTTAGAGTTTGTCAGTTTATACGCTAGCAGAAAATTTCACGAGGAAGCGAAGAGTGTCTGGTTCAACATGATACAAGAAAACTATGTTTGAATTTCTTTGCGAGTTTGCAAACTCTCTTGCAACAAACTTTCTAATAAAACTGAATCTACAATTCATAGCAAAATCAAGCTAAATCTCTTGATTATATACCAAACAAGGTTGAAATGTTACCTTCCTTTCAGGCAACGAGAATTTTTTACTCATTCTGAGACATCGCCAGCTCTAGGTGAAGTACAACAAAATAAGACGACCCGTCCCAACTTTTTACAGTTTAACTCTGACGTGGACATGGTACAAACAAGATGACGCATGAGAAGCGATCACTCTCGCTGAGCTAACGCGACCGATCATTCCAACACGAGTCGGGATGAAAGGAAGGAAACTGACTTGGGAGAAAAGATTGAAATTTAGCTGCATGGGAAGTGTAGATCACTTTAACGTTGAAATCAAATCTTTAATTGTATGAAGGTGTTAGTTCATTTGATGCGCGCAACAATTCATTTAATGACATCTTTAAATAATTAACGTCATCTTCAATTCTGAATTATTGCGCACATTAATTGACCATAGCGTTAATTATTCTACTGAATTAGTGCACTCAATAATTGAATTGTTGCTTTCTTCATTCAAATTAATGGTATCAACAATTGATTTCTGCTATAATTCATGTAAAGAGAGCAGTTATTCAATTAATGCGCGCAATAACTGAATTATTGCTCTCTTCAACGAAATTGTATCATTAATTCAATTGACTTCTCATTTTGATTCTTTTCAAGACAGCAATTATTTAAATAGCGGGATCTTCAATTCAACATATCCACAATTAAATTATTGATCTCTTTAATTGAATTATTGCATGCAACATCACTTTAATTGATCTGAGCAATAAGTAAATTGAATTGCGCATGAATTTAAGTGATGAATGTAATAACTGATTTGATGCCCGCATGCTTTGAATTACTGCGTGCAATAACTGCATTAATGATATCTTCAAATAATTAATAATCACTTCAAGTATTTAAGTTTATGTTAATTTGGCGCTCCACAGATAAGTGATATTTACATTACCTGTAGTTTTTGATACTTTCTGTATTTATCCGCAACTTTTTCACTGGCATCTTGATACTTTTTCTTAAAACTCTCTAATTCTTTCTTGGTAGCTGAAATATAATATCACATTGATTTACATGTATCAGACATTCGGCAATAAGGCTCCCGGGACACATCCTCACCGAAGGAGATGCATGAACCCCATGTAGAGCATTAGATCCCAATTATGGTCCCACCCTAGCCACACCAGCGGAGCATGTTAAGAATATTGTCGACATTCGTAAACAATGTCGTTTATTACGTGGTAACCGAATTCTTTTGTAAATGGGCTAACATAATCTTATTTCGTTTAATTAGTCTTAAAATCCTGATAAACACTAAAGTCGAACATTTTCTCTATCGGCATTGAACATGCATCTTCGTTTGCTTCGTCAATCATACTTCGCATGTATACGCACCACCCCTAGCCGATTTACTATCAAACCTTCCATGGCATTTCCAAACTATTTTTTACCACTTTAAAAGTTATACTGGGTACTATACCATGTGGACAGCATGCTATCTCTTATCTATTTTAAGTAATTACGATTTGTTTTTGGAATGTGCCTATCTTTGCAACTAGTTGTTACACTTTCGGTACAATTTTATCGGGCACTTAAACAAATTTATCAGCACCATTCCTATTATGTAACAAATTTAAACAATTACAAGCCGTAGTCATTGGATATTACTGTAAGAATAAAAAGTAGGACTGGTGTTTATCAAGCTATACAAATTGTACACTTTATCCAAATGATGCATTTAGTTCGATCGGATTACAAAGTATTCAACTTAATTTTTTATAAATTTATTTATTTTCAGAGTCGGATAATGAACGCTCCATTCATGATCAAGTGACGTTGCACAGAAAGTAAACCAACGTGAGAGCAAGGATGCCCTGCGGATTCTTCGCTTGTTAAGCACAATTACATATATTTATATACCATTACGTATCAATAAATTTTTATTAAAAATCGATTCAAGAATAGAAATGGCTGGCTTGCTTTAAAATATGTTACCTATGATGGCGACAGTAGTATCACTCATTTGCAACCATGTTGAATTTTGAGGAATGTCTATTGGGGAAACCTGTGAGAGGTGTTGAATATATAAAGTAGGTACCATCTATCTACAGTATGCAAAGTTCAACTATTATTTTTCTTTTAAAAAGTCTCAGCAAATCCAGAAAGTTACTTGCACATCTTCAATGTGTCTACATTGATTGACTGTTGTTTTCCGCCATACTCAACATTTTTTCATTTATCTGGTGGCATCCAGTTTTGTAGGTGGAGGAGAGAACTCAGATACAATGTACCCGGGAAGAGACCACCGACCTTCCGAAAGTAAACTGGCAAACTTTCTCACATATATCAGCGAGAGCGAGAATCGAACCCGCGCCGACTAGAGGTGAGAGGCCTTATGATTTTTAGCGCAATGCTCGGCCACGGAAGCCCCTTCAATGTGTCTATAACAATTGCACAAGGTATGACGGATACCAAGGCAAGGCTGTAAGAGGAGTTGTTTACACAAAGTAGGAACCGTCTATTTAAAAATGCTGAAAAAAGATGACGAAGTTCAACTTCATGTAGGGACCTCCGTGGACGAGTGGTTAGAGCATCCCGCTCAAAATCATAAGGCCTCTCACCTCTAATCGGCGCGGGTTCGATTCTAGGTCGCTTCGATATATGTTAGAAAGTTTGCCAGTTTACTTTCAGAAGGTCGATGGTCTCTTCCCAGGTACATTGTATCTGGATTCTCTCTTCCACCAATAAAAAAAACGGACGCCTACGGATAACTGAAAAACTGTTGATTGTGGACGAAAACAACAATCAATCAACTACACGCTAATTTTTCGAAAAATGCACTTCCAAAATGTCACATGCAGATCTTCAATGTGCCCATAACAATTGTACAAAGATAGGGAAATGTGAGGCTAGAGGTGAGTGAGGAGTTAATTTGCACAAAGTAGGTAACCTACATGAGGACGACCGAAATTCACCATACTTAAAGCCGGATGCATGTTGCGCAACTCGGCCAAAAATGCAAACAGCTATTAAATACATTCTACACTTCTTTAGAAGCAAACGCCATTGGCGGATTTAAAGTGGGGGGGGGGGGGGGGGGGGGGGGGGGGGGGGGGGGGGGGGGGGGGTTCGTATCCCACCCCCTAGAATTTTTAAAGTTTAATGGAATTATGTGTCTATTATCAGACTACAATTTAATTCAGAATTTTTATGGAGTACATGCACAAATATAATGTAGATTAATTCCTTAAATTCTCACTTGATCAAAAACGTGTTATTTCTTCAAATTGGATTTTTTTATTTCACCGTTTATATGCCAATTTCCGTTTCAATCGGCGTGTCTGGTTAAGGGTGTATCCGAGCATATTTTTTTTTTTAAAGGTGAGCCCTCTTAAAAGATCTGAATTTCAAAAATCTTCTCCAGAACCACTAGGCTAGACAAGTTTAAATTTACATGGCAGCTTTCTGACATAGTGTAGATTCAAGTTTGTTAAAATCATAGCCCCCGGGGGTTGGGTGTAGTCGTAATAGGGGATCAAAGTTTTACATGCGAAAATATAGGGGGGGGGGGGGGATCTTAACAACCAATGAGCAAGAAAAATTTAAATTTTTATGGCAGCTTTCTGATGTAATGCAGATTTAATTTACTAAAATCATGGCCCCTTGGGGGTAGGTTGGGGCCACATTGTTCACCTGAGTCACCTTGGCCCATATTCAAAGATTTTCTCATATACGCATGTAAACTTTGAACCCCCTATTGTGGCCCTACCCCTATCATCGGGGGCCATGACTTTTACAAACTTGAGTCTGCACTATGCGTTTACTGTTTGAATATTCTAGCCTTATTGTTTGGACCCTAAGGTCAGCGCAGGAAATGTATAAGCAAGGTTAAACTGGATGATATGGGAAAAATCAGCTTGCGTTCGCACAAGTGTACGTTTTCACTAGAACCAACGGAAGATAGCTCGGCCTTTTCCGTAAAGTCAAGATAAACTCCCCGATTGCACCGGGCCTTTATTTATTGAGCAACCTAATAAAGTAGGACGTGACTGTACACACTGTACACATGGGGAGACCTGCAGAAGTACAGGTTTATCGGAATCAGTTATGTTTCATATGAACAACAAGAGAATAAAAAAAAAATGTTAGGTATGTTCTGTGAAAACAATTCTCATTGTTCTTAATTTTTAAAAAAAAAACCTGTTGTTATGGAGTCTAATTATTCACTTCACATAGCAACACATTCCAACGCTCAACAAAGAAAGCAGTATATTGTGTTGTTCATATCTTTTTAAAAATGCAAAGTTGCCCTATGCTGCTTCTGAACATAAATATTTGTTTCGGGGGGGTGAAGAAGATAGCAGGAAATGACTTTTTGATTTATAAAATAAAATTGAACTTTGAGGTCCAAATCAAATACAAGGATGACTTAATTTAGTTATGAGGTTTAAGGTCAAAGCTACAAATATCGATATCATTAGGCCTATATATTTGCAAGTTTCAAGATTTAATTTTAAAACATCTGTTTTAAACACATTTTTATTTCAACCTAAAATATTCAGTTTATGTTTGAGATATGTGACTATGATCCACGTATTGCAATCCTTTTTAAGGATAACTTGATTGTACCGATGCTATCTTGTTTTCTGTTTGTAAAATGACCCGTGTAAGTTTGCCCTTGACCTTCCTCTAGTCAAAGGAAACAGATGAAGTAGTTATCTGACCCCTGATCTAGACGAGCAGACGCACTGGGATATATACTACAATACGACTGGTCTATGACACACACAAACACATAATATGTGCAATATTTTGTGTTCAATACCTGGTATATATATATATATATATATAATTATTAAAGATTGAGAAAAGACCAGATGATGATAGAGTACATGCGTTTTAAAAGTTTAAAGAATATTCAGTTTTAAAATTAAAGTATATTCTCAAACGTTCAGACAGTGGCACACTTTAACCGTACAATTATATAAAAAGTTGGTAAATTTATGAATAGTCGTAAAAATGTTTATAAAACGCGTGTACATGTTTTTAATTTTTCTGACACATACCATATTACTTGATAACTATTCTATGGACTTACCAGTTAACTGTGATTTTAATGCTGAAAAGTAACGTCAAGGAATATATATATTTACAAAGAAAAAAAATATACGGCGTAACATTTATTTTCTACATCACATATCACAATATGGGTAGATTAGAGTTATATGCATACAATGCATGCACATCTCGCGAGACCCATAAAATAATCAATACAAGTTGAACATACTGATCAAGACAGATGTGTGATAAAAGTATGACGAGTGCATCGTCACAACGATGGAAGATAAAATGAAATGTCTTTTGTCCAACACAGGTATTCTTGTGATAATCTACCGTCTGCCCCTGGGCTTTAAACGCTCCGCATAAATACACATACTGTTTATATCTATATTTAGACTATCGACCTCTCTCTGCCACAGTGCAATGTACACAGAGCGATTCAGCTTGTCAACTTATCACATTTCCCATAGCTGACAGACCATGTGACTCAGTGCTGAAACAGGGGCCCACTAAAGGAAATTAAAATAGGATTACGTTAAAAGTAACAAATTGCTCCTGTAATCAAACTCGTAACGTTTATAATTATTTCTTTCAACGATATAAAATTGCTTTCAAGGATACATCAAATAACAAAGTATTGTAATTTCCGTGTTTTACAAATAAAATACGATTTTAATTGTCACACCCCTACAAAACCCCAGTTCGGCACACATTATCGCTGTAAGCTTGTGTGCTCGTACAACCTGTGTGACCAGTCAGTGTCAAACATGTATCCTACATCTTTTCTCTCTTCAGAAACTAGAAAATTTTAAGCGTACGTTATATCTTCGATCAACTAAAGTAAAGGTGACAAATTACAGGTGCGTTGCGGTATCATCACCTGTGTGAAATTACCTTGACTCCAGGTAAGACGATTGATTCTTTGTTGGACAATGAACAGGTGTCCTGAATGTGAATAATTTTCCTTGTTGTGTTTAAGTTGTACATGATACATGTGGGTTTTTTTAAAAAAGGGATTGGACTTTTAAAAATAATTTGTAAATTCTAGAAACGATGATTGTTCTTCATTCTAACATGTTTAGAAATGTAAATGTGACCGAACGATTTTAGAAATGATCACATTGATGAATTATTCAACATACTCAGGCGATATGCATTAAATATATAAAACTTAACGTAATATATGCTCAAATATGCATTCGGTACTTGTGTATAAAGGCTTATCAATTTATTATTAATGACGCACGATTTATTTCAAATTTTAGAAGGCAATGACTGGGAATGGATAGCAGTGCTTCTAAAACACTACGGACCCTTTTAGAACAAATGCAGTCAGAACCCTTGGTTACCATCATGGCCAACAAGACATCGCCCAAGTCATCAGCTGAAATTTATCCCACATTTTTATACAAGATTTCCCCTGTCCTTTCGGTTCAACAATCCCCCTCAATGGTTCAGGCTTCCTCGCCTTCCCCCCAAAACACCAATCCCAATATAATGTGTAGCATGCCTTCTAATGTTGCCAGTGCAAGTGGTTCCATAGCTCTAGAGGATATGGGACTAAGAAGGACAAGAACTGTGATACCAAATTCTGTCAAAGTTCAGATTGCTAAAGTAGCCAATCAGATTCCTAGAATGACACAGGGTGAAATTGCTCAAATGTTTGGAATTGATAGAACCACAGTGTCGAAGATACTGAAGCGACGAAGGGAATATTTATACCAAGAAACTGATTCACCAAAAGCAAAGTATTCTTGTCGTAAGTATATTTGGGAATTTAATGATCTCTCTCTCTCTCTCTCTTTTAAATCGAAAGATACAGTTCAGTTCTGCAGAGGTTTGAGAAATAACTTGTTCATAATACTGTTCCAGCTGTGCTGCCCTCTCCTTGGCTTTAGAGCCAACATATTCTTGGTAAACTCTTTCCTGATGAATCTAAAATGGATAATAATGAATTTTAAGCTGCATGATGCTTGATAAGAAAGGTTATTTAAAATACCAAAAACAGTTTCATTTTTCTTTTCATTTCTTCAAGTACGTATTTCCAATGTAATTCAACTGTTTTAATTCAATATATATACATTTGTATAGCATATACAATTGTAAGTGTTTTGTCAATGATACATTAGTCATTTTCCAATGATTGGATTTCATATATTGTATTAATCTTATCATAGGTTTCACAAAGGTCCTGATTTATAAAACAAAATTTTGGTCAAGAAGTTACTGCATGTCTATTCCCCCCCCCCCCCCCCACCCCCATGCTTGTGATGATTTTATTATACTGATAGTAATTCCACTCTCACATGACATCATAATATTTTGCAAAATCAATGATTTACTTATATTTATGCGTGACACTCAAAGGAACATTAATTTTGTTGGAGTTTTTTCTGACAGTTATTGTGAAATATCTTGTTAAACATTAAATATTTCAAAAGTCTAAGTTATATATGGTTAATCAATGATATATTTCAAAATATTGAATCCAGGGGCAATAACTCATTTTTAAAATTGATTGATTGTTGTTTTCCGCTACAATCAACAATTTTTCAGTTATCTGGTGGCGTCCAGTTTTTATTGGTGGAGGAGAGAACCCAGATACAATGTACCCGGGAAGAGACCACGATCTTCCGAAAGTAAACTGGCAAACTTTCTCACATATATCGGCACGAGCGAAATTCGAACCCGCACCGACTATAGGTGAGAGGCCTTGTGATTTTGAGCGCTCTAATCACTCTGCCACATATGCCCCCTCATTTTTATAGATTTCTTTATGAAGTCTATAGATTTCCTTTATTTTTCACAATTTTTTAAAAATATTTTTGTAAAGAAACAGTTTCATGAAATTGTTATGAATACTATTATATCATTATAACCAGTTTTATGGAATTTTGATAATGCTGCATAAGGAAATTGCAATTATCTGAGTTGATATATAATTCTATTTATGCATGCCTTGCATTTTAAACATTGAGATGACATACATATATGTTAATTTATTAGTTTTAACAGTAATAAATGGAAATAAATATGCTTTCTATACTTTCATCAGCTAATGCAAGTATGGAGTTACCTTAAGTTGAGCATGTAATTGCAAGTTATATCATTATATAAGCTCATACCCTCATGCAATGTAGGTTCACAAATGGCAGAATCCTGCCCTGCAAATTCAAATCATTAATCATATGTAGCGGTCTCTTATTATTGTTTCTATTGGACTTGGTTATCTGTATCAATATTAACAAATTCTTGAAATTGAGTAAAAGGTACCAACTTTTCAGTTTGGTTGATATTATTAAAGTTTTGTAATTTAAAATGTTAAAAGAGCACATATCTTATAGATGGTTTATAATCAATGATAATTTTTTTCAGATGGTGAGCTAGGGTGATATAAATATCACCTGTTATATATTTTTGAAAAATAAAACACTTGTTTAACAAATCATAAAGATGCCTTTCATGCCCTTAAATTAACTCGCTGGGTAAACATTTTGTTATCTATCAATAGTTTAGCTAAATTATGCCATTTGTGAACTTCTTTCTAACATAAATATTCCAGTATGACTACGTACCTGATAAGACCAAAATGACATTGCTCGAGAACAGATCTCCATGATCATCTCGGGTCGCTTTCCTGCCAATACCATCTGAAGATATTGGATGATAATATTTTATGTGCTCTTAAACTTTATGAATATATGAATCTATGTACAATTTAATACAAATCAGTTGCTCATTGTCTTATCAAAATAAAAGAAAATTACATGATTAGCATAATATAATAAAGTTTAATTCTTCAAAATGCAATTCATACATTGTAAATACTGTAAATAATTGCTCTGTAGAGTAACATACAGACTTATATTTCTCAGAAGGGTTGACCTCAATCCTGATAATATCCAGTTTGTCTGATAAATCTGTTGAGCCTTAAAGAACATTCAAATGACATATAGAGCAGAGGGATTCTTTGAACAACTAGGTACATGTAATTAAGTAATAAGGTATAAGATTATAAAGGACATGTATACAAAGACATTTGCAATTGTTTCAGGCATTATTAAATAGTTTTCTATCAGAACTGTCAAACTGGTAATTCTGTACTTACATGCCGGACATGAGTTGTTGTTCTTAAATTCTCTAACCCCATCTTCATCACAGAATATATCTTTAGTTTATTAAGAATATTTAATGTGTGAGAAGACTTTCAATATATTTTTGCTAAAGCTATTTAAGTATTCTTAAAATGTAGGCTTGAAAAAATACCAAAACAAGAACAAATTGGATGCATGAATTGATATGTAAATTTTGGCCTAGTTTGGTTGTAATAGGTACAAATATAAAATTCCTAAAAATAAGGAACTTGTAAATTTTCTTTGATATTCAAAGTTGAAATATATTACCCCTCCCTGTATAACGCTATACAAATTTTCCACACTATTTCAAACTTATTAAGAAATAATGAGAATAATTTACATTTCATATGGTAAATTGTATGCATTTTACTTATAAAAACATAAAGTTAGTTTATCATTGTTTGTAACAAGTGTTGTTATTAAAGCAGCATACTCATTGAATATAAGGATACGTGAACAGGAAGTTATCTAGAGGGAAAAAAAAAGAAGAAGTTTCAGTAGATGACTAGCACATTTATAAAAGTGATTTCCCTTTTTTCAGCATAAGTGTCACATTTCCCTCAATGTCCTTTACAACTTGTAAATATTTGACACCATCAAACATTTTATTGAATTTTGTACTATTTTTTTTATTGCCTACACATATAAGGCAACATCTTTAATGGATGAAAAATAAAATATACCTAATGCTTGTATTCGCCAAACATAAATCTTAACAGTTGGTGAGTTACACAGGAAAGTGTGAATTATGCCAACTTGAATCAGCCAAGGGAAATAACTTCTGAATGTTCAACTATAAAGTAGCACGTGGACACATGCATCTACAGCAAAGCAAATAATGCACATACAAAATATCATTAATCATATAAATAGATAATGGAGTGATTACTCTATGCAGTGTTTTAGAAAAAAATATGAAGTTGCATTGTGCACATCTTAACATTCAAAAGTGATAATTTCCTCTGAGCAATACATTTGAATATGTGTATACATATCAATCTCACTATGTCAGGAAATAATTCTCTGAATAAAATAAGTCAATATAAATCTTTTAGATGAAATTTGTTTGACCTGTTCACAAGAACTTGTAATTTGATGATAAGCAATAAAAATACATTTTAATAATTTATCAAAAGTAATTCAGTAAAGTGTGCATACCCATGGGTAGAGGCTCCAAGTATTAAATTAAAGGTTCATGAATGCATCAAAAGACAATTCTCACAATTTCATAAGGCCAATAAATATCGTTCCCCCCTCCCTACCCGCAGACTGACAGTACATACCCATGCATAGGCTTCAACCCTCTTTCTACATTTTTTGTGATTGCAAACCAACTCGGATTCCATATCTCGTATCTTTACAAAAATATTAAGAAATTGATTTTCTAATCATGATATGAGTGAACAATAGTTAATAAACTGTATCGGCATTGTACACAAAAATAAGCACAAGACACCCTTCAAAATCTTCTGCCAAACGTAAATGTCTGGGTCAATTAGGCTCTTTGAAGTTGTATTTTGTTTACGTTGACTAAAACGTTTTTGAGACTATTTATGAATGTAAAAAAAACAAACTCAAATAGGGCAAGGTCTACGTGGAAAAGATGTCGGGTTGGAGTGGATTCTCGGATGCAGAGTTAAGAGAATTGAAGGGACATAAACAGTGTCATCGCGAAAAAGCACACAAAGGTCCCTTATAATAATAAATGCTTTAAGTTTGGGGATTTTTTTCCCCGTCAAACCTGTGGAAGGTTTTTTTTTTTTTAGTTTTTCGTTCGAATTTGCTCGATAAAGTAGCTGAAACATATATGAGATTATCTTACAAATTATAGCATCCAAAGATTATACCGATGTTCCACGTCATGAGACATCGTCTGGGAAAAGAGTACCAAACATTTTATCAGCATCCAAAGCCAGAATGCAGAGGGAGACGGCTAATCAAGATAGTACAGCAGGTAAGGTATATTTAAGTTTCGAAAGATATTTAGTCATGATTTTTATGATATACAAGACCTACTTGAAATGCATGAGTAAAGTATGAAGAATTAATCGTGTAATGTAATCATGCATACATGCTTCATGAAAATTTATAATCAATATGTTGTGGGGTACACAGGAGGAAACAAAGTTCCAAAGCAACAAAGTCAAGTACTATCTCCAAAACCTGAGGAACAAACTGTCACTGAGATCAAAGAGGAGGTGTTGGAGATCGATGATTCAGAGGCTTTATCGTAAGTTCGAGCCATAAGTTAAGCTCCTTCTATTGAACATTATACGTATACATTACACTTCGGCTTTATTACACATTATCCCCCAATATTGCCCAGATAGTTATGGACAGTAGTACCCCAGATGATACTGTATGCAAACTTAATTTAGCAAATTTAAAATTTAGCTCAATTAGAGCTTAATGCATTTTATGAAATTGTTTTTGTTATTTATGATTAGGAATTACAAGAGAAATTCACATATTTGATATTATCACAAGGCTATTATAAATCATTAAAATATGAACCCTGCAGAGATAAGAACAAATACTGTTGATTTGGGTTACTGTATTCATGACAGTGGTTTCCCCCAACCAACTGATAGCTGAGTTGGTAGAACACCAGACTGTGGCCAGGATTTGAATTTTAATGTCTGAGCCATCTTTAATTTTCTCAGTTTCTGGAAGACTCCATTCTTTTTCTTACCAAATGAATCTCAACCATAAGCAATTATAACTAGATAGATATTTAATTCCACCATTAAATGTGTTTCCATCAAACTACATAACACCATCATGTGTATGTCATAGAAAATATACTCAGGTTCAAAGGTCATGTCTGTGTAATGTAACCAAGATATAATCGAGCACTCTAAGTTTTGAGATGTGTCTGAGTTATTTCCTTTAGAAAAAAAAAAAAAACCTCTTGTTTACACATGGGGTAAAACAAATGCTCATCACTGCATAAGTGATTGTACACAGGAAGTTTCTCATATGAAGTTTTATAACACTTTGATTGTTACACAAACCAATTAAGTAATATGTTTTCAGAGAGTAATTAAACACTTGGAACTCTTATTATATCATGTATTCCATTGCTCATAATACCATATCTAAGATATTGTTTGTGAATATGACATTGGGTTTTTAAAAAACAAAAAGATTGGTTGAAGCATTAGTAGTAAAACATTTCTTTCATTTCCAAATAGTACTTTGGATTTCCTACATTTACATCTTTTCCATGTTTCTTTTGGTCTTCCCCTCTTCTTCTTTCCCTCCGGAGATGTGTTAAAGTAATTCTGCAGTTGTTGTTTCATTGCAGAACATGGCCAATCCAAAAATATGTGATACTAACTATGACCTATACAGTTTTAAAAGGACTCATGTAGATATCATATGTCCAATTCTGCTTACCATTTTATATTATTTTTTCATACATGTGTTTGATGTATAATACAATGATTTTTTCTTGAGAAGTTTTGATCTATTATAGTTTACATACAGTAGCAGAGAGAAGTGTAATTAAATGTGAACAAAATGAGCACTCGCATACAGAGTTTTTCAGAATGATTGGTGATGTCAGATAAGAACATACTTTGATTATTTCTATTTGTACATGTACTCATAAACTTCAGTTATATTTTTAGACGTGAGATGAATAATTTGGACAAATTTCGTGACCAACAGAAAATGATAGAAGAGGCCAACAAACAACGGAAAGCTTTACTGTCTAAAACTTTGACAGAAAGGTAATTTTAACAATGCACTATTTGTGCAGCATAATGACTCATTTGGTCAATTACTGTTTACAATTTTTTAGGAAAAATTGTTAAAATTTATCCTGTATTTACAATTTGCATTTTTAACTTTGTAAAAGTTGTGGGGAAGAAAATCTTTATATTGTTTTGGTTTTTTTTTTTTTTCAGACAAAGAAAAGCTCGTGAGGAGGCCCAGAAATTGTCCCATATCCAAAAAGAGGTTCAATTACTTGACAATCGTCTGTCAGCAGACGTGACTCTTATCAGGAGTCGTATTGAATCAGCCAGCAAAGACTACATGGAAGCACAGTAAGAGTGGCATACAATGTTCTCAAAACAAAATACTGGTGTCAGTCAGCTAATTACTGTTATGCTGAGTGGTGACCTATCATATTTTTAGGTAGCCAAATGCGCAAATGAGCTGTTCTTATAAAAATTTGTCTGCCCCGTGTTATTGTCTCTGTAAACTTTTCATATTTTCAACCTCTTCTCTGGATCCATTTGACCAGTTTCAACCAAAGTTGCCACAAATCATCTTTAGGTATAAGGTAAAAGTTAAATCATGTATGTAAAATTTAAAAGTTTAAGTCATAATACCTGTAGAACAGCTTTGAAAAAAATAATTTCTGACTGGTAAGTCTCAGATATATTGATATGGTATGATGATGTTTCAAAACTTGAATGATTTCATTGGAAAAAGTTGCGCAAGAAAGTCCATGGGGTTATTTGTCCTACTATTACAGTTGTAGTTTCAGGGCTGCAGAGGACTGTATTTGATGAGGGCTATTTACCCACCAAAATCAAAGCCGCACTTTTGTTTCAAAATTAAATGTATATATCACAATTATACCAATAAAACTCACTATTCTTAGATTGATCATAATGATGTTGAACCAGAATTATGACATCTGAAACATGAATTGTGGCTATATTTGATATTTTGACAATAAAATGGTATTGTTCACACAGTTTTCTTTTAGGAAACATTAAGCACAGGTGTGGATAAACTTCATATAATATACTACAGATTTATTTTTTTAATACACACTAGTATATGATAGTAAAAAAATGTCCAAAGCTGCCCTTTTTCTTATGAATAAAAAAACATTTTATTAAAGGTTAGCATTTTCGCTGAACTTCAGTAAAATTGAAAAATTGTGTTTCTTTTCATGTTTGTACTCCAGATGACTATAGACAAAAGTAGATACATGTATGTGATATTATATTGAAAATCATTTCTTTTATGAAATGAAAGAAGATTAAGTGTTTATTTAAACTTTAAAATTTGAGTATCATTGGGGCTCAGGAAGGTTGTTATCATACATAGTTCTTTGTGGAAAAAAACTTAAGATACATGTAAGGCCCCTGACCTTTGAATTTGTAGGAGAAAAGGCAAACCAAAATTTTGTTGAAGCATTTATTCAAATTGTTTCTTTTCAATCGTCCAAGGAATATACCTCCACTGTGACATCACTTATGATTCACAGTATGGCTTTCATATTTACAAGAAATGGAGAAGGTACAAGGCAAGCGAAATACTAAGAGTCTGATAATTATGGAAAATAGAAATTAATTTGACATATATGTATACAGAAAATGGCTTAAACTTTCATGTTCACTAAGTAGGCAATCACAAATATAATTTTTTAGCACGTGCAGTTTTGTCGCAAATATGAGTGTGTAACCTCTCTTTGCAATTCAGATTTTCATAGATCTCTGAGGGTAGCTAGTCATTACTAAGTATTGGCCTTTATGTTGAATGTTTTGCATCTCATTAGCTTTATATTTTCAAATTTGTCCTATTCTTGTCAACAGGAGACGTTATGACAGGGCAGAAAGAGAATTCATTGAGGCAAAGATGGATTTACAGAAGAAATCTGAACTGAAGGAGCAACTGACTGAACATTTGTATACAATCATACACCAGAATGAACTACGCAAGGCAGAGAAGCTTTCACAGCTGATGAATGAACTTCACGTGGAAATGGAGAGCGAGGAAAATGGAATAAAGCTTGCATCTCTTCCTCCCCTCAGTGCATTTAATGCAGTTAATTTTCCATCTTTGCATAGGACTAAGTCACATGATGCAAGTCAGTCTGAATCTTCATCTTTCAAAAGTAGTAGTGAGAAATCTACAGACACAAATAAGTCCGAAAATTCGTCTGGAACTTCTGAATCCACTGGTCAACAGGAGGTAACCAACGATGATACTATTAGTTGTATGAATACAGAATCTCTTAATGCTTCAGACAAGTTTGTGAAAGACTGTGTTACAATAGCACAAACTACTACACAAAGCTCTGCTGTGAAAAGGCATGAAGACAGTGTGCAAACAGGAAGTGCAGAGACAAAATCTGGTGGTACAAATATAGAAAAACCTGTGCCTATGTCATGGACGCTAGATGTAGTAATTAAAAAGGAGCCTGAAGAGAGTGTGTAGGATGTAGCATTTCATGTAATCATAAATTTATCATTATACCCTGTAAAAAGAAGTTTTTTAGAGGAAGTGTATACTGGAATCACCATGTCCATCCGTTCAATAATTAATTTTACCTTAGATTTTGTACACCTACTTCTTTTCCCTGTTCAATGATAACCTATATGCAAGGTATTACCCCGGCATAAACTGTTCTCCAAAACTGCAATGCCTCTTCCATTATTTGGTAGTGTAGCTGCAGAACTGTAGCTCGGGTGGGGGATTGAAATATACCAGAAAACTACAAGTCCATTCCAAATAAAGGCGTGTGATTTACAGCACTTTCTTTTTTCTGTGCATGACTGAGATCTTATTTCACGGTGTTTTTGCCATGCTATCTCACAAATTAGATTACCAGTCAATTCAAACCTTGTTATACCTGCACTTTCTAAAGAAAGTTTGGGTGTACTGTTGTTACTTTTGTTTGTCCATCTGTCATATTTTTTCTTCCTTAAACTTCTCTTTTATTTTAAGTAGTAACCATTTAATCTTTTGGAATATGATAGATGGTGTCTTGTAGATGTGCAATAAGCATCTAGTTGATTCATAATCCCAATACTATCATATTTTCTCTTCAAGATATTATAATATAAAATGAGAACTATATAGTTCCTCTAAATGCAGAATAAGCTCTTAAGTTTTGAAAAATTGAATTGACTTCATTACTTAAAAGCTTTTGAAACAGTACTATTTGATAGCTAAACTGGAATGATTTTTGTCAAGACATAACTTCCAACATTCATAAAGACACACAAAAACTGAAAACTCGCAGCTTAAAAAAAAAGAATTTTAATGTTTCATTACTTTCGTTCTACATTTAGAAACAATCCCATCTTTCCTTACAAATATTTTTCAGTTTAAAAGTTTTGGATGACATGTGGGTGTAGTGTGAAAATACAAAGGAAATTTTTGAGAGGATGGTGATACAAAAATACAGAAATATTGGACCTTAATTAATTATGCACAAAAATTGTTGCAATGTAAATCAGATGGGTTTTTTTTTTTGTTTTTGTTTTTTATTGTGAGGGGAAGCTCTGTAGCTCTAAGGTATATCCCAATTTTTTCCTCCTAGACATGTTGATTTTACAGAGAGCTGCATTTCTGCTGATACATTTGGTGATAAATATATGCACAAAGTGGTGAGTAAGGTACATTGTGTGTATTCCAGATAAACCTGCACACCTGATATCATTCTGTTTTTTAAAAAAAGATTCTATTCATAGGCCTACTATGTACAGAGGGTATTTCATGACATGGTGTTGTGTTTTAATGAAAACTCGAGGTCAGTTGAACAATGTTTTATACACATTTAAAAAAAATTTTATTTTGTATGTTTTACATTTTATTGAAAAAAATTTTCCTACAGAGACAGCACCAGATTTACATGTAGTTGAAGTGCTACAATGTTGAAATATGTACTATGCTCAAGGCTTCTTTATCATAACATTGCATTCTGTGCCAGGACCTCCATGTTTATATGCCTGTCTTCAGACAGGATATATAATGGTACAATGATGTCTGTACCTCTGTCCATTCAGGATTTTGTGTTCATTTCTCTGCTATATATCAAGTTGATATTTTACAAAACTTCATCAATGTATTGCCCTTTGCATGATTTTAAGCTAAATATAGACTGATAATGAGTACTTTATACATGTGCCATATTTATACTGTTTTTAAAGTTTGAATTCTATTTACCTTCTCTTACATATGTATTTATGATATATATTTATGTTTCTTAATACAAGGTCATCAGAATTCAAAGAATGCAAAGGACGATGCACTGACACGAGAAGTTATGAATTTCATATTTGTGTTCAAAATTTTGTTGCATTTTGCTAAATACATTTTTACCAGTTAATTCAACCTTATTACACAAAAGCTTTGAGTTGTGCAGGTATATTTTCTTGCATGAAAGGCAGATACTTCTGCCTATGTGATGAGTGTGACATAATCTTTTCCCAGAAAAATGGCTACATATATTTATATTTTCAATATTTTATTTTAGGGTACTGGATTAACACATATTCATCTTTGACTTGAAAAGTGACCTTTTCTAGTCCAAGATGTTTAATAATTTTATTATAAAGAGGGCATGCAACTATGTAATTCATAACAAAATATATGAAAATTGAACATTCTGAAATGCTAATGTATTCAGTTTTATTATGCATTTCCTAATACATACTTATTAAACTTTAAATACTAACTTTAATTTTAAAGAAGTTTATGAGCAATAAATGTGCATGATTTCGTAGTGTATGTGTTAGATACAGTAATTTGTATATACAATGCGAATGAAGCCTGCAGGGAGTATTAGTCCCATTGTATTATATACTTGTATATTGTTATAATAATGAAATAATGCCTGTGATCAAACTCCAGATTTCATTTTTTTTTTCCTGAGATGCAGGTGTGGGTGAACATGTGCTAGTATCATGTACCTTTGTCCATAATATGTGACCTTGGTCACTGTCATTCACATATATATTACATATATATATAGTTAATCTCAATTAAAATTAAATATTGGATTACACAAATGTTTAGTGAACAACACAAGTTGAATTGTTATCCCCTTACAATTCATTGTGAGAGGAAATATACTAACAGGATTGTTTGTGTGAGGATAAGTATGTGTAGGAGTGTAAATGTTTGAACAAGAGCGGGTACTCCTCAGCCCACACATTGTTTGCTTGATTTGATACTTTCAGGGGTGAGCATGTGTGTGCAACACTGAGCTTGTAGACATTCTATAGCCAGTGGTTGGTTTTTTTGGTTTTTTTTGACTCGATAGATTTACTTTACATGCAGATTTGTTATCAAGGAAGGAAAATCCCATAGTGCCCAAAGGTCAAGGACACTACAGGACTTCATAGAGAAAGCTTGTAGATGCTATATAGGTCACGTTTGTTGCTCAATTGATACCCCACATGTAGCTTTGTTATAGAGAGAAGAAAACTGGGTGCAAATGTCAAGGTCAATATTGGACTGCAGAAGGAGCATGTAAACACTTTTAAGGTCACATTTTTTGCTTGATTTATTGACACTTCACTTTTAGCTTTGTTATAGAGAAGAATCATCTTGAGTTTGGGTTGAAAGGTTTAAGGTTTTCTCAACATAGAAACATAGAGTCTTCATATTTTAATCAAGAGGACCACAGACTTTATCGGTCACCTGAGTTAAAAGTATCACTAATCCTGAAGGCTATGAATTCCTGTTCTGAATAGCTAAGCTAAATTCTAACATTTAGCAACAGTATAAAATAAGGTGTGTTCTTAAAACTTAAAAATCCTTCAAAAGTGCCTATACTGATGAAAGGCTCTACCTGATATTTAAAAATATATAACATTAACATGATAAGGTTATTTAGACCTGTTCTCGAGTCAAAACCCTGGAGGTATGAAAATCACAATTCTGGTGCATGGGTTTACTCTGTATAAGCAAACTTTAAATTGATAAAGACAATCACTGTAATAATTTTGACTCCACCCTGAACCAAACCCGTAAATTTACGTAGGGATCAGTTTGACCGTTGCATGAACTAAGAACTGGGAGAAACACACGCAGGACTAGCGAAGCACCGCTTTGAAATCAAGTGTCATATTTTTATCTGAACACGTCACGTATTTGTTATAAACATTGTTTGGTCAATATGGATATAGAAGGGTTTCCATTAACACGACGATTTATAATCAAATTTTTTTACTTAAAGATAAGAAACAGGAAATAATCCCATACTTGAAAACGCTTTTAGCCTTTTGGGGTATTTAAATAAGTCTTTGCTCTCGTTCAAAATCACGTGATGTAAAAATGAAATTAAAAGTCCGAGTCAGCATGAAGACTTCTGAATTCCGGATAATTTCAGAGCGCAGTTGAGAGCAAATTGGTGCATTCAAATTGTTCAATATTGTCAGTATCTATATGATTTTTTAAAATCATTTTATCGATACGTGTTTTTAAAAAAACACTTGATTAAGATGTGGAAAATGAGCTGTAGTGTCTCTTTAAAGAGACACTACAGCTCATTTTGGTCCGAAATCGTAAAATGACAATTTTCCTAGGGCTTTCTCTAATTTTGTTGCATAGCTGGATGTCTAAACTTTGCAAAAATAACACATTTCTAAAGTTAAAAATTCTCGTTTAAATGCAAAAATTTACAGTTTTTGAAGGCCCTTTTTTAACAACATTGAGATTTCCTCTTTCGGTCTTAGAACGCATTCGCACGGAGGGTAAGCAATACAATGAGAGTTGGCGTACAATGGCTAAACCCTGAATTTTGACAGATTATGCGAGAAAAGGGTTAACATGGAACACCTACGCACGCTAGAATTTACGTGGGGGTATCACTATGGCCCTCTAGCTACGAGACACACACGCAGGGCTTTAAAAGTACGTGCTATTTTTATCAAAACACGTGGCGTGCTTTATAAATAATTTATCTGGTTATAGGGGCATAAAGGATTTTCTTTTATAATAATGATTTATGATTACTTGATTATAAGAAGCAGGAAATAAACCCATACTCGAGAAGCGAGTGTGGACTCTTTTAAGGGTATTTAAATAAGTTTTTACACAACACGTGTGTTGTCATACTGAATCACGTGATATAAAATGTCCGAGTCAGAAGGAAGAAACCAATGAATTCCGGATGATCTTTAAAGCGCTTTTGAGAGCAAACTAATGCATCCCAAGTGTTAAAAATTGTCAGTATTGTTATGATTTTTATTATTTTATCGATACGTGTTTTAAAAAGCACTCGATTGAAATATGCAAAACGGGCTGCAATGCCTCTTTAAGAGAGCTTATAATGACATTTTATAAGCAATGAATAATAATAATGCTTTACTTCATTTGTCTTCTCTGAGGCCGAACCTTCTCTCAAAAACAACTGAACTCAATATGATGCACAGCAGATGAATAATAATAATAATGGATTGTATTCATCCCAACACCAGGCACATCGTTTGCGAACAATAAATTTAATCACATGATGTTTAAAGCTTAAAGTTGAGGGCGATGATCTTATAGATAATGGGAATTCGTTACAGAATTGTATACTCGAGTAATAAAAAGAGTAGTGTACCCGATTACTGAAGCATTCGCACCAAGACATACGACGAGAGGCGTTTTGACAAATCAGCTGCACACTCTGGAACAACTTACCCAGTCATTTGAGAAATGAACAATCTATCTGTGCTTTTAAGAAATCTCTCAAAACGCATCTTTTTAGACTTGCATACGAAGATTCTTAACTGTCTTTTACCGTGTATGAATTATTATTAAAACTCATCTTTATGATTGTGATTTTAAGTTATGAATATGTTTTACATGTATCGGACATTTTTTTTTTTAAATATAAAAGTATGAGAAAAAGGAAAAGCAAAAAATATATATAAAATTTTTAAAAATGTGAGATATATATATATATATGTGTGTGTGTGTGTGTGTGTGTGTGTGTGTGTGTGTGTGTGTGTGATGTGAAATTTAAAGAATGTTTAAATGACATGTTAGTCTTCTTATTTATCTTTGTGATGTCAAATTTGATATTTGTTTAAAATACCCCATTTAGCATTTTATGTGTAACTTTGCTTTTTTTATGTGATAAATTGTTTTATGCATGTTGTAAAGCGCTTAGAGTAATAGTTGTAATGTTAGACAATGCGCTATATAAATACTTTGTAATAATAATTATAATAATAATAAAGAGAGGTGAGCATACACAGATCATTATTGTATTGAGGTCAGCATTACCCCATATAGTCAGGCAATAGGTAATACATTGTACATGGAAATATGTAAGCTTGTTAAAAAAGTTTTCTTGTCGGAAGGGTGAGATATTTTCTAATTCTACGCAAGTATATTGGAGTGCATTGCCTATGTTTACTCCAAGTAATTTTTCTGTCCTAACATTTTCTACTTATGCCTGCTACCCCTCCTGGGACATAGGCCGCCGACAAGGGATCTCCAGGCGCCTTGGTCCTGGGCCTTCTGTTCAAGCTGTCTCCAGGTGTATCCCATTTCCTCCGTGTCAGCATCCAGGTCTCGACACCACGTGTTTCTCGGCCGGTCTCTGTTTCTCCTGCCTTGGTGATTCCATGTCAGTGCTTGTCTCTTGATGTTTGACACTGGCTTACGTAGTGTGTGACCAATTCACCTCCAGCGTCGTCTCAGAATCTCGTCTTCTGCAGGGGGTTGGTTGGTTCGCTGCCAAAGGCCTGGTTGATGATGGTTTTCAGTCAACGGATCTAGAATATCCCTCGTCTGAACTTTCTTGATTGTTGTCATGGTTGTTCTCTAGCTTTTGGACACGTAGAGAAGAACTGACCTGACGTTTGAGTTAAACAGCCTGACCTTGGTCTATAGAGTCAACTCTTTAGAATTCCATATCTTCTTCAGTTGTAGGATTGCTGCTCTAACTTTCCTATTCTGACTCTCACATTAGCTTCATGTACACCCAACTTGTCGACGACACTTTCCAGGTATGTGAAGGGCTCTATCTCATCCAGTGCCTCGGGGCCTCCGTGGCTGAGTGGTTAGAGCATCGGGCTCAAAATCACAAAGCCTCTCACCTCTGTCGGCGCGTGTTCGAATCTCGGCCGCGGCGTTATGTGAGCAAGTTTGTCAGTTTACTAGCGGAAGGTTGGTGGTCTCTTCCCAGGTACATTGTATCTGGGCTCTCTCCTCCACCAACAAAAACTGGACGCCACCAGATAACTGAAATAATTGTTGAGTGTGGCGGAAAGGAACAAATAATCAATCAATCATCCAGTGCCTCACCTTCCAGCTTGATTGGGTCGCAGCTGACAGTGTTGACCTTAGGGATCTTGGTATTCTCCTTATTGATGTTTAGGCCTACTTGCGCTGAGGTGGATCCTACGTTGTCGGGTTCGAACAGCAGTGCCAGGTTGTCTGCGAAATTGCAAGTTGCTTTGAAAGTATCCACTGGATTCCTGTTATTGTGTTTACCGTCGACGTCTCCATTGCCCTGTTGATAGCGAGCAGGAAGAAGAAAGGGGAAAACAATCACCCCTGAAGAACCTCGATTTTTACTTCTAAGACCTGTAAGCTGTCCTCCATGGACTACTCTGCTGGTCATCCCGTAATAAGAGTTCATGATGATGTTGACTATTTTACCTGACACCCTATAGTGCCAGAGTACATCTTGTCTTTAATGGCTTTAATTGTAGACACAAAATCTTAATTCGATATAAATCTAACTGAATAAATTATTGTTACTTGTATTTAATATCCCATAATCAGGAAAAAAAGATCTGGTTCACAATGTTCAATATGAACAAGTGAAAATAACGAACAATGGTCAATCTCATAAATCCCATAAAAGAAACATGGGGCCCCTGGGCATACTAGGTGGTATCAGGTGCCTAGGAGGAGTAAACATCCCCTGTTGACCAGTCGCCCCCACCGTAAGTCCTGTATCTTGATCAGATAAACGGGGTAATCCGTTTTGCCATTATTTGAAATTGAACTATTGTACTTTTTAAAAAAAAAATCTTATTACTTAACCAATGCAAATCAATTACCCATCGTTTGATATTTATGCATATTAACCCGGCAGAGTAATTTTAGGAATTATATGATGCGCTATTCAAATACTGTTAAATAGGGGGGGGGCAGTTTTTAATAAAAGGACTGTCGTATTTCATACAAAGGCAGTTGTTTATCATTAAAGGAATAAAAATTATTCTTATACAGATGACTACTGTAACTGTGTACGCGTGTAAAATACTTGAATGGACCGCCACTGTAAATTGTGTACATGTATGTAATACGTGCATGGACTGCTACTGTAAACTATGTACACATGTATAATACTTAAATGGACCACTACTGTAAACTGTGTACATATGTATTGTATACGGACAAGTTCTGTAAACGGAGTACGAGTGTAAAGTACGTACACGGACGACTACTGTAAACTGTGTTCACGTGTATAATACTTACAAAGAGCTTAACTTTAAACCGTGTACATGTGTATGATACATACACAGACTGCTATTGTAAACTATGCACATGTGTATACTATTGCAAACTTTGCACTTGATTATTACACGGACGGTTACTATAAACTTTGTTATAGATTTTTACACGTACTGTTACTGTAAAATGTTTATATGTGCATGATACATACCCGGACGACTATTGTAAACTGCGTGCATGATTCTCACACGGATTGCTGCTGTAAACTGCGTGCATGATTCTTCCACGGATTGCTGCTGTAAACTGCGTGCATGATTCTTCCACGGATTGCTGCTGTAAACTGCGTGCATGATTCTTCCACGGATTGCTGCTGTAAACTGCGTGCATGATTCTCACACGGACGTTTACTCTAAACTGTGTACCTGACGGCCACTGTTTTGTTTGTTTGTTTGTTTTACGTTCCGTTGAGAATTTTTCACTCATACTGAGAGGTCACCAGCTGTAGGTGAAGTACCACAAAAGATATATGCTTAGCGATCAGCGCCGTAGCAGTGTGATTCTTTAAAGTGCCAACGCCTGTTGCGACACGGGACCTCCGTTTTCAAGGTCATATCCGAAAGACCCGTAATTCTCGCTTGTAAATGCCGAGTGTTTGGCAAAGGAACAATCACTACCTATGTAAAATTCTTAGGTTTGAAGCGACCATGGCGCGAGCGGAGCTCGAACTCTCGACCTCCCAGTTACGAAGCGAACGCTCTACCAATGAGCTACCGCGACCGGTCCGGACGACTACTGTAAACTGGGAATATATGCATGATTCATACACGAAGAGGGACTGTAAACTGAGTTTATTTGATTCTGACACGGACTGTAACTGTAAACCATGCATTTGATTCTTACACGGACGGCTTCTGTAAACTTTGTACATGTGATCCTTTCACGGACTGAGTGCATGTACTATGAATTGCTGACTGGAAAAAATGAGTTGTAAAGAAAAAGTAAAAAGACATGCATTCTTTCGACAATTCAATGAGTGTTTAGTCCTTGCAGACAAATTGTGTTTTAAAGTTAGTTATGCTGAGGTGATTGAAATAAATATCATATGCAGCGTTACTGACATTTAAAAATAAAATATACTTCTTGATATGCATCTGAACTGGAAAAAAAACTGTTATTGAAAACAAAAACTGTCCTTGTTCAAGAAAAATTCATCACCATAAAGGATGTATTTGGAATATCAAAAGAATTTACCTACAGGAGAGAGCGATTTCCCAGGAAAAATCACTTTTGAAAATCAATGTTCATTTGTTATTATTTACCATATATGTTTTCTAAATTTTCAAATTTGCATTTTGTGCCTAAAATTTCGTATCAGCAATTTTTAAATTAACCTTCAAAGCTGGCTTAAAACATCATTTTCTCAGTAAAAACGCTTATTTTTGCATGAATTTTGGCCTAGACGTCCTTCAGGGCAGGCCTGTCCCTAATAAAAACTATGGTATTTTGATCGGTTTGATCTTCGAAATAATTTGAAATAGGATTTTTTTAAAGGGCAAGCCCTGGGAATGAAATTTACAACAAAAAAAAAAAAAAAAAAAAAAAAGAAAGAAAGAAAAAGAAAACCCAACTACTTATATGCAAAAACCAAAAACCTATTTCTATCATCGTGGTTCATATTATGCCGTGTATATTCATAGTTAGTATAGCTTAGATAGTTAGACCATAGACGCTTACAATCAATATTTTTAGTGCCCAGGTTCGAATCCACCTGTTGGCACACTTTTACTGTTTTAAAATTCGCCTGTATAAACACCATTTTATTTATTTATTTATTGTATATAGGCTTGTGTATTTTACTTCAGTTTTCTTCCTTAAATGCATGTTTGCTCTTGATATAAAAGACATTTATGAGAATGCATATTATAAATTCTCTGTAACCAAAAGCAAACAACAGGAACTTTACCTCAGTGTAAGCACACTTTGTTCGAGGACAAGAATCATTCACTCTGTGTTACTCGATACAAGTGTCACGAAAACAAAAACCATGCCGAGCGAAAATTGCAACTTTTGCCTTTCAAGAACATCACTGGGTAAAACAGAATAGGGCCCGGCTCTCGCCAGGTTACGTCAAGGGGTGCTGAATATATTAAAATTACATTTAAAAATTGTATTCATTGAAAACAGTACTCTATAACCCTGATCAGGGTTTTAAGCTGTAGGGCTACATGTCAGTAACGACAGTTAATTTCTTGAATTTCATTTTCATGATTTGTATTTCTTACACCAATGACTTTTTAAAATATTATTTCCAAAAAAATTAGTTGTAAGTAAACTCACATGAAGTAATTGCATTGTAAAAAGTAAACCGAGAAATACGAAATGAAATTTCAAGATGAGGAACAAAAAAGTGGCTTCCACAATTCGTGCTGCTTAGATAACGACTGTGAAATGGTTTCTTCTTTCTCTACAAGTTACTTGTATTGACTAGAACTAAAGCGATGCATGAGAAACAACTAACCACACGCATGTGGCCTAAAGGCATCGACCGGAACGGAAATCAGTAAGCTTTTTTTTTTTTTTTTTTTTTTTTTTTTTTTTTTTTTGTTGTTGTTGTTGTTGTAAAGGCTGAAACCAATACCAGACCTATAGGTCAAAAATATATTTACGTAGAAGTGTTCTTTTGAAGGTTATTATTACACCATGGGATTGCTCAGTAGTCTTGTAAACTATCCCAGTGATATCCTTACAAATACCAAGTTTCTGTGCATCCTGAATGGAGACATAAATTTGAAGACACCATTAATGCAACCCAGGAGTTCGAAGACATACTTATTCCATCTTGATTACATTGATGAATATGCAGCAACAGTTATATACACGTAATCTTCATAAAAGCGATATCTTCGCATTTCGTAATCAGTTTGTTGGCGAGCATGATGTCCCCATTATCTGATCTTTCATATATTCCATGAAATAATCTTATGGTGAAAATTGAGTGTTAATCGGTGTCGACATTTCATTGTTTTGCATTGATGATTATGTTGTTCTCTAGACTTTGTTATTAACTTTATCCAATAAATGCAACGTTTACCGAATGAGAGTGATCCGTGTATCTACCGGTAATACTGAAAGCGCTCGCGAAATACAGGTATCCACATTATGAAGAAATGAGAGTTAATTGTCTTGTTAACAGATCACATTGTTGTACATGCAACATAACGACATGCTGTTTCTTTGTCTTGTACAGTCATCATCTTTATAGGTCACCTGACCTATTTCTATCCGTATTTGTCCGTTTGAAATGTTTGTCATTCGGCTTTAGCTGTGAGTCGGTCGGAAACATTTGAACATTATCAGCTTCTTCTCTGAAACATATTTTATCCAAGTTTGGTACACAACATTTATAGCTCAAGGGGAACACAAAATGTAAATTTTCATGTACTCTGCCTCTCTATGGGTTGTGGCCAAAACCTTCCAAATTGATATAATCTTCAAAATATTTCTTCTTTACTCCTACACATCAAACAGTCAAACTATTGGTATGATTATAATAAGCAATGAGCCCTTTACCAAAACCATGAAATTTATGTCCTCTGAATTCAGGGTTCATATTCAAAGGTTGAGCTAAGTTGGTCATATATTAAAATGCATTTATCTTAAAAAGTCTTCTTCTTTATTTCTGAACATCAAGGAGGCAAAATATTTGCAGGATTATAATGAGTAATGAACGTTCTGCCAAATCTGTGAAATCCATTACCCCTGGGTGAAGTGTTTTTGCCTTAGGGTGGTGCTAAGTTGGTCATACATATATTGAAAATGTATTCTATGTTGGGTAATCTTCCAATCTTTACTCCAGCAAGCAGTCAAACTGCAAGGATGATGATTCAATTTAAGTCTTTATTGGCACTGAAGCACGTGTAAGTGATGTTAGCCGTGTGAAATAAAATGCATATATACTATATTATAATGAGCAATGAGCCTTATGCCAAAATTGTGAAATTCGTTACTCTTTTAGAACTCAAATAGGAAATAACATCTAGCTGTGATGTAATAAAAAGAAATCTAAATCAGCATTTGTGTATGATAATTATATCAATATATTTAACATTTGGTAAAAAGTGTCAAACTAGAGACGAAAAAACTCCGTGGTTTCTAACGACCAAGACGTGTGCATGTGCATAGCGTATAGGTAGGTGACCGTTAAAGCCCGCGGGCCTCTTGTCTGCAACTGATTCTTAAATCATTAATTATAATGAATTTGAAATAAAACGACCCACTGGCTCAAATAAAATAGATAAAAATATAAGCAAGAGCATCACGAGATCATGCGTATTTAACCCCATTTAATAATAACATAGGCACTCTCATATTCGAATAAGCGTGACCTCGTTTTCCCTCCTTCTAATATCTAATATTCATGGGCGAGAAAATATCATTTCAATCTGCTGATGAAAAATGACAATGGAAAGTAAAATCTCATGACTGAGTCTAATTATTATTTCGTGGCGGATTGCCGAGGTTTCACAGTTTCGTTGGGATGTAATGTAATGATTATGGTTTCTGTACATTGAAACATTATCTAATTTATGTATTTTGCTGTGATTTGAAATTCGTGGAATAGAAGTACCAACGAAAACTTTATCTAATGATTCTGCAGTGTACAATGTTATTGAATGCTGCAGATGGTCAGGCACCGGATTTCAGATGTAACTGAGGTGGAAAGGTGAAATGCGATCATATCAGCACACAATCACTTGTAATTGGGATCAGCTGACAAGGAAACATGCAACTTTACGAAGAGTTAAACTTGTCATTTTGATTTTTCACTCAAAATAATAAAAATAATAACAATAACAATAATTCCTAAATAAAGTGGGAAGACTGAATAAATTATTTAAAGGTGGTTGGTTTAATTAAATTTACAAAACCAAAAGCCTAAATCTACATAAATTTTTTGAAGTGATCTTTAGATGTTTTTATCCATATTCTACTGCTTTGAAACATCTCCTTGACATACTCTTTACTGAAGCTAAATTAGTACTTTTTCTATCAGTATCGACAGCTAGCGCTCTCACTTCGCAGCAGGAAGACCCGGGTTCCATTCTCAATCCCGCCACCGTGTCAAATCTAAGACGTTTACCGTAAGTAAGAAGTCACAACTTCTCGGCTCTTTCCGGTAAGTTCGAAGAAAAAATTGCCGGAAAGGTCTGAGAAGTTGTGACTGTTCCTTGCCAAGCGTCCGGGATAAGTAGTGAAAGTCACAGATCTTTCGGATATGACCTTATAAACGGAGGTCTCGTGGCAGGTAGGCGTTGGCACGATAAAAAAAAATCCCCACTGCTCCGGCTTTGAACTTTATGCATTAGTCAAACTTTGTGGCACTTCACTTATAGACGTGACGTCTCTTCTTTTAAAAGTGAAGAATTCTCGAACGGAACGAAAAACAGCAAATTAGATATCTCTTAAGTTTTGTATCTAGACATTGGATTAGAATTCTTATTGTAGTCACTTTATCATTATTCTACGATATATTAATATATCATAGCCGATTCATATTAAGGCCGGGATCTACATTTTGAAGGGGAAAAAAGGGGGGCATATTTGCTTGGAGTCTTCTGCACGCAGAGAACTATAGCAAATGTGGTAATTGCAAAGTTTTCTTTTTCTCTCTCAAAATATATACATGTAACAGATTTAATGAAATTAATATTTTTCGTCAGCACCTCATGCATTTCATCTTTAATCGATTCAATGCTAAGCTTTATTTGATGTAAAATGTTTAACACAGGAAGACTCGGTAATTATTTGATGATGTTTAGGACTAGCTAAATAATAAATCTCCTGAGCGAATTTAATATTCTTAGCCTTCGTTTCGCGAACCTTTGTCTTGATCGATATCGAATGCCCGCAAAGTGGAAACTAGCATCATGCAGTTCCACGTGAGGGTAGGCTGATGCTGTTTTACCTTCTCTCAGGTAAATGTACTCAAAGAGAGGAAATCTGACGGGTAAGTGAAAATGTTTTAGACACATACTAATTCTAAAGTGCATGGTAATTCAGCAATAAAATACAATGTTTATTGAACGAGAGACCGGTAATAGATTTCTATATTTTGTATTACAAACCATAAAGGTTTGATTTAATCTAATATATGATTATATAAACTATAAATTTTTATCATAACTGAAAAAAATGAACCGGGAATAAGAAAGATAAAGTAGAATATATGAATGAATTGATAATTTTAAAAAAGTGGTTAAAGAAATTGGTCCGACAATAGCCATTTCTGGCCTTCAACGTCAAAATCTTTGCAAATTTATTTTTCTTTATTAAATTTAGCCATTTCCACGTTGAAGTGTTAAAAAAACTAAGTAAGAATTACATCTTTTTTTCAAAACTGATTCCTTTTCTGACATACGACGTCAAATGGTTGGTAATTATTTTACGCATTCCTTGAAAATCTTGAAAACCTTGAAAAAATGTGGACATTTCAGTCAGACAAAAATCATGGATCAAATGTGTTAATGAAATCTAGATATATGTCTTTGACATTAATGTACAAACCTATGTAAATCTTATCGTGCTTGATGCAGTTGGTCCACACTTTCTGAAGCCCAACGTGTCGGAAATTAGCGAGTTTTATTCATTTCACAGAAAATTAACGTGTTTGTCTCTCTCATTGGAAATTACCTTTTACTCCACTCATATTCGTATTTTAAAAAATACGATAAATATAAAATCACAGACAGTATGTCTAATCTATACTATTGCCTTGCGTTTGAAAATTGATGTTTCTTGTTAGTTTTCCTTGGGACCTGTAACATATTTTTTTTATAATATTTCTTTTTATTTGTATGCAAGTATTATATGTGTGAAGTGAAAGTTTAAATAAAAAAATTAAATTTTCTTCTTTCTTTTTTTTATTTTTTTTTTACTGAAGGCTGTGAAGACTGAAGAAGATATTAAGCACATGATACATGGCTTTTATTTTTTTTCAAATTAAAATTAATTCAAAATATTTGCGTCTGCTAAGAAGTTTTTGTTAAGATGGGAGCTTTGCACAATATTTGACAATACAGCTACTGTGGTGAGAATAAATGTCGCTTACATTAAATATTGATATAAAGTGGTATCATTTTAAAATTTTTCTGTATCAAAAATAGATCATTGTGTATTTTTTCCTGTTAAAACATTATATAAAGGGCTACAAATCTCTATGTTAAAAAGAATCATATTTGAGACACTGTTACTTGTCACCTTGTATTGGTATCATAAAAATAAAAAGCTTTGCTATATTTATAGAAAAACTATCAGAAAACCTGCGAAAATCACGACTTGTGAAATCCTTTTCAGTCATTTTTGCACTTAACGCGTGATGTTACTATAGAAACGAAGCTTATAAACCGAATATCATGGTTTTCATCACATACTTGAAAATATCAGTTACACAATCCCCAGTTACACAATTGATAGATGTAGTGGTAATTTATATTCTTATATTGATTTCAGAGTCCTCTTTTGCTCTTCTTCAAGAAATGAAGTAGTGCAGATCTCCCCGCATGGCTGGAGTAACTTTCAAGATGTGGAAGGAAGACACGGCGGAAAATGCCACCCGACATCATTTGGAAAATCCATTATATTTTGTTTTCTCAGTTTCGTATTTGGTGGCTGCTTTGGGTAATGTGTTGGGGTTCTTTATTTTGATAAAATGTAAAAAGCTTCCCTTACAAATCAAAGTCTTATCCATAAATATGACGGTTCCAGATTTTCTTTTGGGGAGTGCTACAGGCATTGCATATGGCGTCTATTATGTGTACCCAATTTCAAAAGAAGGCGAAAGTATTTATCATGTCATCATTGACACTTTAACAACCCTGTCCATTCTGAACATAACGGCTTTTGGAGTAGATCGCTTTTTAAGCTTGCAGTTTGCGCTAAAATACCAAATTTATACAACTACGGAACGAATGATAACGGTATGTGTGGGACTGTGGATCTTCAGCATCATTTCCGCTTTTGTAAATCAGCTTTGTAAAGCTGAATCGCTTTTATTCAAAATCATTCTGCGCAGTGTATTTCTATTCTTGTATGTTTGTTCGTACTTGATGATACTGTCCATCTATCGAAAGCACAACAGAGAAATCAACGATCTACAGTCATTGTCCGCTTCAAGAATAATCCACGACCAAATGGTTTTCAGCAGAAAAGTCGTTCTCATAACAGGACCCCATTTTATTTTGTACCTCCTAGCAATCATCGTTCACGTTGTTATGTATTTCAAACAAGACGTACAGATATGGAGGATGGAATTGATAACTCTGAGTGTGACTCTTGTCACAATCTTCATCAACCCAATGTTGTATATATGGCGATTTCGAGAATGCAGAATTCAGCTTCTGTTGCTGCTATGTGTATGTGACAGATCACGACATGAGAATCTTGTAAAAGAAAGAAACATTCTCTATCAACCATTTCTGGAAGTTCAACCAAAGGAAATAACTGACAAAACACACATGGCTTCAACCCACATGTAAAACTAGAAGTAATGGTAGATACTCCAATTTCTGTGTATTCCAGACATTGTAAAATAATATATTACACAGACTCTACCTAGAAGACAAATATCAAACCATGCGATTCTTATAACACTGTTTTATCCATGTATACAAATTGACTTCTAATACTATTCAATATTACGTTCGTCAGTTCCTTTACATATCATATGTCTGGAAAATTACGGCTTGCTTCCAACTTTTAATCAAATTTTTTCAGTAATCAATATTTATGTCGTGTAGTATTCTTTATTTCAATACATCTACAGGGTTCATTAATTAATAGAAATGAAAGAGATATACTCGAACGAAAAATGTGATGAATATGTATTAAATTTCCGTTGGTCAACGTTATGAAGTGCCTCTAACAATCATATTTTTTTTTATATTTATTAAATATGAGAAATTACCTTATTAAAAAAGTTCGTGTTATCTTTTATATTGGATATTAACTTTTGGATTTCTTGACTCCTGCATCAAGTATCAAAATTTTGACGATACTATTTCGGCATATTACATAAAAGACATTAATAGATCAAAGTGACTGAATGTGACAGAACGGGATTACAGTATTTAACAGCATTATTAATTTCATGTATCTTCTAGCATAATGTTCTTCATCCGTGTTTCCTTTAACGTGGACACCAAAGCAACAAGAGCTGATCGACAACTTCTCGAATAAAACTGTTTTTAAGGGCCTTTCCTGCATATCTAAATCTGATCTACGTCAACCTTCAGCAGACAATATGATTAACAAAGATCGAGGTCCTTGTAACGTGAGCTTGTATTGGAGTGGGCGCAACAGACTTCACAGGAAAACAATCCCCTCTATTAGTCTGACCACTTCATCATATACACGTGTGGTTGTACCATGACGTAAAAACGATGACCAAATGCGCCATTGATGTCACATACATTCCATCAGGATGTGATCAACGCACTCCAGTATATTCGTTTTAAATGCAATATATATCACACTTCCGACTGTGTGGCCTGATTTTGACCTTGGATATACTAATCTGACGAGCAATACTGATCATGTGCACATCAATGTGTATCAGTCTACCAAGTCTGAAGTATGCGAGCTATCCGAACTCATAAAACATGTCTGCCACGGGCTTGTTTTTAAGTTACTCTCTTTACATAGATAAGTGGACAGGTATAGTCTACATTCACTTCTCTTCGTAAACATTCACGTTTTGATTCTAGAAAGCGTGTAAATGCCGGAACCGGTGATAATTTACGCTTCCATCGAATTTCAATTCAAATATGGCTAGATTTACGTAACAATTTATTTCCACAACTTTAACATTAGTGGGTGCATCTGTCACAAGGAAATCAACAATTACTCGTCTGTTAATCCATTTTCAAATGTTTTTTTGTTCCGGGTTTGAAATGCGTGTTAATTTCTATGGCAGTAGAAAAAAAAAATTGAAAATCTAAAGAGAATAATTTGTTAGTATGATGTTTTACGTCCCATTCCAGAATCACTCATTTCGAGACACCACAAGTTTTGAGTAAAGTGCCACAGGATTTTGACATGCATTTATTACACTTGTAGCCGTGGCAGGGAGAGATCTGTATTTTGCCAACTCCTACAGTGACAATGTCCTCTGCTTCTAAGGTCATGCCCGAACAACCCGTGATTTTCGACTTTATTAATGCCGGGCGCCTGACGAAGGAACAGACACGTCGGGATCGAGAATCGAACCCAGGCCTTCCGGTTGAGAAGCGAACGTCCTAACCACTATGCTACTGTGACCGGTAGTCTAGTAGTGACCTGAATCTTAGACATTTTGACATGATGTGCATCGGCCAACCAGATATGAGGTCTATGTGATAAAGCGTTCCCCGGTCATTTATTACACAAGATGTGGAAAATCGACCAACCAGCCGACATGTGGAAAACAATCTGACCCTCCTTCGATGAAGGGGGCATAAAATATATTCTTGGTATTTGAGAAATCTAATCAAATGTATATTTATCCATGAAGACGATTTTGAAAACGAAAGAAATATTGTGATGTGTCACTTAATTCTTTTTGGAACAAGAAATATGTTTTACAATAAAGCCAAGGTACATAAACCATCATATCGTATGTTATCACTATTGCACTTGTACAATCATGTCATTTTGTAGCCCCGTGGGGATCCGGATTATTAGAATAGATCCTTTGTACCCCTTGCTTGTCGTAAGAGGCGACTAAACGGGGCGGTCCTTCGGATGAGACCGTAAAAACCGATGCCCCGTGTCACAGATGGTGTGGCATGATAAAGACCCCCTCCCTGCTCAAAGGCCCTAAGCGCCGAGCATAGGTCTAAATTTTACAGCCCTTCACAGGTAATGGTGACGTCTCCATGTGAGTGAAAAATTCTCGAGCGGGACGTTAAACTATATATATATATATATATATATATATATATATATATATATATATATATCACTGTTGTACAAGTACAATCATGTCATTTTGTTATCACTGTTGTACAAGTACAATCATGTCATTTTGTTATCACTGTTGTACAAGTACAATCATGTCATTTTGTTATCACTGTTGTACAAGTACAATCATGTCATTTTGTTATCACTGTTGTACAAGTACAATCATGTCATTTTGTTATCGTTGTACATGTACATTCATGTCATTTTGTTATCATTATTATAGATGTACAATCATGTCATTTTGTTATCACTGTTGTACATATACAATCATGTCATTTTGTTACTATTGTTGTACAAGTACAATCATGTCATTTTGTTATCACTTTTGTACATATACAATCATGTCATTTTGTTACCATTGTTGTACAAGTACAATCATGTCATTTTGTTATCATTATTATAGATGTACATTCATGTCATTTTGTTATCATTATTATAGATGTACAATCATGTCATTTTGTTACCATTGTTGTACATATACAATCATGTCATTTTGTTATCATTATTATAGATGTACATTCATGTCATTTTGTTATCACTGTTGTACCTGTACAATCATGTCATTTTGTTGTCATTGTTATCGATGTACAATCATGTTATTTTCCTATCACTATTTTACATGTACCATCATGTCATTTTGTTATCACTCATGTCATTGTATCATCACTATCGCTAACGTACTGTTAAGTCATCATATCTCATAAATGTCACAAATGTACGATGTCATTTTGTTGTTGTTATCGTATTTGTACCATTGATTGATTGTATGTGGTTTTACGTTCCGCTTGAGAATTTTTCAGTCATATGGAGACGTCACCATTGCCGGTAAAGGGCTATAAAATTTAGACCTTTGCTCGGCGCTTAAGGCCTTTGAGCAGGGGGGATCTTTATCGTGCCACACTTGCTGTGACACGAGGCATCGGTTTTTGCGGTCTCATTCGACTTACCTGCTCAAAGGCCATAAGAGCATAGGCCGAAATTTGCAGCCCTTCACCGGCAATGGTGATGTCTCCGTATGAGTGAAAGATTCTCGAGCGGGACGTTAAACAATATTTAATCAATCAATCAATCTAATAACAAGAGGCCCACAGGCCTTATCGGTCACCTAAATATTAGTTAAAAGCACCATCAGTCCAAAATACTACGAAATCTAGAAAAAATGCTCTTGTTCTGAATATCTAACCTAAATTCTAATATTCAGCAAAAATACACATATGAAACGAGAGCCACATCGCTTACCTGAGAAATCTTGGCCCACATTTAAAGATTTTCCCTATATATATTTGCATGTAAAATTTTGATTCCCTACTGTGGCCCCACCCTACCCCCCGAGCCATGATTTTAACAAAATTGAATCTGCATTATGTCAGAAAGCTGTCATGTAAACTTTAACTTTTCTGGCTCAGTGGTTCTTGAGAAGAAGATTTTTAAAGATTTTCATATGTAAAAATCTGATCCCCTATTGTGGCCCCACCCTACCACAGGAGCCATGATTTTTATCAAACATGAATTTGCACCATATCAGGAAGCTTCCATGTAAACTTGAACTTTTCTGACCAAGTGGTTCTTGAGAAGATTTTCAAATGACCTCACCTTTTTTGTGATTATCTCCCCTTTGAAAGGGGCATGACCCTTCTTTGAAACGTGAATTCCCTTTACCAAAGTATGATTTGTACCAAGATTGAATGAAATTGGCCAAGTAGTTCTGGAAAAGATTTTCAAAATTTGTCAGTATATTTTTGCTATTTCGCAATTATCTCCCCCTGAAAAAGGGCGTTGCTATTCATTAGAACAATCCAATCTTGAATGCCCTTTACCCACGAATGCTTTCTGCCAAATTTGGTTGAAATCGACCCAGTGGTTCTGGATCAGGGAGCAGAAGTCGAAAATGTGAAAAGTTTACAGATAGACGGACGACGGACAATGGGTGATCAGAAAAACTCACCCGAGCTTTCACTTCAGGTGAGCTAATAAGGTATTCTTAAAGCTCAAGTGCCCTCAAAAGTGGCTTTACTGATGAAAACTTTACACATAATATATATGCAACATTAACACGATATGACTATTTTTGATCTTCCTTAAGTCAAAACCCTTGGGTTACGAAATTCACAATTTTGGTACACCCTTTTCTGTTTTTCATAAATATGCTTTAGCTTTTATACAATATTAGCAAACTTCAAGAAGTCTTCCAAATGATAAAGCCAATAAACACTATAATAATTTTGGCTCCACCCTGGAACCAAAACCTCACCTCCTAGGATCATGAAATTTACAATTATGGTAAAGGACTACCTACTCCTTCTAAATATTTTGACTATGATTTAGTATCAACAGCATTAAAGAAGATATTATTTAAATGCAGTTTTTGCCCCGCCCCTAAGGCCCTGGTTGTGCAGAAGTCCTGAAATTTACAATTTATGTCCTCTTTGTCTGATGCGTCATACTAATTATAAAAAGAATTGAAATTATATTTACCAAAAAGACGTTAAAAGCTAATCATTCTAGCCCCACCCTAATACCAAAATCCCTAACCCTGGGATCAGGCTTTTAAAACTCAAACAGAAAATCACATTTCGTTGTAATCTACGTTAGTTATACCAGTATATCTATAGTTTAATACAAAGTATAAAAATGGAAAAGTATTAAAAGCACACAAGTAAAACACAATGATTTCTAAAGACTAAACATGTGCATAACTCAGGTGACCACTAAAGCCCATACGCCTCTAGTTTTAACGTTCAAAGTTGTGACCAATTTTAAAATTGCGGATAAACAGACATACCAAAATCAGTCCGCCATGATTTTATGATCTTCGGGCATAGAAATCATCAGACGATTTCCTGATCATAATGCATGTACCGAAATATCTTCCTGAAATAAAATACTTGAAAATGATATTATTTCAATATATTACTTTCAATGCAATATTAATGGTCAAGATTGCAATCTAAGAGAAACTGATACAATTTTAGCACATACAATACTTGTTTATGACATTCAAAGGACACTTTGTATATATGTATAACACATTAAGACCTGATCAAAAATAGAAATGTTAGATACAGTCAAGTTCACACAGTCATTACTAATCCAAATAAGGAATTCATCAACGAAGTATAATAATTAAATCCTGATATTATATTCTTGAAATAGTATATACCTCTAAATATAGAAATATAGAATATCAAAATACATAACCATCAGTTAGATGGCACCACAATACTTTTTGAAGTGTTAATGATGTGTTAATGGTAATTACTCATGTTTATTGGATATAGTCATTATGAAAATAACTAATGGTGCTTTGGCGTATGAATGCAGAGGGGCGATATAAATTTGAAGTTTGTGTGGAACAATGTCAATGGTCTCCTGTGATTATGCGCCTATAGAAAATTGTAAAATCTTGTTCTGGTGCTTTTATTTTGATACATGTACGTACATTTCTGATTTTTCAAAACTTACTAGGAAAAAATATGAGTGTGCCTTTGTCTGAAACATTTTACATACCAACAAATCCACAAAACTTTTAAATATGAGATAATGTTAGGTTCAATGAGATATAAAAATGTTAAATCAAAAAATTATACTATGCATAATTAAATATCCTAGTTTATTGATTATTTGGACGTAATGATCTAAACATATCTCGTAATTATGAGATTTTTTCTCGTAAAGAACGAGATAATTACCTTGTATATTTGAGATTTCCTCTCGTCATTACAAGATGACAGACTTATAATTATCAGGAAAAAAATCCCCCGGTACTAATCGATTTTCATAGGGGCTCCAGTATAAAGAGGAAAAAAGTTATTCTATTGTAATTTCGAGAAAAGATATCGTTATTACGAGATAAATTCTTGAATTACGAGATATAACCTCGAATTTACGAGTTCATATTCTCGTATCTGTATCATTAATTAGCCACATGATTACCAAATTTTCATTGAAATCAAAGAAAAATGTCAACGCACGCAACCCTCCCGTTTTCTCTTGAATATTTAAGATAAAAAAATCCACAGGGGAGAGGTGGAGTCAGCAATTTTGCCAGGCACAAATTTAGGTCTGTTCCCCGAATTCTTTCTTTAGTTTCATTTTCAGTGATATTATAAATATTGGTATCTGAACATGGATTCCAGCAGAGGATTCCTCACCACTTTGAGTGCTTCATCCAATGTTACAGTTTGATTATATGTTCTTCAACACGGGGCTCAGTTTGGAATAACATTTGCATGAATTTCTGGGATTGAAATTTTAAGATGAATTTGCCTGACTTTATTTTTTTTTAAACAATTCATTGTTATCATTATTATTATTGTTATTATTATTATCATTATCAAAATTTGTTAAAGCGCACAATTTTACAAACAAACATTCAATCAATGGCACTGTACATGCAAAACTAAATTATAAATGCACAAGTTTAAAACAATGAAATAGACCGCTTATCATCACAGCAAGTGTCCATAAAGGAATAATACATTGTTTGAAAGCACTGATAAAAGAAAACGATTTAAGTTGGCCCTTGAAAATATTATAATCATTGATAGTTCTGATGTTTGTTGGTAGTTCATTCCACACTGTTGGTCCTGATATTCCAAACGACCTTGAAGCAAATGTTATGCGTTTGACAACACTTAGTGTTTTAGCTACACTGTTTAGGGAGCGAATGTTGTATGGTGATGTTCGTATGCTAAACATTTATTGGGCTTTTGCTATCATTAAGACATTTGAAAACAACACGTGCAACTTTAGATTTAATCCGAAAATGAACCGGTAACCAGTGTAAACGCCTTAAAGCCTCAGTAGAACTGTCAGTTGACTTCCACTTGAGCACAAATTTTACCGCCCGATTTTGTAATAACTGCAGTCTTTTGATGGTACATTTGGGCAAACCGTATAGGACACTGCTGGCATAATCCAAGTGGCTAGTAACTGACGATTGTATTAATTCCAAATGCAGAAAAGAACGTGACAAATCGCTAAATTACAAAAAAAACTTTAATGATAATTTGGATAATTATAATTTTGTGTGGCAATTATCTATCACAATCCACTTTTATAATGTAGAAGTTCCCCTGGCGGAACCCGGAGAATCACCAACTGTCTCCATCAACTGGCAAAAGGCGCACCCACGGGTAACCTCCTGATACCGTAACAAGAGAGAATACCACATATGAGTCGGAAATCAAGTACCGGCTCGGGTCCTCACTCTATCCTGCTTCCCCTGGTACCATACACAGGGGTAAGCCCAAAACTTCCCCTTGGTACCTCAAAAGTCAAGCCGGTCCCTAAGGTAAACAAAGGTGACCCCGCATTCCCCTAGTACTGAGGATGGAAAACATAGTTTAGAGACAGACATTTAAGCGAGATCCTGATTTGTGGTAACCCCCGAGTTCCGCCTATCCCCTTTCCCGGATTGCGACTTTAAAACAAATCAAATTAACCCAAACTCCCAGCTGTCAAAGTCCAGCACATAATTGACACAATCACACACATTCATTGACTTGGAAGAAGACACAGATAACATTTGTTGACTTCCAAATAGAACAAACTCTGTGTTACTTGGGTTTAGTTTAAGTCTGTTCAACTTTATCCAGTTGTAGATATCTACCAATACCTACCAAAACGGCCTCCAAATTTTTTATCACATGCTTTTCATCATCAAAGGTCTTCGGATGGAAATGACTTACGTGGAGGGGTCATCAGCATAACCAAGTAGTGAGACTCCGGTGTCTTTGATAAAATGCTGTAAAGTACTAGCATAAACGGTGTAAAGAACAGGCCCACATGTACTACCTTGTGGTACAGAAAATTCAAGGTGTCTGGGTTGAGATCTGGACGCAGTAATATGCACTTCCACCATTCTGGGGGAAAGGTACGTTTTAAATCAATCCAGTGTTGAATCGGACACCCCGAACGTTGTGATATTTTCACTTCAGTTTCAGTTCTGTGTGTTAGCGAACTTTAATCCAATACACAAATGAAACCATTCACATTGATTATGTTCATGTATTTAGATTTATTTAATATAAAGTAGGCCTAGGATTTAATAACTGTACAATAAAATTATTAGTAATCAAAACTCTAAAATGCAGTATGCTGTTTTATAATTTGCCTTTCCTATTTAAGAACCTCATTTAGTAAATGAACGTAATTCTAAAACATAAAAGCAGTTCATTAAAACTACATTTATATATTTGTAATTAAAATTCTAGGTAAATCAAATAAAATCTTTCTTTCCCCCTTTTCTCTTCATCTATCTTTCTGTCTGAGATTATCATAGTCAAGTCAGGACTTTTCTGATTCAATTACCGAGGGATGTTTTGGCTTTGGAAACCTACGTTGAAAACTCATAATATTAGATATCCAGGTCCAATCAAGGGTGTATGGGGGTTTACCCTGAGTTGAATTCCTAATACCCCCGAGACCTCTCTCTCTCTCTCTCTCTCGTTTGAAGCACATAAATTGTTTATGAACGTGAACGGATAGAGAGGTCAGATGATTTCATCATCAAAATATTATGAACTTGAGATTGAACACACTTTCTGTAGTGTATCAGAAATAAAAATATTGTTGATTGTTGCCATCAGGAAAAACCTCACAACTACGATACAAATCGTCATTGCATTAATGTAAAACGCTATACAGCATGCAATATACAGTGAAAGATATACATATATAAAGCGTTTTCAATTTAATTTTAATTCGAGTATAAACAATTCACCCTTATAGGCGACTAAATGGGGCTGTCCTTTGTACGAGACCACAAAAACTTGAGGCCCCGTATCACAGCAGGTGTGGTACGATAAAGATTCCTCCTTGCTAAACGGACGCAAGCACTGAGCAACATTTCACAGGCCTTTACTGGCAATGGTGACTTCTCCAATTCTCGAGCGGAATATTTTAAACAATATAGTATACAACCAACCAACCAACCTAAACAAATCATAATGACAGGTATATAATTTTCCCAAACGTACAAAGCATGAAAGGGGAGCAATATTAATAGTGAAGATTTTAATTAGATTTCCCCTCCAAGTTGATGGAGATTTATACTCCCCCCCCCCCCCTCCTTTGGAATATGATGGTATCAAATCTGCATATGATTTACAGCATATGTACATACAGGTGAACTTCTTATTACAAAAATACCAGTGGCTGACTCCCTACGCTTCTTTGAAAAGCTAAACTTGATTTTTGGTTTGCTTATCAATTAGTTGTTTAAAAGTAGAATTAGAACAATTCCTATTTGTCCAATGGGCTAATCCACAAAGGGTGAAAAGATAATGGGTGACGTAATTATTCTCAAACGAGGACGAGTTAACGATGGTCATCAGTGCAAAAAATCAAGTCGTACTCTGTAACATTCCTTATCAATCACATTGATTTAAAAAAAAAGCATGGAGTGAAAAAGACAAAAAAAGCAAACAAAGTGGTCAGTTAAGTTTTTGTGATTTTATATCCCCTTCATCTTCGCAAGCCAAGGGTTTTCGGTCCACTCAGCTACCCACAAACCCTTGGCAGATTACGCCACGAAAACTGTGGCCCACAGTGGCGCCACCTAGCGAACGTTCTGAATTTGAACTTTATAATCTAGCCAGTTGGGTAATGGTTTTCATGATAATGTTCGTTATAAATGTAAACAAGTATGGCGTAATCAACTAAAGAGTCATTGAAATAAAATTAACGGCAGACCAATTACGCGCTACAGAAAATATAAAACAGGGACGAGAATATCGCTAGCAACAGAACAGGAAACATCAGCGTGGTAAGAGGAAATTCCAGTTAATTTTGCAGCTCGCATATTCATACTGTAAAGCATGTTAATGACGCAAGTCTCGATGTATGGTTGACGTTTCGATTTTAAGTGCCTAAACTTTGTTTTCGACGTCATAGTCCATTTTCTCTTAGCCTTTTAACCTGAGCATACAATGATGCAGAGGACCCATAAACATCAGCTAATTCGCTGTGTATTTCCTTGTCTGTTTTACCTTTTAAATACAAGTACCGAATTACAGCACGGTACTCAACTTTAGATAAAACATGCTTTTGCACCACTAGCCCTGTTTGATATTCAATATCTTATTAAAGAATGACTCGATACCCCTGTAATTTTGTACCCATGTATAAAACGTGTATTGAAATAAGGCATGAAAATCGTGACCGTTTCGGTAATTCGGAAATGGGATAGGCTGGATACTTATTGACTCGCCCTCGTATTATTATTATTTCATCATACATACTTACGTTACTATGTTTGTAAAATAATATCCACCAATCTTTAAGAGGCACTACAGCTCATTTTGCTCCAAAATCGTAAAATGACCATTTTCCCCAGAGCTTTCTCTAATTTTGTTACATAGCTGAATGTATAAACTTTGCAAAAATAACACATTTCTAAAGTTGAAAATTCTCATTTAAATGCAAAAATTAATAGTTTTTGAAGGCATTTTTTTAACAACATTGAGGCTTCCTCTTTCGGTCATCGGACGCATGCGCACAGACGGTAAACAATCCAGTGAGAGGAAGCGTACAATGTCTAAACCCAGAATTTTCACAGATTATGCGAGAAAAGGTTAAAATAGAACGAGATACAACACATACGCAAACTAGAATATACGTGAGGATATCACTATGACCCTCTAACTACGAGACACACACGCAGGGCTTTAAAAGCAAGTGTTATTTTTATCAAAACACGTGGCGTGCTTTAAAAAAAATACTTGGTTATGGGGACATGAAAGGTATTCTTTTATAGTAATGATTTATAATTACTTAATCATAAGAAGCAGGAAATAATTCCATACTGGAGAAGCGAGTGTTGATCTCTTTAAGGAGTATTTAGATAAGTTTATACGCAAGACGTGTTTTGTTATACTGAATCACGTGATGTGAAGTGTCCGAGTCAGAAGGAAGAAACCATTGAATTCCGGATGATCTTTAAAGCGCAGTTGAGAGCAAATTAATGCATTCCTAATGTTCAAAATTGTCAGTATTGTTATGATTTTTATTATTTTATCGATATATGTTTTAAAAAGCACTCGATTAAAATATGCAAAATGAACTGCAATGTCCCTTTAAGGCAACGAAAGTAATTTTAAATTTTGTGCTCTGCGTTTGTACTTAAGACGTGGTTGTTATAGCAACGTACTTGAACAATATATCTTGTTTAGCACTGTGGGATTTTGTTTTTATCTTTGAAATGTAAATAGGGATGTTTTAGCAAGGAATAATACCTTAACCATCACCCTCCAGGGAACAGAAGACGCGGGCTGCCACGAACGTATTACTTTACGCGTTAAACGAATCTTTTGGTATCTATCACAAATTCGTGAACTTTTGACACGCTCTCAAAAATCTTATATATCTTAATTTTTTTTATTGATTTGATTCATCAAAGATTACCATATCATATATCAATGTTCGAGCAAATCTTTGTTGAGGAAATGAATTAAGTCGTCATCAAAAGAAACAATGCTGTATCTTTTTAGCTTCCTCTGCAATTAGTGTCTTATAATTGATGTGTCGTGAAGGACAATTCTAAACAATACAATGTATCATGTTATTACACCTGGAGAATAAAATAAGGGTATTGGAATAATAGTAGATGTCTTTGTTTTGAAATTCCTCAAATTATTTCTATACTATACGTATGTTTAAATAAGTAAGTGGCCCACAGGCCTTATCGATCACCTGAATATTAGCTAAAAGTAGTACTAGCGCAAAGGACTATGAAATCAGGAATAATTTTCCTGTTTTGCATATCTAAACTAATTCTAATATTCAGCAGGAGTGAACCCCGTGGGGTTGTTAGAATAGATCCTTAGCACCCCCTAGCTTGTCGTAAAAGGCGACTAAATGGGGCGGTCCTTCGGATGAGACCGCAAAAACCGAGGCCCCGTGTCACAGCAGGTGTGGCACGTTAAAGATCCCTCCCTGCTCAAAGGCCATAAGCGCCGAGCATAGGCCTAAATTTTGCAGCCCTTCACCGGCAATGGTGACGTCTCCATATGAGTGAAAGATTCTTGAGCGGGACGTTAAACAATATATAATCAATCAATCAATTAGCTGGAGTGAAGAAAAAAGAAAAGAAAAGACATGTTCTTAAAACACAAATGCCCCCGAAATTGTCCATTAATGATGATGAAAGACTTTAGATAATATATGTTATATTAACACCATATGACTTTTTTTACCCGCCCTAGAGTTTTAGTTTTTATACAACGTCAGTAAACTTAAAGAAGCAATCACCCTGTAACCAAAACCCTTACCTCCTAAGATCATGAAATTATCAATACCTACTCCTTCTTGATATCCATTTAGTTTTCAGTTAGTATCAATGCCATTAAAAAGATAATATTTTACCTGAATGTTTTAGACATAAATATTATATATAAAGGCCCCCCCCCCCCTGGGATTTAGAACCTCTACCCATTTAGGTTTTCTTACGGATGTACAGTACAATTTATGTCGTCCTTGTCCCAAAGATGCTTCATACCAAATTTAAAAAGAATTGGATTGATTGTTTGTTGTTTTGCGCCACATGCAACAATATTTCAGTCATCTGGTTTTAATGGAAATGTAGTTATCAAGAATGTAAAACGTTTAAGCACGACGGATGACGACGGACGCAGACTAATGACAGCGGGTCACCTGAGTGACATAAAAACCCAAGACTTGTGATTCAAATGTGATTTTTTTTCCACATGTTTGATCATTACATTACAATAGCGTTGTCATTTTCCAGTAAACCCAACCTATATATATACATGTAACAGAATGTTTCAGTTTCAATGCTGATTTTTTATACATACAATATTTAACCAATAAAATGCTTTCTTTGTTGTTTTATCGGATGATGGTTATAGCTAGCATAGCAGGAAAAAAAATTATAACCAGCGTAAGCGGGTTACATATTTTTTCTGCAGTGAATGCAACCGTTATCATCCGATAAAACTAAAATGAAAGAAATTTTATTGTTTATGTTTACATTCTTACGTATTTAGTAATAGAAAAATATAAACTAGACTAAATAAATATTTTATACATTAGCATGGACTGCACGCTAACAAATATTTGATGAATATAGATATATAGTAATGCTACTGTTTTTATATGTACCGCAGTATCAGAGAGAGAGAGAGAGAGAGAGAGAGAGAGAGAGAGAGAGAGAGAGAGAGAGAGAGATTTTCTATATTAGCAAATGATAATACATTTTACTTATTAACTACATTATACATAGAAGTTGTCGGTTATAAACATTCAAAATTTGCAAAGAAATAATAAATGCATGGAAATGCGACTTCTCATTTATAGCTCATGCTATATCTAAATTCGTCAGGTCCCAATACAAATCTCTGAGAATTCGCATCAATTCTTTTTCTGTGCGTATTTTCTGGATATCAGTTAATAAAAGTAGACTTTGACAAATCACTTTCTTATTCAGTGTTTAAAGCGACTTACATGTTGCATCATATACTTTTATTAGTGTATTCCTGAATGAAGATTTATTATACAAGTTATTGACTATTAAAACATGAATCATTACCAACGCTGACATGCAAAAAAGTAATGATGATGATGATGATGATGATGATAGAAGAAAATCGTCAAAAGTGCATTGTATTTGCATAATGAAAAACTTACAGTTCTCTCAATGAAATATAAAAAATTGCAGTAAGTAATAAGTACAGTATGACGTCGTTTTTAGTACCGCAGGTCCTGCAATGTATGCGCATATTTAGGTATGTATTTATTCTACTTCAATCAGAGTTTTGCAAAAGCTCGCGCATGCTTGGTCTCATCTCTTACACACCAAAGCTTGCTTTAGAGGTCTTTCAGCAGTTGACATGTATTTCAATCTAGCCATCTGTCCAGCATACTCCCCATTACGAAAGCCAGGTAAATATTATTCCTTTTTATTTCTTTATTGAAGTACGTTTTGTAAAAAATAATTTTGTACTGTTTCTCTTTTTCTCTCTTTTACAAGTTTTTGGTTTTGGGTGAGTTCAATTTCCTTTTCGAATCGGAACAAATATTGCATTCACCGTCTCTAAAACATTTCTATATAAAATGGAGTTCTTAATGAAGTAAGACATTTTAATACAGCATGGAAAGATTTTATCTTTTCAATATAGAAATACCTTCCTTTAATGCACACGGGTTTTCCTGGAATCCAAGTACTCATAAATGCCATCATTCTAGAGTTTCTGCTTATTTTCACAGACTAAAGCAAAACAATCACAAAATATCATCTGGTCTGTATCACTACTACTAAAATATCGGAGGTATGAACAAGACAACACCGTTACCATTAAGATGTGAGCAAGACAGTATTGTTACTATTAAGATATGAACAAGGCAGTGTCGTTACCATTGAGATATGAACAGACAGTGTCGTTACCAATAAGATATGAACAAGACAGTGTCGTTACCATTAAGATATGAACAAGACAGTGTTGTTATCATTAAGATATGAACAAGGCAGTGTCGTTACCATTGAGATATGAACAGACAGTGTCGTTACCATTGAGATATGAACAGACAGTGTCGTTACCAATAAGATATGAACAAGACAGTGTCGTTACCATCAAGATATGAACAAGACAGTGTTGTTATCATTAAGATATGAACAAGACGGTGTCGATATCATTAAGATATGAACAAGACAATGTCGTTACCATTAAGATATGAACAAGACAGAGTCGTTACCATTGAGATATGAACAGACAGTGTCGTTAGCATTAAGATGTGAACAAGACAGCACTGATATCAGTAAGATATGAACAAGACAGTGTTGTTATCATTAAATATGAACAAGACAGTGTCGTTATCAGTAAGATATGAACAAGACAGTGTCGATATCATTAAGATACGAACAAGACAGTATTGTTACCACTTAGCAATGCTGTTACTCTGGAATAGGAGGTCTACCTTAACAGGAATATTTAAAAATCTATTGTACATTTCAAATAAAGAATTTGTGCGTAGGAATGAAGAATAAAAAACAAAATTGAAGTTTCATGCAATTCAATGAGTCAGTTGTTAAAATATGATAGTTAATCAGTACAAATAAAATATGTTATATTAGTATAAAACCCGCACGTCTAGATAAAAAACATAGACTAAATAGGGGAGACGGGAGTGTTAATTACACCTGTCAGCTTAGATAATGATTCTGTTAATTATCACATGACGAGGTAATTACTGGTAATCTACGACGAGGTTTCCCACAATTTGATTCTTAAATCCCGAAGGTTAATTTTAATGAAATGGAAAGATAGTGGGTGATTTTTTTCGAATCTTTAATTTTAATTTATATGGACATCACGTTTTCAAACTATTTAAGCAGGGTTGTTTCTTTATCAGACTTTCATTCAAACTGAAACACCAAAATGGTAAGTAAATTTAATAGCGTTCCCATATATTTATGGATTTCAAATGCATGCTTAGGACGTACAACATTTATATCAAACTGTATGTTGATATTTGTGAATTTTCTTTGACTTTTTAACAGTTTTTCTCATTAAAAAAGCGTCATGTTTAAAAAAAAATAACACAAACAATTAAAAAAATTATTTAAAACCAACTTTTTGAAAAGTATTTACGCTAACATGTAATATTTACACAGGGAAATTTTAAAATCATTTTTAGTTCCAACGTTGAATATCCAAGAGCGTTTACATTTAATGTCGTTAGCCAACTCTAAAAATTTACCATTTAATTTGTTTTCATAAAATACTTCAGATCTACCGAATAAAATGAAATTTTGATGATTGTTTGAATGGATGAAATACATCAGTTTTTTCAATGCAGTAAAGTGTAACAAGTAATAATTTATTTAGGGGTGTACGAAGTGAAACAGCAGTAAAACGTATGACAATTCATATAACTACCAGCGCTCTGTCAAGTTCCTGTATTTCTCTTAAAATATACATTATGTTACATGAGATACAAAATCAGAAATAAATCAGAAAACAAGATTAAAAAGGAAAAGGAGGACTGGTACAAATGAGTAAAGCATCTTCATTAGATTCATGTTACCACGGTTATTGCAGAGGCCTATGGTTGTTCCGCAATCCTACTAACTGCTTTTATACACTTCATAATTTGGTAATAAGACAATGAAATCGATATCTGATGGTTTCATTTGTTATAGGCAAATTTGTAAATTGACTGAAGAATAATAAATTTTGATTTTCAACAAAAATCAATCGTTTGCGCTCTGAAATCGATACATATGTCTAACAAGGCGATACTCAGACAAGATTACCCTCTTCCACGTATGTGTAGTTTTGATGGATTTTGCATGGAAAATAAGTTTTCAGAACAGAGCAGATATGTGTTGCATTGATATAAGTTATCAACATCAAACAAAATACTTGAAATGTCTTTTTTTCAAAATAGTATCTCACCTATTTTTGTCAGCAAACAACATGCATTTCATTTCGAAAGCTACCATGACATCACAAAGTGACTTAATTCTTACCTATATAGAATATTAACCATAGTAAAACAGAAATAAAGTTCTTGTTTTCACAGAAGATGCAGGATAATCTTAATTGAAATATAAAGCCTTGGCTTTTATATTTGCAAACAACATTTTTTTTCGACCATGGAGGTTATCCTACAGCATCCACGAAAAGGCGTACTTTATTTCGCGAATGCTGAAAATAAGTTGGTTCTCGTCGTTAGATTTAGAGCAACATTTCCTTGTTTCTAATCCAGCCTCTGTGAAACACGTGATGAGATCGCTATATAAGGAGATATATTAACATTAACTTATTTGTTTAGGATATACGGGTCTTTGTAAGGAATCTGCTCCTTGTCGCCATTTTCCAGTTGTCATGGGTAATGATGATAAAAGGCTGCGCATGCCCAAGCATTACAAGAGAAAATAGATTTTGTGTCTCTGACTACGGTAAGCGATACGGCGAATTTATTTCCTTGATAGGTAGAAACAAAAGATTACTCCAAATGCATCTTGGTAAAGCCTTGAACAGAAATGTCCCACTTTTTTGTATATACATATAAATATAATGGAGTTTAAAAAAAAAAAAAAAAAAAAAAAAAAAAGAAGAAAGAAATGAATGATTTTCTTTAACTGTTGGAAGTTCCTATATACGAGATATGTCACAAGTTAAAAGTCATCACAAGTATGTGATCATCTCGATTAATTTAGGCAATTGTTATTTTAAAACTTCTTGAACTTTCAGCTATCATTGGACGATTAATAGGTCGCTTTGTTACACCTGGAATTAAAAAGAACATCTTTGTTGTTCAAGTGCAGTTCCATATTAAGGTTAGATATCATACATGGTCAAAATGCTACAAGTGATTACTATAGCAAAAGGTAAAGACGAATACTTAAGAATTATAATTTTTCCCTAGGGTTCTGGTCCAAAGTACATTGAACTAGAGAGTCCAATGGGTGTAGCTGAATGTGGAACGTTACTGGACGTCGGGCAAGATTACATCATTGCAGGTACTTGTATGACGTATGAAATATACAAGTGTATAATTTCCCCCCTCCCCCAATTTTCACAGAGAGCAAGATCGCCCACATGAGTGAATATAACAGATGTACGAATAATATTTACTTTCATCAATATAATGTCAGTAATGAATAATAAATCTGTTATGCTGTTTCGTATATATATATATATATATATTCTCTATCTATCTGTATGTATGTATGTGTGTCTGTGAGAGAGAGAGAGATAGAGAAAGAAAGAGAGAAATGTGACATGCAAGACACCTTTCATCTTATTCTCATAGAACAAATCCTAAGTCAATATAAGGATTATTATTTAATATTGGAGAGAGGGGCCTCCGTGGCCGAGTGGTTAAAGCATCGCGCTTAAAATCACAAGGACTCTCACCTCTAGTCGGCGCGGGTTCGATTCTCGCTCGCGCCGATGTATGTGAGAAAGTTTGTCAGTTTACTTTCGGAAGGTTGGTGGTCTCTTCCTGGGTACATTGTATCTGGGTTCTCTCCTTCACCAATAAAAACTGGACGCCATCAGATAACTGAAAAATTGTTGAGTGTGGCGGAAAACAACAAAACATAATGTGCCTGAAATACCTGAAATACACCAGTACAATGTACATCATTTTCATGCATAGTATAGTAAAATCGTCCATATAAATAGATATATATCAGTTGTACTCATATATACATGTACTTTGATCAGGTAAAATCATTAGCGGAATAAGAGGAGCAATCGATGCATGTTCTTGGAAGGAAAAGTGGAAAGAAGTTCCTTTCCTTAAGAGATGGCACATTTTACAAAAGCAAATTACATGCAGTGGATACTTTAAAGAAGATATTGACGAACACAAACAATTGGTGCATCAAAATAGAATTCCATTTTATCGCAATACTAACCAAAGGGTTCGAATACCTCGACCACCGTACTCATCAAATCAAGTGCACCCAATATCACATCCGGATGAAACATTGAATGGAGTGCACCAAATGTCACATTCGCTGAACAAAATGGGCGGCTTGCATCGCATGGCAAAAATGTACATGCGAAAGCAAAGGAACATGGAGGATCCTCCAGAGAATACGGATTATATTGGGCGAAAAATGGGAGTAACAATGCTTGGTGGATATCGAAGCAGAAATATGTCACATATGTACAGACAGTACCAAGAAGCCATGGATAAATAGCGAGGCATAGAATTATACCAGATCTTTGGTTTCAATGTACTTTCTAAACTGCGTGTGTACAGTTTTCTTTTTATTCTATTGTTTATATAATAATGATGAGACTGACAGAATTCGTCTTTAAGTTGAACATTTAACATCGTAACAAGAAGCCCATGCATGGGCCACGATGCTCAACTAAGTTACATATTCTCTATAGAAAAATGCATAGGCATAGACTACATCCACTTCTCTTTGCAAGCCTTCGTGTTTTTGACTCTGGAAAACGTTTAAATGCCGGAACCGGTAACGGTTCACACTTCGACCGACCTTTCGACTCAAATTTGCCTCTATTTATGTAATGAACTCCTTATTTTCACAATTTTAACATTGATGCATGTATCTTTTTTAAGGAAATCAACACTTGCTCACTGTCAATCCATTTTCACATATTCCAAGTCCCATGATTAGATTCGGTTTTAATAACCCGGTTTTTAGTTTTTAAAAATGAATATTTTTGATTTCACATGTATATATTGCACATTTATCAAACATACCATAAAATGTCGGCTTGTACTGTCCATCCATTTTACCCGCAGCAACTTGGAAATACACAATCGCCAAAAATTCGAAAGAACTAAAGCCACGAAGTACCAAAATTGGCCCTGTCGCCAAAATAAATGAGACTTGCATAATTGATGCTCTGGTATGGACAGGTTAAAGAAAAAAATATTTTATATCAATGTCTTTTCTAGTTTTCGTTTTACAGTTATTTAAACTTGGTGTTGTTTTTCAGCATGAATATTATACATTCATGATGTTTACGTCATGATATTGACGTTATGAGAACAAGCACATGTGCCTTAGGACACTTGAATTCATAGGTTAATATATATATATATATGGCTTATTCTGGTTGTAAATAGTACAATTATTAAATTCTTAAATATAAGTAACATGTATATTTTCTATGATGTTTAAAAGCCCCTCCCTCTATAACACTATATAAAGTTTTACCATTGTATCGGGCATTATTGAGAAATCATTGTGACAAATTAAAATTCCATGTGGTGAAAGGACCACAACAAATAAAATTGTTTCACCACCCTCCTCAAAGACAACTTTATTTTTTTTTATTCAATCTGTTTATCGATCCATATTACTTTTCAAATGGAAACAAAAGAAAGACAACACTATAATTTTGGTAAACATCACGTGAACTAAGTAATAGAAAATAGATTTGAAAAAAACCCTAATAATTTGACTGCTTAATTAAAATAAGGACTCTTGTGAAGATGTATTCATAAGCTTATACCTAGACACTGTAACAAAAGCAACAGCTCACATCCTGAATCATAGCGCCAAAATATTTCGAATCATTATTTCTGAATTATCAAGTTTTTCTTGGTGATCAGATTTGGTTTTATTAACCCGATTTTTATTTTTTAAAAATGTGTATTTTTGCTTTCACGTGTATATATATATATATCACATTTATCAAACATACCATACAATGTCGGCTTGTACTGTCCACCCATTTTACTGGCGATAAGTTTAAAAAACTAAGAAACAAAGTTAACAATATGAAAAAAAGTAGCGATATCAAACTATCATAATAATATAGAAGTCAATCTTACTGATGCAAGTATCAATAGTTCTAAAATTTATTGGAAACTTTTAAAAGATATATTCAAAACTAAATCCAGGACTGAAATACCACCGCTTCAGGATATTAAGGAAAATGGTGACGTGTATATTACATATAGCGATATCGACAAGGTTGAAGCGTTAAACAACTATTTTGCGCCAATTTTATCATTACATGAAGATGAAAGTACATTACCAACATTTTCTTTAATTTTTAATAACGTATTCGATAATATTGAAATTGTAGAGCAAGCTATCATTGACATAATTTCCATTCTCCAGGTCAACAAGGCTGTAGGTCCAGATAAAATAAGCCATAAAATGTTAAAGGCGACAGATTTTAGCTTCTCATTATTTTTGTGTTTTCTGTTCAATCGGTCTTTGAAAGAATGTGCATTTCCTAAACAATGGAAGGTAGCTAACGTACTTCCTCTTTTTTTTAAAAAAAGGTAACCCATCTGTATTATCAAATTACAGACCAGTATCATTGTTGTGTTGTGATAATTTACATATAGTTGATAAACACGTGTTATTATGGGGAGATAATTCTATTAGTAGCAAAGAAAACGAGTATTTATTTTCTAATGTGCATTTATTCATAAAGAAATCTGGTCGTTTTGGAGTTAATATATTTTGTACGTTCTACTTATAAATTATATTATGTTTTGTACATGCATAGGTACTGACATGATTTGCTATATACTTGCTTTATGCAATTAATCTCAATCATATTTTGACCTTTGGTACCGCTGTGTTTCATTTCTTGAACATTATTTTGTATATTTTATCTTTTGTTATAACACCTAGCAATAAAATATGTTTTTAAAAAATTAAAACTGGCGGCAACTTTGAAATAAACAATCACCAAAACATGCGTTTTGTTTTTTTCAAAGAATGCTTATCAACCTGTCAGAAACATCATCTGAAAATTTCATATCGATTTATGGAGTAATTGCAAATAAAATTGAACAAGAGGCCCACAGGCCTTAACAGTCACATGAGTATCATAGTCCATACATAGACCTGTCGGGGAGTCTCATATTTGCATTTAAGCCTCATTCTGGAGTCTTTTGTTCACAGCTTTATGATCTTTTAAAATATGCATACAATTCCCATTCAAATACAATAGGAAGAAAGAAGCTCATATTTTCGTGACTAAGGTGCAAGGAATTTTACAAGTTTGGTAAGGGGCTTAATAGACAAAATAGCTGGTAATAATTGGTTTTTCTCCCACATGTGTGGAAATAGAGGAGATTTTTAAAACTTTCGATCTTTTTTTCAGTTTTGTCCCAAACAAGAGGCCCTGGGGAAGCTATGATAATAAATTTCACAAATTGCATTGCTTTTATGCTAATAGTTTTGCTCCGCCCTTAGGGCCCCAAAGGGGGGGGGGGGGGCAGGAGCCTTTAAATATACAGTTTATTTTCCCTTTATACAAAAGGTGCTTCATACAAAATTTCGGAGAAATTGTAATAGTGGTTATCAAGAAATTAAAAATGTTCAGTTGTTAACACATTTAGTCACTGATCATTTTGGCACCACTCTCATACCCAAATCCCTACTCTTGGGATCATGAAATTTACAGTTTGGTAAAGGTCTACCTGCTCATTATAAGTATCCATTTATCTTGAATTTGTTATCTATAGCATAAAAGAAAATGTTTCTAAAGGGAGTTAAGAAAGTTCGTTCCGTTTGTAAATTTGAAAAATTAAATAGAAAAACGACATGTTTTTGTTTCAAATTTTTACTGGTAACTCTATAGACTTTTTTTTCATTATATCAGCAGTTATCCTTCCCTATGTGCACTCCCTTGTGTTACTATAGTGTGATGTAAACAAAGTGTCTATTACGTCATGAAATAAATATGCCGAGTTCAGTGAAAAAGCAGACATCCTGTACAAGTGTTGATACAATTAATGAACGAGCTCACGCTTTGGCTTTATTAGATGCAGGATTAAGTGAAGGATGTGGCTAAGCAGCTATGTAAAAGTGAGCGATGGATAACAAAGTGGAGGCGAAGGCGAGAGCAAAATAAACAACTATCCGATCAACCAAGATCCGGCCGGCCTTCGAAGGTACACTGAGTGGCCAAAAGTATTGCAACAAACATGGCTGACGTCATCACAATTTTACTCGCTTCAAATTTTATTTTTATTGCTGACGCGTTATAATGCCAACTAATATCGAAATATCAGGGGTGTGAATTACCTAGGGTTCTAATCATACCGGCAACCATTTGTTGTTCTCGGTAGCAGACGATTTCCGGTGTTGATAGTGATTGAAAACAATGTCGTCGAACAAGAGAGAACTGTCAACAGAGATCAAAGAACGTATTGTAGTTTTGCATTCAAATGGATTTAATGATAACCAAATTGGCAAATCACTTGGAATTCATCGAAGCACTGTTGGGCGAGTTTTGAAAAAGTTCCGAGAAAAAGGAAGTGTAGAAAACAATCCCCGAAGTGGAAGGCCTCGAGTGATAGATGAGAGGGGTGATCGGAAACTTTATCGCATTGTGAAAACTAATAGAAGACAATCTTTACAAGATATTACATCAACTTTTAATCGAAATGAAGGAACACATGTGTCTAGGAGAACTATTCGTCGAAAGCTACACCAGGAAGAATACAGGAGGGGCAAGATTCAGAAAACACTTACGATAGGCAAAGTCAACAGACAGCGCCGAATTCTGTGGTGCCGAAGCAAAAGACACTGGAGACCTGAACAGTGGCAGAAAGTTATTTTCTCAGACGAAACACAGGTAGTCGTTGGACAAAATAACTCCGTAAGTTTGTGGAGAAAATCGTGTTATAAGAGTTATGAGATTGATCACTGTTCGTTACCTTCACCTTTTCATCCTACCACAGGGTTGGCTGTAACACTGACTAATTGCTGATGATAACTACGGCAAAGGTAGTCACAAAGGAAACGCCCAGATCCGAGAAACCAAGGAAACCCAAAATTAACACTAGCAACACCAAAGATCCAGAAATGAAGGCACAATTTCAAAGATATTTTGAAAAACAGCAGCAAAATCTAAATGACTAGTCTTAAAACGACCTGTGGAACATCGTGAAATCTGCAATATATGATACAGTAGCAAAAGAATTTGGAACAGCCAGACGTTTCAACGAAGACTGGCTTGAGATTCGCGCAACAACCCAGATGCCACTTCTTGAGAAAAAACGCGGAATACTTGTAGAACACAACAGATATCCAATAGAATGCTCCAAGCAACGATTGCGTGCTGTTAAATCAGAACTTCAGAGAGAGAGAGAGAGAGAGAGAGAGAGAGAGAGAGAGAGAGAGAGAGAGCAGAAAATGTGCCAATCAATACTGGGAAAGTATGTGCTCAGAGATACAACAAACAAGTGACATGGCAACATCATGAAATTGTATGAGAAAATTCCTATTGGTACTTGCTCCAATTTATCGCCTTATTCCATGATGATATGAAGGACATTATTCAGTTTGACGATTTAACAACAGAGACCTTTAACATCAGCACCGGTCTCAAACAGGGATGTGTTCTAGAACTAACCCTATTCAGCATTTATTTCGCTGTGTTGCTGCAGTATGTATTTCGGGAGTCATCTGGCGATGTCGACCTTTATTAGAGAACGGATGGGTAACTTTTCAATGAAAAGGTGAAGATAACAAATAGTGATCAATCTCATAACTCCTATAAGGACTACAAAATAGAGAGTTGGGCAAACACGGACCCCTGGATATACCAGAGATGGGATCAGGTGCCTAGTAGCAGTAAACATACCCTATCGACTGGTCACACCCACAGTGAGCCCTATATCTTGATCAGGTAAACAGAGCAATCGGTAGTCACTTGAAACAAGTCAGACAGCATTTGACCCAACGACAGGTTGTATTGGCATACGAGATCAGTATGATGATAATAATAATAATAATAGTAATAATAATACACTTATATAGCGCCTTATCTACTTATACTCTAAAGCGCTTTACATTATACTAAAATACAACTCAAAATTATACAGAATACATAAAATACTTAATAATGCCATATTTCAATATCGCACAATAATCAATTGAAACTATGAAAGAAAATTATAAATTAATTCATATTATAAAAATCATAAAATATGTGCTAGAAAAAAAGTATAACGACCATAGAATTTGTGAAATGCTGATTTTAAACGAGGTTGTTGAAACCCTCTTTCTTGCTCTACTGTATTGATGTCCTTTCTTCTGACAGTGTTGATCTCGATCCGGTGTCAGTGGCCTGATCTTGGATGTCTTCACGATACTTTGTGCCGGTCTTTGCCATTAGAAGATGCATTTGTGATGTACAGGGGGTTTTGTTTGTGCAGAGTTCTAGCAGTCTCTGGACATTCTCATTCATCTTACCAAGTCCAAATTGCCCAAGGCAGTTGGGCCATGACTGGTGATCGGCACCATTCTTGCGCTAAAGTCTCCCAAGAAAAATAGCTGATCTGTCTTCAGTCTTTTGATCACTTCTTGCAGTTCATCATACAATTGACCTTTTTTACCTTACTGTTGTTAGAGTATGGATATAAGTACTGAAAATATGATCTTTATCAGCTTTTGTTGCCAGTTCCATGATAGTGATTCGTTGTTCAGAGATGTCTCCAGGTGTGCTGATCTTGTTTAATAGTCGGTTATGAATAGCAAAGCCAACAGCATGAATCCTTCTTCCACCATCCCCAAGACCCTTCCAGAAGAAAGTATAGTTTCCTTCACTGATTGATCCAGAGTCTGTAAACCTCGTCTCCTGAAGGGCAGCATTGTCGACATGCAGTCTTGTTAGATCCCTGTCTATGAGCGCAGTCTTTTATGGTTATTTGTCAAGATTTGTGATGTCCATTCCGTTGGTCATTGTCCAGACATTCCAAGTGCCTAGTTTTAGTGGGACAGATTTCTTCAATTTCCTTTTGCCGGATGCGAGGTTATCCTACCGGCGACGCACTGTTTTTTACCGGTCGCGGTAGCTCAGTGGTTAGAGCGTTCACTTCGTAACCGGGAGGTCGTGAGTTCGAGCCCCGCTCGTGCCATGGCCGCGTCAAACCTAAGACGAAAAATAGGTAGTGATTGCTCCTTCGCCAAACGCTCGGCATTTAGAAGTGAGAATCACGGGTCTTTCGGATATGACCTTAAAAACGGAGGTCCCGTGTCACGGTGGGCGTTGGCACGTTAAAGAACCCTCACTGCTACTGCCCTGAGCGCTAAGCATAGGTCTAAATTTGTGGAACTTTACCTACAGCTGGTGACGTCTCAGTATGAGTGAAAAATTCTCAACGGGACGTAAAACAAACAAACAAACAAAACCCCTCCCCTCTTTTCTCGGGTTTTCTCCTATCTCCATTACCCATAGGAGGCAGAGGGTGGCAGATCAGCACCTGACTGATTGGGGGCTGCCCAGCTTAAGACGGGCGGTAGCTGTGACTGAAATAGTCACTCCCATCGTCGGAGGTGACCCTTGACGACATCCCATCTTGTAGGAATGTCCTATAACCCGGAAACTGTCACATAGCAATTTGCTTTCCTTGCCTGTTAGAGCAAGGTTGAAGTTGAAGTGTCCTCTGCAAAATTTGAGTTGAATGCCATTGGTCTCATATGTATACCTTACCCAATTTGCACAATCACCCTCTCGTCTTTGTTGATTTGATCCAAAGAAAAGACAGTCAATACGTTTGGAATTAGCTAAGTTGCAGGGGCTGTCAGAAGACGGTTTGGTGTAGTCCTCCCCATCATCTGCCTTAGGGGTCATCCCTCCGGATTTTCTGTGGGGGTTTACTCTCTCGAAATATTTACAGGTGTAATGAAGTTCGTTTTTGGATATTATGTAGGTAACTGAGAAAATGATAAATCGTAGAATAAACAAAAACAAAATTTATTTTAGTAATAAGATACGTACTATAAAGATGATTGGACATAAGTTGTTATATGGTCGTGAAATAATGGGGCTTTGGTAATAAGGATGTAATTGAAAAAGTGCATTCAAAGTTTTACAGAATTTTGTTGAACTTGAAACAAAGTAGGCTAAAGATTATGATATTCAGTAAATTGGGTAGATATTCACTAAATACCCATATTAAAACAAGAATTAGGAATTAAAAGTAAACCCCTGTCGAATATCTTCCTGACGCAGGGAGTATTGTTTAATATGGCTTAGGTGTTTGCCTTAAACCCCTCGCACGGCTGGAGAAAACCAATGCCCAAACAGTAAAATATAAGGCTCCATGGCTACGCGTTAACCAGACTAATTTCTGGAATTCACCAAGAAAACCGCCTGCTGAACAAACTAAAACTGTGACCGTACGCTTGAAAAACGGCCACACTCTGACTGACCAGACTGGTTATACTAAAGTTAGCCCTATTGACCATCGTTCACACTATAAAAAGCCCTCACTGACAATAATAATCTATCTACAGCAAAATCACAAAACTAAATTGAAATAAAATTCAACTTTATCACAACTGGTTTTATAATTTTCCGCCAGCTCTTCGAAATGGGTTAAAAATCGTAGTTAAATAATGTGAGTAAAGTCATTCCGGATTAACTTAACCCAGAGTGAACCTGAACCTAAAAGGATAATTATAAGAAATGCTTATAATAAGAATAATATATAAAATTGTAATACTTTATTACCATATTCACTCCCTCATAAGGCCCATATAGCCGAAAACAAAGACTCAAAATTCTTGTGCATGCATACAATAACTGTATATAGCAAAAACAATACATAATATATGCCTACGAGTACCTTACATAAGCTACTGCAAACGTGAAGGTTAACTTTCAGTTTCAACTGCTAAGTGTATTAATATAGAAGCATTATTTTATTTTGTTCTGTAATGATTTTAATATTGGAATGACATACGGTAAACGTGGAACTGAATGATCAATATCGAGTTCTGTTTAACTGGGCAACGTTTCAATTTTCATAAATTTTATGAATGATCCAAAACAGCAAAATATTTAAATGCTTTACAAGTTACCTGAAGGTAACCACGTGATTAGCACACCGGTTATCTATGTAAATTTTTATGACATGAAATGTAAACATTGCACTAGACGTAGTCGTTACCCTTCAGTATGAAAAGGAGAACAGGGGAAGGAAAAGCACAAAATGTTAACCCTTTGTGAAAGATAAACCATCAAGAATTGAGGAAGAGAACTTAAAGGTAACTTCACATTCTGTACTGTAAAATATCTTCGTTAGTTATTTTTTATTCGAGATTCCGGAAGAAAATTTTACGTTGACTAGGAGGTTAAAAACAGGAACAGTATGTGTATAACCGTGTCTATGAATTCTGTTTAAAAACTTCACTGTTTGAAATATACGGAATAGACATTTTCTTAACCGAGTTCAGATTTCAACGAGTCACAACAATTTTTATTTTCTCACTGAAACTCATTTCTTCTTATCAAAACAGACGGAAACTGCAGAATGAATCCTTCCTGACAAAAATGCGAGGTACTGATATATTTTTCATAGTTCTTGGAGTGGGACTTGTTTTGTTGATTGCAGTATTATGCTTGAAAGGTTGCAATAAACAGAAGTGCAAGGATTTTTGTTCAATATGGTGTCTGTGTGCTTTATCGTTTCGAAACTGTGCGTGGTGCCGACAAAGAATATCATCCATCTCACGTAGATCAGGTGATGCGGACACTCATTCACGTGGACAAGGCATCAGTACGGTTGGAGAAGAAAATCCTGGTTTATATAATGTTAGTTATGAACCTCCGTCCTATGAATCGGTGATAGCCGAAAACAAAGATCCAGAATTGCCAAGTTATGAAGAAGCGCTTTCACATGTTAATAACGTAAATGATTCTTAGTGTGTTTGTGTGTGTGTGTGTGTGTGTGTGTGTGTGTGTGTGCACCTGTCATCAGTTATTTTGCTGTCTCTAATTTGTATCAAATACAAGGATTTGAAACTAATATTTGCCTATTTTAAGGATGCTGACAAGTCTCAATGTTTTTTTTATATCGTCATCATCATCATTTGACAGTTCGCTGTAACAGCCACGTCCAAATCAATTCTCCCGGCAGATGTGATCGGTTGACATGGGATGCTTACTCCTCCAAGGCATATGATCCCACCTCATGTCATCTATGGCGTAAATTTTGACTAAGAATATGAGCCAATAGTATTCAAAATGTCCGAGTGGTCAATCAGTCAGTAGTGGAAAATAGCGAAATTACAATACATAAAAATTGGGTAACATAAAGTGTAAATTAATGATAGAAATTGTATTATTATACTTAAAGAAAATATTTTTTCAGCTATGTGGTTCCAAACACTAAATCGGTCCCTGTACCTGACATAGAAAAAATGTGTCATGCGTGTTATTTAAACGATTACGTAATTGAAGGTTAAAAATAAAGTACTTCAAAAAACATGTACCTTTTATCGTTATATTCATAAGTATTCATTTCGAATACTAACTGAAACAGAATTCAATTTTTGAATGTTCATTTGAGGCAGGACTTGCTGTATCAGATGCTATTATCAGATACATGTATATAATAATTATTGCAAGAGATTCTATGCTGAACTTTTGAATACTTTGTATATTGGATATTTCTTGCTCACAAAGGCATTGATGCTGATATTGTCAACTATGTGCTGAAAAGCATGACACACCGATCAAAAAAAAAACCCAAAAAACTTGGCAATTTGTTCCCTATTCCCTTTCCTTTGGCCTTGACAGAATTTGTATATAGTGTAAGACTGAGATATCGACACACAGTAATTTCTATATTAGTGGAGGTTCACTTATCTGATTGATAACGATGTATCGTAATCTGTTTCTATCTGTGTTTAAATCAAATATAGAATTAATGGACTATTGGATTCTGCTCAGCACTGCTTATCAACACAAATGCTACGGAACATTCGGTAGAATGTTCATCAAGAGTAATATAAAAGGAATATAGTAAAAAAAATTAAGATGAGAATGCAAAAAGAAAATCCTACGACGATGATAAGAATGTAGAAAATGAAAAATGGTAACGATATATGAGCGGACAATGTTTATTTATATTAGATTAGCATTGGAAGAACATCAACTGCGTCTCTATAATACCCTTTTTTCAATTTTATTATTTTTTTAACCTTAACATTGTTATAGAACTGGGGGAATAGAAAAAAAGCCAAATTTTTAGATACACCTTTACTAAAAAGACGATCATAATTTTTTCAGTTATTCTAAGGGTATCAAGATCAATCATGTAATTGCTTGTGAAAGAAGTATTTGCGTAGATGTGGCGCCTGAAATGGTTGAGAGTCTACATCAGAATTGACGCATGGTTCCGGTAGACAATCCCAGACGGGGTCACATGATCATCACTCTACGGTAACTGTTGCGGGGTTACGTTGTTCATAATACCTCATGTTCTTTTCATTTGTCAAGGTTTACAGTCTCCATATGAGGTAACTTCTGTGATTTGGAAAATTGTTCAAACTGTCTTGATAATCATTGATGGCAGAACACTGTATAGCAAATACAGATGTCCTACCAATCTCGGCGATGACCCTTGACAATACATTGTACATGTTCAGATCGTTTGGTGTTGTAGCAAATATCTATAAATGCATCGAAGATTATTTAATAAATTGCTCTTCAGTAGACCATGGAAACCCAACGGGTTCAACATTATATCCATGTAACTGTGTATTTGTAACTACGTAATGCGCCATTCGTTCAAATGTAAAACGAAAATGTAGAAATGCTAAATTTAGCTGACAACTGCAACTGTTACAAGTGACACTTTTCGAATTATGTAAACATTGGTTACCAACCTGGTGAATTCAGATTCTAAAGTTACTAGATCAAACGATGGATTTACTTGCATCTTTTTTGCACACTGACAACTTAAAAGTTTCCAATACGCATTGCTGGCTAGACTTTGAACGGACAATGCATTGCGTAACAACATTTACAGTCATTCATTTCAACACAATCTGATGCAATTCAGAAGTTCCAAGTGTTTCTGTGGGACAGATATCAGTTACTGTGGATGTGTTCTTATAAAGAATGAAGTTTTTGTTCACTTTTATTTATTTACCAAGGTTTATATATTATTTTTCATGGCCACAGAAAAAATATTCACGATATAATATGTAAAACTAATTTACCAGTGAATGTGATCCTCATACTATCGCGAGATTCATATAGGACATCAAATCAGTGATAGCGTCATAATCTTTTAATGGAAATTAGAATTACTATTATATTATTTGTTATGCAAGTTGAGGTTATGGAAAATGTTTAATTAATCAATATAATTTCTATCATAGTAATTTAAACCTTTACTTAGAAATTTTTATGGCCTTTCAAGTAATGTTTTGAATTTGCGATGCAATACACGATAGAAAGATAAAATACTCAATAAATAAAACAAGACTAGTTTAAGGTGTCGGGATATGTATATAATTATAATGTAAACAGACTATTCAAGTTTCAAATGAATATGTCGTGTGCCGTATACATGCATATAACTATTTTGATTTCATACTATGATGGCTGTAAGTGTAATGTAGTTGGCATTATATTATTTACTTTTAAATTGTAAATAAAAATTTAAAAAATAAATATTCTTCATTGCTAAGTAAGAGTGTATTAAGTATGGTATATCAAGGAAGGAGTGTACTCCCTATTTTCTCCAACAAACATCATATCCTTATTATCTATTATGGGAAAATGAATTTGCAGCAAATTGGCCTTTCCACACTTTTACTAATGGGAACTTTTAAGTATAAGAAAAATACTACTCAATTTCGCGCACTTTTTAAGAAAGGAATTCTTCGGAATACATTTCTTTTCCCCAAGAAGTTCACTTGAGTCGACACACGCAAATATTTGTTTTAGTTCTTACGCTTCCAAAATCCTTTTGGTGTTTACACCAATGTTTCTTGTATCTTAATTGAAGTACGACTTCACAATTAAGTCTTCGTCCTGAAGAGATAGTCCTCAGTGTGGTTCGAAGAAAAGGTCTATAAAAAATTAACGAGGAAGATGAGTAGAAAAATGTTCTCATGCATTGCACCCTGGTATCTTTGACGCTTGCGTCAAATTGTTTTGTTGTGAGAGTAAATCAGCACGAGAAAGCTCGCAAAAACGATGTTTTACCATCCGATTGTTACGAGCGATGAGGATACCAGAGGGCGCTATCGACAGCATAAACAAAGACTTCTGCAGATAAACAAATGACAGGTTCTAAAGTCACACACTGTAGTAATTGTTTGTTGTTACATGTAACTGTAAGGAATGTATGTATAAAACACATGTAAAACTTGAAGAAAGAAGATTTGCAGACACTTGCAATGGTCAACCAGCCTATACCATAGGTAAGTAGATGTATTAGATTTGGTTGGATTCAGTGGCACATGTACGGTCGGCATCATCACTCTTGTAACTGATTCAAATGTCGATGACACTTTCTATCTGTTTCTGCTGATTTAATCTCTACAGTCTCCTCCTACCTCGCATATACTTACTGCATTATGTTCCCGTGGTGTGTCAGCTCTCCTTTCCTATTAAATTCAAAATGTATACATCTTGATCTCCTCTAAGCTGTGTGTCTGTGAAACTGTGTTACACTCGTGACAATAAAAGTCAGCCAAATTATTGTATGCATGCGACCTTTAATAATAAATTCATTTATTAATTTGAAAGTGTCATAAAATGTTCACAAATGCATAAATATGAAAGAAAAATGCAGTTAATAAAACACAGTCAAATGTTGCCTTATGAAACATAATGTATCCAATTATTTTTAAAAGGTCATAAGATACCCAAGATTTTGGATTGATCCAATGAAGTAGGATTTTGCTGTGTTCAAGTGGAGTTTTCTATTATTTGATCAAACAACAATGTAAATCGGCCAGACATGAAATGCACCAATATTAAGGCGGTTTGGTTTTTTTAAAGGATTTCAATTTGTGGGTAATGTTTTTCCATTGAATTTTCAAGCAAAGATTTGTAAATGCAAATATAAAGGCAGTTTCATAGGAAAATAATATGGGCTTTAGCAATATTGAAACATTTACAATATACAATAATATATATGTGCATATTTTTTTGGATCGGGGGGTTACTTATATCCTTAAGATAATCAGGTAAATTAGTCGGATTACTGGTACAAATGAAGAATTTTTAATACGTGGTTACTGTAACATTTATCCTATTGTGATTCTAGTGTGTCTGTATTTAGAGGTAGGAAGAGAATGGTCGTTATGTTTGGTTGTGTAGTGCACCAAAGAAGGGAATATCTACAGTATCATACGAGAAGATTGTTCCTTGTGCACGTACTGTTCAGTGATTATAAGAACACAGGGGTCCTCCTGGCTACAACACTGGTAAATGACCTAGTAGTATTTAGGAAATTTCAAGGATTTTGCTGTCAAACGTTTCCTGAATTTTTAACAAAGAAGTATCAAGATGATTAATGGTTATACGCTTCATAAAAAAACTCATTAACTTTAACCGTATCACTGACATTATAATATTGCCATGTTTAACATTGATCGACAACAGAACAAAAACAAAACATATGTTTATGTCTTTAAAGTGTGACGTCATACAAAGCATTACCTTTTGTGGAACTAGGCAGGTGTTGATTTAAATTTAGACGTATAAATTCCCAACTGTTGATATGACATAAACACATGCGAACCATTTGTTTAGTCAAAACTGAAAGGATGAGCAACTGTAAATACGTGTAGTACCTTGAAAACATTTGTACATGTGATCGAGAGGATAAGAAACCGAGACTGCTTCACCAAGTCAACAAATCAGGTATTGAATATGATAACTAAAGGTTTATCACGAATCTATAAGTAATATCAGGATTATTAATGCCGTGATGTTTCAAAGATTTGAACAAATGCGATTTAGAAAATTGATTAGAAAGTTATTTTGAAACCAGTTTAAAATTTAATTTATTTTATCGATTTTATAGATCCATGTGAGAATATACTACACCGTCTTGGTTTGACGTATACAATTACTCATTGAAACAAGAGTCAGAAGAGACTGGGTCTAGAATGGATGGTGCCGATATATTCTTCATAACATTTGCCTTACTAATGGTTCTGTTTTTTGCATTCTTCTGTCTGAAAGGAAGCGCCCAGACAAAACTGTGGGAAGCGTTGTGTATTCTGACTGACTGTCTAAAGTCTCTTTGCCAATGTACCTGGCCTACTCAGCAGGTGCGAGTTTGTGTGCGGGATACTAGGGAAACCAACATCATATCTATAGCAACTGTTGGTGAAATTAATCGTGGATTTTATGAAGTTAATTACGCTCCGCCGTCATATGAATCAGTAGTTGCGGCAGACAAAACACGTGATCAAGGATTACCCAGTTACGAGGATGCATTGAAAATCATTTGCATTTATGATATATCTAATGTTAGGAGTAAGCCAGATAGCACGGATGCGTAAATTTCAAACCTTGCAACAACGAACTTGAGGGTAAGACAAGGCCAAGCCTTTCTTCTCCCGAACAGATCGAATAACTTACAGAAGATGCACAAACGGGAAACTTTGCGTTACCATTTCCTAATTGTTGCGATCATACAGGTGGTGTTCAAATTGGATTGTCTATTTTAACGATATATTTAATTGTCTCAATTTTTCTACATGTATTTTACTCTGTGTGTGTGTGTGTGTGTGTGTGTGGTGTGTGTGTTGTGTGTGTGTGTGTGTGTGTGTGTGTGTGTGTGTGTTTTGCCTTTGTACATTTCATTTATTTATTGTAATTTACATCTCACATTATGGTATTATTATTTACAATTTTATTTTTAAACTGTTTGACACTGTACTTTAAGTTTTTGACATATTTATATGTGTTTACGTAAGAAACAGGAACTACTCCTATAGGTTTGGCGTAAATAAGTGATTTCATAGGACATTTCCATATCACATAAGCTGTTATTTACATATCGAAAGTGTAACGTCATGCACGGTATGATTACTATACAGTGCACTTCCGTAATGTCTTATTTTGAATCACTTTAAAGTTATTGCGCGCGTCAATGTGTCATAAGTCAGTCTGCACCTATTTCAAATCATATCCTGCAAGCAAGAAAAAAAAAAAAAGAGGACGGTATAAAAAGAACGACTTATCCCTTATATTTTTTCGTAGCCTAAACAATCCTTTCAAACTAGAGGGGTGGGTATGCAAAGTAAAAATATGACGTCCCAAGTCCATAAACAGCTTGCAAATTTACAATCAAAGTACTGATAGTACTGGTAAGATGTGGCGTGCGTTGGGAAAAGCTTAGCTAAGTTGATCTTAAAACAATACCGAGATTGTAACTGCCTGAATGTAGAATAATTCATGGTAATTCATTTTGTAATAATAATTTAATAATGGTAAAATAGGGTAAAGCAGTTCAAAAGATTTATTTTATTTGATTTTTGTCCTTTAATACCGGCTAATCGGGAAAGAGGTTTTAGTATATATATATATATATATATATATATATATATATATATATTATGCGCCTTACCGTAGCTTTCATATTAGTATCATAACAAGGCTAGAAAAACTTATCATAGCAATGCTTCACCTTTCATAACAAGGTTTGTACCACCCCAGACTCACACCTCGTTTTATATATATTACCTCAAATACAGTAAGTATCTGATTATTTGCGAGTCTGCAATGTTCTAGGCCTGCCCTGCATAACATCAAACTCCGGAATCTTATAAACATTTTATCAGTGAGAGGTTATAAATAAAACGAAAGACAACTCGGACAATTCTCTGTACATGAGCAGTGTGATTCAAGCTCTGTAACATTCCTGTAGTATTATGTCGATGTTCTCTTAAATTATAAATAATTCCAATTACACGCCACGATGATGTGATAAATCTAATTTCTTCGGCAGGTGAATGACCTTTACCCTACCTATTAGAAATGCAATCAGCGAACAGGTTTTTTGTTCTCGGCTACTCATTTATTAAATAAACATTCCAGTGTCATTTATTTTTAAATATAATAAATCAAACACAATCTAATATTACAATCATTATTATAAAAATTACCATTGCCTCTCATATAAACCATTTCAACTTTAGAAAATTAAACCTGAACGCGCAACTTATTTTAAATCTCTTACCTGTTAGAAATGCAATCAACTAACAGTTTTTTGTTTTCAGCTACTAGCCTGGACTTTTGTTGATCGCACTTTCATACTTCTTCAGAATTCCTTGCCTTATTTGTTATCTCTTTAAAATATGCACTCTTTGCACTGAATATTGATTCAAATTTAAAAATAACACAATTCTTTCCTTCAAACCATTCAATTTATTTACTGGACATTCAAACTTATTTTTAACTTTTTGCATTTTTAGCTTTTATTTCGAGTAGACAATTTATACAAACGATTAACCTTTGTTTTGTCGCTTCCGATTGGCTCCTCCTTTTAATTTCGATGACCAAATTGGTTTCAACTCCATGAAATATACACAGAATAACAACCCTTAAAGAGCTCCTCATTTAGGTGAAAAGTTCATCTACATCCTTCCAGACTTTGTTTACTTTTATCTACCGTGATTGTGTCAATCTCAACACATTTACTACTATTTCCTAAGAGTTTAAATTTTTGTAAGATTCACTGAGATTTGTCGAAATGCGCATCTGGTGCATCATAATTGGTACTGTTTACGCTTTATATTATAACCACTGGGTCGATGCCGCTGCTGGTGGACTGTTAGTCCCCGAGGATTTTCACCAGTCCAGTTACTAAGTAACTCGGTACTTGCATGAAACACGGATGAAAATTTGCTGTGATAAAATTAAGAAATAAGGATTATATCTCTTATGCATAGCTCTGACCCTTGGACGGATTTGGCTCCAGTATTTGGTAAGGTTTGGTTCTTTCAGCTCTTCCAGGTTTGTTCATATTTTGGATTTCCAACATTTTTGACTTGAGCATTACTGAAGAGACATTATTAGTCGAAATGCGCATCTGGTGCATCAAAATTTGTAGCATGAGTGTTGATGCCTCTGCTGGTGGACATTTGCTAAGTAATTCCTAGCATGATTATATGGATGGAAATTTTCTGTGATAAAATTAAGAAATTTATTTCAAAATTAAGAATTATTTTCCTCATGCATAATTCTGATCCTTAGACGGATTTGCCTCCAGTATTTGGTGAGATACGAAATAAATATACAAATACAAGGGGGGAAAGTCAGAGCTCCTCTAGGTTTATACACCGTATACTATATCAGAGCTCCTCTAGGTTTATACACCGTATACTATATCAGAGCTCCTCTAGGTTTATACACCGTATACTATATCTTGATCAGGTAAAAGGAGTAATACCCAGTCAGAATAAGTGTGCCAAGAACGATCGAACAATTGGTATAATACACATCAGACAGCATTTGACCCAACGGATTGATTGTTGATTCTTTGTTTTACGTTCCGTCGAGAAGTTTTCACTCATATTGATACGTCACCAGCTGTAGGTGAAATACCACAAATTTAGACCTACGCTTAGCGCTCAGGGCTATAGCAGTGAAGATCCTTTAAGATGCCAACGCCTGCTGTGACACGGTACCTCCGTTTCTAAGATCATAGATGAAAGACCCGTGAGTTTGGCGAAGGAGCAATCACTACCTATATTTGACGCGGTCATGGCACTAGCGGGGTTCGAACTCATGACCTCCCGGTTACGAAGCGAACGCTCTTACCACTGAGTTATTTCGACCGGTCGACCTAATGCATGGTTGTACTGGCAAACTAGATCGTTACAACGACCATAGAAATATTGGCTTTACACGAGACTGTAGAAACCCCCATAACATCGACTTGATTCTCAGTAGCCTCGATTCAAAAAAATATCACATGAAGAACAAGCACTTGCTTATCGAATCAGTTGAGAGTTAAAAACACCATATGCAGGTGATAGTGGAATATTCGTACATAGATAATATGAACAGCAACATTGGGTCCTTCGTTGATGCATCTTTGTCGTCGAAGGTGTCTTTCAAAGTAATCTAACGAAAGTTCCTCTGGAATCTCGAAAGCATTTGCAGTCGACGCCATTGTTGACTTTTTTGTCCAAGTCTTCATTGTTGCTACGACGTTATCATAGTTGGGGGGTGGGGGTTAAGCTCCGAATCAGTAGGAGAAATATTTGATTGATTGATTGATTATTGATTGCTTTCCGCCACACTCAACAATTTTTCAGTTATCTAGTGGCGTCCAGTTTTTGTTGGTGGAAGAGATAACCTAGATACAATGTACCTGGGAAGAGACCACCGACCTTCCGCAAGAAAACTGGCAAACTTTCTCACAACTACATTATATGACAAGCGTGATGACTTCAACTTTGCAATCATCAACTTTCCATATCTATGCAGTAATATACCATTTTCGCCTGCTTATGGTGTGTATATCTCCCAGTTGATTCGATATGCGAGAGAATGCCATGCGTATGAGAATTTTTTAAAGCCAGGTCAACTACTGACAAAAATGTTGACGTTGCAGGGTTATAACGAATCTCGTTTGAAGTCATCATTTCGCAAATTTTACGGTCGCTATAATGACCTTGTTTGCGATTACAAAGTGTCTCTGGGACATATGTTGAATGATTTGTTTCATACCCTTTGTTAGACTGTCATTTTTCATACTAACTTTGACTACGGATAATCCCGTTTACCTAATTTCGACTAAGGGCTCACGGCGGGTGTGACCGGTCAGCAGAGGATGCTTACTCCTCCATGACACCTGATCCTACCTTCGCTTTGTCGGAGGTCCGTGTTGCCCTGGATTTATGATTACGATTTACACAATGTTTACTTCGCCATTCGATATTCTAGTCAATACACGTAACTTGTAGAGATAGAAGAAACCATTTCATAGTCGTCATCTGAGCAGCATGAATTGTGGACGCATTTTTAGTTCCTTATTTTGAAATTTCATTTTGTACTTCTCAGTTTACTTTTAACAATGCAATTACCTCATATGTGTTTACTTACAATTCATTTCTTTAGAAATAATATTTTAATAAGTCATTGGTGTAAGAAATACAAATTATGAAAATGAAATTCAAGAAATTAACTGTCGTTCCTGAAATGTAGCCTACAGCTTAAAAACCTGATCAGGGTATAGAATATGGTCTTCAAGGTATATAATTTTGATATATTTAGCACTTTCTTGTAAACTGGCGAGTGCCCTGTTCTGTTTTATGTTTTGAGTATGAAGGGATTTCATGTAGACGATCGTTTAAACAATTTAGAGTCTTGCCGTAATTGAAGAAAACAATACCATGTTCGACGAGATTCATTCCAGAGTATTAGCGGCACCTTAGATGTTTGGATTTTTGGAAGGAACTAATGTGCGAGGGTGATTACGAGCATAAAGCATAAGCAATATGGGCACCGCACCCAACAGATTGCAACTGCAGTACCAGCCAGACATAGGACTACCCTTTGTGAGGCCTTTTTCAATCCAACAATTGTATTTCTGGAAGATACATGGCGAGATTGTATTTTAACATGTACAAGGTTTAAAAGATTTTCATCCCGATTCACAGAAATTTCTTAATTACATTGGACGTTTACATGTTCATTAACATAATGAACTGCCTGTTTCAACTGGTATATACCAAAAATGAGGTCTCTTAAGTATTGCTCTGATAAGACAGGGAAGTCTATTTTACGAATGAAGCTTCTGTATCAAGCTTAACCCAGTTTTCTTGCTTTTGAATACTTGATACCTTTTCCTTAACATTATTTGGTTTAGATTTCATTGAGAGCATTGCTGTGCAAGATGTTCGTCTTGTGCATTATCAGAAACAAGAGGTAGTCTATAAGCATTTGTTAAAGCTGCAACAATTTTGACATAGTCTCCGATGAATGGTAGTTGTGTATTTGTTATTGCATTGGAGAGAAACTTCCAACGCAGATTCTACCACCCAATGAAGTTTTGTGACAAGTCTTGGGCTATTTGCTTCTTCTGTGATATGTTTTTCATTGATTTGTTAAGAAATGCTGGCATCTCACATTGATAACCGAAATATGGCATTGTCCCAACAGCATCGGGAAACCCACGGTCAAAAATAAATATGTCTTCATTTAATCAATCGGCGATTCCCTCTGTATTGGATTTTAACATACTAGTCAAAGTGTGGGCATCGCTATTTTTGCCATCTGCAAAAGAATGGCCCCATAACACTTGCAATATAACCATCAGTACTAGTGATCATCATAGGTTTTATAAGTGGGCGACCTTTATGTACCGAGAAACATCTTAGTTGTTGGGTATAACTACTTTTTTCAATACATATGTAGGTGCCGGCCATTACAAGAATGGCTGTATCGTCTATCCAGTCAGAAAAAAAAGCTCTTTTGCTTAAACTGTAGTGTGATGTTTGGTTATCTTGGAACGTGAAATATGAGAAAACCCTAAAAAAGAAGGTGCGAAGTCCTGACGAATGCTTTTCTAGCCGAAACAACAATGCAAGAAACTTGTTCCTCAGTAAAACCAAACAAGTTGCAAAAATAGAATAAGACATGTCTGTACGCAGTTTTGTAAGGAAAAAACCAGTGGCCTCTCGAGTAGAACGAACTGTAGATAGGGAGAAAGACGAAAGCCATATCTTCACACTGATCATACGTAAGACCTGTTAAATTAAAATAATCTTCGTTACATAGATTTATACTCTTCCTAAAATCAAGTTTCTTAAAGAAACCTTGCAATATTCTTCACCTCATATCACTGAGTAATTCCGTTGATTCTGAGGAAACTTTTCTGAGTTTAGATGTATCAACTATATACCCAACACGCAAGCGGTCATCTTTCAAATGAATGTAACAACATTTGACCCCAGCTGGTACCACTACACCTTGCATTATGAAAATGTCTGAACGTGCTGAATGTGGAACAATACGTAAACCCTTAGTTTTTCCAATAGAAATAACAAGAAGAGTCACGCTTGCAAAGGTAGATGAATTTTTGCAAGAGGTTTGATCATTTTCATCAAATGCGTATTCATCTGACCCCCCCCCCCCCCTCCTTCAGTATTTACAGATACATCCTTCGTATAAGGGTCCTTACCTGATGCCTGGATAATGGCAACGGGACAAAAAACCTTAACTGATCCAAACCCACTTTTTTCTAATCTGTAAACTTTCCTCCTGCATTTCTGGCATAAAATATCGCCAATGCACACATTTTCCCCTAGGAATGAACTGCATCTATTCTTCAGTATTTCTCCCACAACAGTACCATTTCCCAGTGATGTTCTGGAAAGGTAAATGCAGCAATTTTTGTTCGGCATGATTTTTTTTTTTGGTGACACTTGTATCGAGTAACATAGAGTGAATGATTCTTGTTCTCGAACAAAGTGTGCTTACACTGAGGTATAGATCTGGTTGATTGCTTTTAGTTACAGAGAAATTATGATATGCATTCTCATAAATGTCTTTTATATCAAAAGCAAACATGCATTTAGAGAAGAAAATTGACGTAAAATACACATGCCTGTATCAATAAATAAATAAAATGGTGCTTATACAGGCGAAAATAAAAAAAAAAAAAAAAAGAAGTATAAGTATGCCAACAGGTGGGTTCGAACCAGGACACAAAAAATGTTGACTGTGAGCGTCTGCGTCTAACCATCCGAGATATACTAACTATGAATATAAACGGCATCAATATGAACCACGATGATAGAAATAGGTTTTCGCATATTTTGGTGTTTTTTGGGTTTTTTTTTGTTTGTTTGTTTGTTGTTGTAAATTTCGACCCCCAGGGCAGGGCACCCTAAAAAATCCTATTTCAAATTATTCCTTACATCAAAATCTATCAAAATACCATAGTTTTTTAAATTCGGGACAGGACTGCCCTGAAGGACTCCTAGGCCAAAATTCATGCAAAACTAGTCGTTTTTACTGAGAAAATGCTGTTTTAGCCAACTTTGAAACTGCTAATACGAAATTTTAGGTTCAAAATGCATAATTTAGAAATACATACGGTAAAAAAAAAAAAAATAACAAATGAACATTGATTTTCAATAGTTTTTTTTTTCGGGAAATCGTTCTCTCCTATATTCATTTCTTTTGATATTCCGAATATACCCTTTGAACAAGATTCAACTCCTAATAAATACGTCGCGAAATAACCTGTTCGACAGTTTGCCGTGGTACATTATTATCATCCACAAAGAAATTTATAAGTTTCGGTATTGTCATGAGAAGATAAAAAGTTACTCTAATAATTAAAAAATAAATTACATAATCTGAAAATCGTTCTTAGCAATTTCCACAACTGCATGCGTCCATAACACACAGCCAGTTCCGAATCACGGAAACGGCTGCAAGGCAATTCGAACCTTCATTGATCCAGTCCGATATTCAATCGTTCAGTAATTTTGTCAGTACGTCTCTCCCGCGTATGATATTCATACTTTCTGTTAAAGTAGAAAAAATATTCTTTGACATTTAGTTTGTTTTTACACAATATCTAAAACTCCATATGCAGGCACAGCCAAAATTGTCCTATCGTTACATTTTTCCGAGTCTTGACAGTTTGTTATACATTTACAGGAATAACAATTCCCCTCCATTTTCATGTGGTGCTGGCCAGGTTGAGAAGCTCGGAATTGGATCACCAATGACGCAGTATTTTGGAGTTGTCCATATCCATGATTTGCCTTAATGCCCCCGCGAGACCTCTCTGTACATGACCAATTGGTAGGCCAGCAACATCTCCCAGCTTTCAATGTCGTTTGGCATTAGTCACAATGCCATGAAGATTTTATGGAAAAGTGTTGAGTGCAGGGATCCACATAAGAGGTAATTTAATGTCCTAAAAAGTTGGAATATTCTCGGTCAACTGTCAGCTCTGTTGTAGGATTTGTTACCAGGGGGTAGAGTTTCTGATTCATGGTAGCCATTGATCACTGTGCACTTTGAATCATGATTAAATTTACCTGTATGTGAATTATATTTACAGTGAATTTAAAATTATAAGATAGTTACATCTCACGTTTTTTTTAAAACGAAAACTTTCTCCACATAAAACATTTATATGTAAATATTTTCCTTTCAATGTTACTAGAATCAGTAATAATCTTATAAGTATGAAATCAATGAATCATGTATGATTTCCTAATTTGTAATCAAACATGGTAGATTTGCACTAAATGACAACACAAACAGTTGTTTGTCTTCTAAATATTAGTTATTACAATTTCAAAGCTATCAAATCTCGATGTAAATCAATTTATGGCAAGTCAAACGTTGCAATATTTGATCGTATCCATTTGTATTGTATGATTTTTACATTTATATTGTAATACTGTATAAGTTGTCATTTGTATTCAATGTATATTTTCTATTTGTATCGCATTATTATATAATTTTTCATTTCCATTGTATTTCTTTCCCATTTATATTACATGCAAGTGATTGTTTATTTTGATTAGTTATGAAGGGTTTCATTGGTCAAGCTATATCATTATCTTATCGAAAACAAGCGAGATGTTCCGAATGCTCAATTACAAGATAAATTGGTCCCCCATGTTCGTGCAGAACTACAGTAGTTAAACACAAAGTCTGATAAATGAGAGAAAGTTCAGTTGCATCAGAGATTTACTTATTTACGTCTCTAGTAGAATCTACGTGTAGGTAAACACACAGGAGTTCGACGTTTCAAATACCTATAATAAAAAAAAATCTTCCTGCAAAACAAATAGTTTATGAAAATATGCAATACAAATAAAACTTATAAAACACAAAAAGAAAATATAGAATACAAACGGAAAATATACAATACAAACGACTTGTTTTACAATACAAAAGAATCTTATACAACACAAGTAGAAAATATACAATACAAATGCTTTTTACAACACAAATAGGAAATATACAAACAAATGACTTTTACAACACAAATAGAAAAGATAAGATATTGCAACGTTTGTTATGCCATGGGAATTAATTAATCCAATCATCATTGTTTCCTATAATGCAGTCTTAATAACTCTAGAAGGAATGAAATTCCTCGTGAATCTACTTTCAACAAACACTACATTCAACTCGTAGTCTGCCAGTAAATAAACCAGCATCTTCCTCCATCATAAATCATATAAAACTCTGCAGAATCAGCCATAATTGCGCTCTGAGAAGTCAATGCTACTTACGAAACCTCGTGTGCGCACTGAGACATACGGAATTCGTCGGTTTGACCACGCAGCAGCGACACTTTGGAACAATCTACCAGACTCGCTGCGATTCCAGAAATCAATTTTTACATTCAAACGGGACTTAAAAACGTATCTTTTTAAATTAGCATACAGTGTTTAATCATTTTACCTAGACGTATATTAATTTTATTTCATGTATTTTTAACCTTCAGTCATCTTGGTGTCCTTCTGAATCTTTTGTTGTTAATATTACTTTCATTTGTATTCTAGTGTCTGTATAATTGTGTAAATTGAATTGAAGCGTTTTAATCCTTACCATGTTTACTGTATCACAGGCTTTTTGTTAATGTGGTCATGTGATATAATTTTTATCATGTTCAGCGCCTTAGGGTAAATTTATTTTTATATAGGGCGCTATATAAATGCATATATTATTATTATTATTATTATAATCTTGGCTACAGTCGATGAAAGTTTGGACACTTTTCTACAATTAGGTTTTGTACCCCTTAATTTGCCGAAGTAACGATGCATTTTGACCCGAGTTGAAAATTGACCCAGGGGTAATTTTTTTCAACGTTGACTATTGTGACCAAAGGTGCTGAATTTAGACCCTATTGAAAATTGAGCCGTGTCGTTGAATTTTGATCATTAAACCGGTTTTAAATTCAACAACATAAAAACACATATTAATGAATTGATATTTACATCTTTTATTTATTTAATAAAAAATTTACATAACTTTGATTAATATTCATTCTTTAGATTGACATGTTTACATTAATATCTTCAATTTCAAATATACAGTCTGTACAAAACCTGAACCATTTTAAAGATGAAGATCTTGAATTTTTAAAGAACTCTTAAGATATGCAAGTAATTTATAGTGATCATTGTAATCGCAATGTTTTGTGTGCTATTAATATTTTTAAAAATATGTCTAAATTAGAATATTAGTATACATGGTTACACGATATACTATTTAGTTCAGAACTGCGTTTGTTTATATTTGCTATAGACTAATAGTACTCCGTTCCCCCTCCTAAAATTGGTAATTTTAGTATTAGGGAAATTTTGGCGGTTCGATGCACAACGCATGTACATTTTCATGCATATACTCAGTCATATACGATGCTATATATGTTTAAAGACAGGACAACAATGTAACAACTGTATAACTAATTGTGCAATCCTGTATAAATAAAGGATATGATTATTACGGTTGTTAGTAACTAATTTATAGTAAATGAAATAATACCTTCCAAAGTAACACGATCCTTTTTAAGTTTTCAAGATTATGTATTTGCAGGAAATCGGCTAGTGCTTCAGAAGTATTCAATACCTTACCCCAAACCCGAAAAAAATTTTCTGCTTTTTTTTTTTTTTTTTGCATGTTTGTTTCATTTGTTTTGTTCATTTTTTTTGGGGGGGGGGGGGCTCCGTGGCCGAGTGGTTAAAGCATTGCGCTCAAAATCACAAGGCCTCTCACCTCTAGTCGGCACGGGTTCGAATCCCGCTCGCGCCAATATATGTGAGAAAGTTTGCCAGTTTACTTTCGGTAGGTCGGTGGTCTCTTCCCGGATTCATTGTATCTGGGTTCTCTCCTCCACCTACTGGACGCCACCAGATAACTGAAAAATTGTTGAGTGTGGCGGAAAACACACAATCAATCATATATGTACATGTACGTGAGCATACTTTCTAGGTCAATGGCTGACTCCTGTAAACAAAACAAGTAGTATGTGTTGACTTGAGATTCCGGAATACGTGACGTCTGCAAACTGGGCGAAGTGTCACTCGGAGCTCCAACCTTCTTGCAGCTGGAGCTCAAAGGAATCATCCGAGGACTGCCGAGTAGTCTCTGTTGTCCATATCCACCCCCGGAGATGACTTCACGAAGTTTAAACCAGATCAGGTATTGTGTAATACTTGTACCTGTCATGAGCCATAAAAACAGGATCGTTCGAAGCATCGTGGTATTTCAAAACTTTACTTGTCCTAGTTAGCACGTACGTATATATCATGTCGCATACATTAAATTTTTAATAGTAAGGCATATATATGAAAATAGTTTAATTTTGTGACTAAAATAAAAAAAAGAAGGGGTGTTAATTTTGTCAGAATATTCAATGTCATCACATACACAACTGTGTCTGGTATTGTTTAACGTTTTAGCAGTGTTTAGCTTGAATAACAGTATTCATATGTTATGTTTTAGGATTCTATGGATGTTGCTGCCATATTCTTCGCATCATTTGCCTTCCTTATAGTGGTGGGATTTGTGATTTTCTATCTGATTGGACGTGATAAATTAAGACTGAAAGATGGGTGTATCATTCTGATTGACTGTCTCAAGTCTCTCTGTCCGTGTAGGCGTGCCACAGAAGGTACATCAGATGTGAGTGACACCAGAGAAACACACATTACTATAACAACTATTGATGAAAATAAACGTGGTAGTTCTTATGTTTATTCCAATCCACCCGCATATGACTCCGTGGCTATTGACAAATCTTGTGATCAGGATTTACCAAGATATGATGATGTTAAACATGTTAAAACACAAAACATGGAAACCTTGCAGCTTTAATAGATGAGAACATCTCCCAGTGTTCAATTTCCAATAACCTCAGATTGACAGAAATATTGGAGATCTTTTATGTAAAATGGCAGAATATCTCCCAAACAACATTTAGTGCATTTTACAAGTACAGTAGAGAGAAATAATTACCTTGTCAGACAGAATGGTTGAAGATCTTGGGATGCTCTTGCAATAGAGTGCAGCTCTAATACATGCACATTCCCCCAAACGACAAAGCTACATTGTTATTGTAAGATCTTCAGTTCATTTAGTGAGGGACGTCTCCAAATGAGTGAAAGATTCTCAAGTGGGACGTTAAACAATATATAATCAATCATTTAGTGAGGGGATATGAAATGCATATTTTATTGTGTTATATTTTTATAGTAAACTATTATCTGTTTTTGTACTTACATAATCAGATTGCTTTAATGAGCTTTGTCCCTTGTGATTGCTGTAAACATATAAAATTTGTACATGGGAATATAATATTGAAGAAATCTGTGTATCACTGTGATGAATCAAATCCAGTATGTGATTAATTGGGTCAGAAATGTCTGAAAGCAGAAATAATATTTGATATTTCTTTAGGTCATATTTAATAATATGAACAGGAATATATGCATTTTAATTTAGAATAACTGATAGTTATATTGTTGAACAAAAATTGATATACACATTATAGATTATCTTGCATTGCTTTATTATTTGACTAAAATCAATGTCATCATATAATCATGCCAAGCATTATAAATGGTTATCACATGAATGTACCAGTGGTATTATAAATACTATTCAAACAAGTATTTTCAAGAATCACAACAGAGCATGTTAAAGATTGTCTGATAACAAATTTGTATCGTTATGTATAGTGTATATTATAGAAATTTTAACACTGCCTAGTTTGCACGAAGGGTGCTCATGCGTATTAATACTGATGCGAGGTCTGTGTATTACAGCAAAAGCATTCTGTTGGACAGAAAGCTGACAATCACATAAGGTCACAAAGGTGGTAACCATAAGGTGTATCAATATGACTTTTACAGTCACTTCAGACAGGAAACCTGCAGATGCACAGAAGGACACATACTGGTTATAAACCTTATAAATATGATGTCTGTTGAAAGGCATTCAACTGGCCAGGTGGCTTACACACGAGGACATATATTGGTTATAAGCCTTAATTAAGGTTGAAAATGCCACCTGTAAGTTAGAAGACTCAAGGTCATACTCTGAAGTACTAAGTTTGATAAATATCTGGTTGGTTATAAACCAAATCTGCTTCTCCTCTACATTTAAAGTAATTCCACCCTGTCTGTAGAAATTGCACATTTTTAGCTCACCTGTTGTCTGGCATCCGTTTGACTGCAAGGTTTACACGTTTTTGACATCTCCGGAATTGAATCAGAAAATAGCCAGTATATACCTAATGCTCATTGTTTATATGTCCGACTTGAAAAGTAAAGATTATTTAAGGAATGACTTTAATTTTGGAGCAGATTATACAAGTATAACCTGGTTTGGATCAGTTTATGGTGTATAATCTGCAAAGTGAATTATAAAACAGCATAAACTAATTATAACCAGGTTATACTTGTATAATTTGCCCCGAAATTAAAGTCATTCCTTATAATTTAATGTAAATAGACAAAAGTACTAATTTTTGTTTATGAAAATGTACATATTAAATACTGAAAAATACAAATCATTTGAGCTGCACAATAATTCACTTAGTAACGACAATGAAACCTGTGAATTAGATGGCAGCCATCTTAGATCTATGGAGCCTGTGTATGAAAATTGTAAATGTATATGTAGTTATTGAAGTTGAATTTTACTACAAACTTCATAGCAGAAAATATGTGTAGGCTATTCATGCAATGCATATTTTGCTGCCCTTCAAAGATCAACTTTAAAGTTGCTCTGACAGATTGAGAAAATACAGGAAATTGCATTGTTGATGGCATACCCAAAGTAAGCCTTCAAATATCAGAAAATGCAACTAGTTGCAGCTTTTAAACTTATAAAGATTGTACTACATGAAAATTTAACCCTTGCATGCAATTTTCTGTAATATTAAATCCGGGCAAGTGGCTAATCGCGATCCACATGTCAATGTGAGGTGATGCCATCTGATAAAATGTAATGCATGAATTTTGTTTGCTTTGTCGTGGAGAGGCAGATCAAGCTATGAAGCATCCCCCTCCTTTCCCCAGTAATAAATGTATTTAAAAATGAACAGGGTATTGTTTACAAATACTTGGAAAATCATTCATTCAAATATATTATCTTTGTTTTAATCTATTATTTGATAATCATATGCAGAAAATATATTGATGTTTTACAACTGTGAGTTGCATACTAAGTAGATTCTATACATCTTGTTTGACAATGGGAAGACAATCTGTGTATTAAACCAAAGTATCTTATTGCACACGTTGACTTTATATTCAGTAGAAGGCCCAAAACAGTGATGCAATGTAAATTAAGATTTAAAAAAAGTTCCAGCAGCTAGTTGTCAAGGATGTGTCCCCATACCAAACCAGGTTATACCAATATAATCTGCATTCCTCCATTTGAATCTGACCAATCAGAGACTAGAATACAATAAGATATCATAAAGCCAATTTCAAACAAACTTTCTATAAGCATCATTAGGTAAAAGGGATTCAAAATTATTCAAATGAAGGATCTTATCCAATTCAGAGGGGAGAATATTAAAAGGTATTGAAAATGTAGTGGCATCATTTAAAAATCTTGAAAATGTTTTGTTTTTTTGTTTTTTTTAGCTCAATTGAGCTTTCTGATCACCTATTGTCTGTCAATAAATTTCTCACATTTTCATCTTCTCCAGAACCACTTGGCCAATTTCAATCAAACTTGGTACAAATCATCCTTGGGTGAAGTAAATTCAAGTTTGTTCAAATGAAGGGAGATTTCTCCCTTCAAAGGGGAGATAATCATGAAAAAGCAATATTAACGTTATTTAAAAATCTACTGAAGAACTGAGGTGCTAGAAAAATTTTAATTTATACATGAAAGCTTCCTGACAATGCAGACAAGTCTGTTAAATCATGACCTTCGGGGGTAGGGGGCCACAATAAGGGATCAAATTTTTACATGTGAATATATATAGGGAAAATATTTAAAAATCTTCTTTTCAAGAACCAGTGTGCAGTTGAAATTTACTTGAAAGCCTCTTGACATAGTGAAGATTCAAGTTTGTTAAAATCATATACCCCTACCTGAGTAGGGTGAGACCACAACAGGAGATCAAAGTTTTACATGCTCATATATTGGATAATCTGTAAAATCTTCCCAACAAGAACCACTGGGTCAGAAAAGTTGAAATTTACATGAAAACTTCCTGATATAGAGTAGATTCCAGTTTGTTTAGGCCACTAAGTCCCTGGGGATAGGGTGGGCCCTCAATAGGGGATCAAAGTTTTACATGCTGATGAGAAAATCTTCTCAAGAATTACTAGGCCCAAAAAGTGAAAATTTACATGAAAGCTTCCTGACATAGGGCAGATTTAAGTTTATTCAAATCATGGTCCCCGAGGGTAGGGTGGTGCCTTAATAGGGGATCAAAGTCTTCTATGCTGATATTTTAGAACAAATCTTTAAAAATATCTCTTGAGCTATAAAAGGTACAGCATTGGTATTATGTATATATTATATATGTATATATATAAAACCAGAAATAAGTAATAAGTATAGAAAATCAACATAAGTAGTAGTATAATAAAAATATCACAAAGGCGATTGAGTATATACTTCACTAGTTTCTTCAATTCTTCAGGAGTATACTGAATATTTCTTAATTACACATGTACACAGAATTGCAGTATGATATAAAGCGCCAATATATTGTTACCATTAAGTAGAGTTCATTATGACATAATATAACGTCCATAAAATAATACAGAAAATTGTAATATTACAAAAAAGTGGGTGGGGTCGGTGGGTTAAATATTAATGCTTTGTAAAACTAAATTAAATAGCATTAAGAAAGGTTTATATTTTTGAATAAATAGTTTTTCTTTGATTTCATATTCTTTCTCTGTTGTGTCTCTGTATGAAGTGGAAAATCTGTAAAACTCGGATTAATGTTTTTTGGCGCAATTTCTAATGTGTTTGCTTACACGGGTGCACTGGTATTTGGGTTCTCGGATCTGTTGTCGGTGAATGGTCATGTGGTGTCGTAAGGTGTCTCCTGTCTGGGTGAAGGTTATTACATAAGTTAGGTTGGAACTAACACATGTCATTGACTTTTATACTGTAAATTTACTTACATTTTTAAAGAAAAATTCGAATCCATGTGTTGATTATGTATGGGCACGTAGTGCATCTTGGGTTGTTGCATTTAGGCTCTGGTTAGAATTGATTTAAGTGAAGGACTTTGTCATTTGCTTTTTATGATTTGGGAATTTTTCAAAACTTTTTTCATGTCTGAATCGGCTTCTAAGTTAGGATTGATTGATTGATTATTTATTGCTTTTCAGTTATCTGGTGGCGTCCAGTTAGGATTGATTGATTGATTATTTATTGCTTTTCAGTTATCTGGTGGCGTCCAGTTTTTGTTGGTTGAGGAGAGAACCCAGATACAATGTACCTGGGAAGAGACCACCGACCTTCCCCAAGAAAACTGGCAAACTTGCTCACATAACGCCGCGGCTGAGATTCGAACACGCGCCGACAGAGGTGAGAGGCCTTGTGATTTTGAGCCCGATGCTCTAACCACTCGGCCACGGAGGCCCCTCTAAGTTAGGAAGGTTGTTTTTAATTATTTGAAAAACTTACGGACACATTATTCGATTTGACCTTGACATTGGATCTACCTTTTAAAAATCTTTCTTATTCAATATTTCTTGAACTGTATAAGGTAAATCTTTCTTATCTTGTGCATAGATTTCTTATAGAAAGCTTTTCATTTCATTCTTTGAACTTTGACTGTCAATTTTGACCTACTTTTAAGGAAATGTAACCTGTTAATATCTTCAAAACTAGTCAAGGTAGAGCTTTCATATTCTGTATATAAAATCTTTATGACAAAACATTGTGATACAATTGTGTTTGATCTTGTGACCTTGACCTACTTTTTGAAAAAACTTACCTAATCAATATCTCCTGAACTATTAAAGGTAGAACTTTCATATTTTGTATATGGATTCTTTATGGCAAGATGTTATGATCTGGTGTTTGACATTGTGACCTTGACATGGAAGTTTGATTTCCTTTTAATAAATATTTGACCTATTCAGTATCTTCTGAACTATTTAAGGTAAAGCTTTCATATTTTATATATAGATTTCTTAAGGCAAGGTCTATCATATCATACCATGATCTGATCTTGTGACTTTGGTCTTAACCAGAACAGCAAGATCATGTTAGTCATATTGGTGTTGATGCATCCCTGTGTTATGTGAATTCATTTTCAGTTATTTTGTGATCCTTTGGGGATAGGTTGGGGCCACAATATGGGGTCAAAATTTTCATGGGAATGAAGATTGATGGGAAACAATCTTTTAAAAATTACATTAGCTGAACAATGACGGGACCAAGTGAGCAATGTGGCACATGGGCTTCTTGTCAAATGATGCCACCATTTTCACTATTTCTTAATTTTTCCCCTTTGAATGGGATATGACCCTTCATTTGAACAATTTTGAATCCCTTAATTTTGTGAGCTAAAATATGTAATAGAGATGAAACTGGACCAGAAAAGATAAAACTTCTCAAGAACAGCAAGGCCTTGATTAGCAATATCAATTTGCAAACATCCTCAAAAAGATTAGATTCATGTTTGTTCAGTTTGTGGGTTGACCTGGGGGTAGGATGAGGCCATAACAGGATCCCTTGGGGATCTTGGTTAAAATACTATAGGTTAGAATAGATCCTCAGTAACCCTTGCTTGTCATAAGAGGTGACTAAATTGGGCAGTTCTTTGGATGATATTGCAAAAACAGAGGCGCTGGTCACAGCAGGTGTGGCATGACGCTCAAAGGCCAAAGGTGCTGAGCATTGGCCTAAATTTTGCAGCCCTTCACTGGCAATGGTGATGTCTCCATATGCATGAAAAATTCTTGGGAGGGATGTTAAACAATATACAATCAATCTTATGAACAGCTAGACCATATGAATAATCAGGTTCATAGCCAAGCATCCTTAGGTAGTGCAGATTATTCAAAAGTTTTTGAAATAAATGATCTTGGGGATAGGATGGGAGCACAGTAGGGAGATGTATAAAATAATCTAGCTTCTCAAGAGCAGCAGGATCCCGATTTAGTCATTAATATGCAAGCACCCTTAGGTAGTGCATGCAGATTCAAGTTTGTTCGAATCATGGTCATGTAGGGCCACGATAGGGGAATAAAGTTGTATATGTCAGTTTATAGAGAGACCAGCAGGGTCATGGATTTTTCATGGCAAGACATTTTGTTTCATAACAGTGATCTTGGATCTTGAACTTGGTGTCTGACCAAAATTTCAAAACTATCCAAAACTTCAACTTTCCCCATAAGTGTTGAATGGTGAATGCTTTTGATTCTCACATTTCATATTATGCTTTCCTTGTGTCAAAACTGTTTTTTTATCAAAGGTTTTGTCTTTGACCTTGAATTTTGACCTATACTTTTCAAAACAGTTCATAGGCAATATTTCCTGAACTATCTAAGGTATAAATATCAAAATGCAAAATTAAGTTATAATGATTCAGACAGCATGTTATTAGTACACCCCAGAGATTGAAGATTTGGGGGGGGGGGTTCATATTTTTTAGTCTTGCCTGTCATCCTGTCCAAAACTTTAACCTTGTCATTATGACTAGAATGATGAGTGATACGACTCTCATATTTTACATGTGCATTCATTGTGACTTTTCTTTAGGTAACTAAGTTTGTAATCTTGGTATTTGACCTACTTTTAGGAAAAGTCAACTTAGGTAATATCTCCTAAACTGTATAAAGTAGGGTTTTAATATTATATTTTTAAGATTCCTCATGACACAATCTTTAATTTGTCACTGTAATCCTTGAAGTTTGGACCATAGTTGAAAACTTCAACAAAATTCTAACCTTTCTCATAACCTTGAATGTTGAGTGACATGGGTTTCATATGTACTTTCCTTGTGACAAGACTTTTATTTTGATTTCAAAGTTTTTGACCTTGGAGTTTAACCTGCTTTTAAGAAAATCAAACCTTGGCAATATCTCCTGATTTATTTAAGATAGGGCTTAAATAGTTCTGGATATATTACCTAGGTAAGGTTTTCTTAAAAGTAGGTCAAACTCCAAGGTCAAAAACTTGGTATCAAAAGGAAAGGTCTTATCACTAGGAATGCATGTATGAAATGAGAGCCCTATCATACACAATTAAAAAGTTATAAGCAAGGTCAAAGTTTCTGACAGATAAAACAATACACCCCTCCCCATGACTAAGTTGCAGAGGCACAAAAACTTTAATCCATGCATCTTAGAACATTTGCATATGATATGGTGTGGCCCTGCTACTCGTTAATAGATTTTGTTTTAATTAATACCCTTCATATTTTTATATAGCACTTTGATCTCCTATCATGGCTCCATCCTACCTCTGGGGTCCCTGAATCAAACAAACTTGTACTACATGTACCTGAAGATGTTTGTATATTAATATCACTCATCATGGCCCTTCTGTTCATGAGGAGAGTAAATTTAGAAAGATTTTAAAGATGTTTCGTTATATATTTTTAGTCCCCTACTGGCTTTGCTGGAGGGACTATTAGTTTATTAGTCTGTCCATCTGACTGTCTGTCATTCTGCTTGAGGTTTACTAGTCTTTTATCTGCATTGGATGAAGATATTCAACTGAAATTTTATACATGGCTTTGTCTTCGATAGTTACAGATTAAGTTTGAGTTTCATTATGCTTGACCTACTTTTGACTGAATTATGCCTCGTGATGAAATGCAAGAATGAGTTTTTCGGACTGTTCTCCGCATTGGATGAAGATATTCAATTGAAATTTAATATGTGGCTTTGTCTTGGGTAGTTACAATTCAGGTTTGAGTTTCATTATGCTTGAACTACTTTTGAATGAATTATGTACCTTGATTAATTGCAAGAATCAGTTTTCTAGACTTTTCTTCACATTGGATGAAGTTATTCAATTGAAATCTGATGTGCAGTGGATTTGTCATGGATAGTTGCAGATCAAGTTTGAGTTTTGTTACACTCGACCTATTTTTGACTGAAGTATCCTACCAGTAAGGGACTTAAGTTTGTGTTGCCTGCAATACAGTCAGAATGCTTGTTATATAAAACTTCGATCCCCTCTTATGACTCCACCCTACTCTGAAGATCATGATTTGAACAAGTTTGAAACTGCACTACTTGGGATGCTTACATATTAATATGAGTAATCTTGGCCCTGATGTTATTATGGTAAAGATTTTCATAGAGATTTTTACTATATATTTCCATCTAAAACCTTTTGTGGCCTCACCCTACCCCTAGGCCACAATTTGATTTATTGATTGATTATATATTGTTTAACATCCTGCTTGAGAATTTTTCACTCGTATGGAGACATCACCACTGCCGGTGAAGGGTTGCAAAATTTAGGCCTATGCTCGGCGCTGATGGCCTTTGAACAGGGAGGGATCTTTATTGTGCCACACCTGCTGTGACACGGAGCCTCGGTTTTTGTGGTCTCATCCAATGGACCACCCCATTTAGTCACCTCTTACTGAAAATCTATTCTAACAACCTGGATCCCCATGGGGCACCACAATCTGTAGCTGCTTGTATTAATATGAGTAATCATGGCCCTGTTCTTGAGAAGAAATTTTTTAAAGATATTTCCCTTTATATTTCCATGCAAAACATTGATCCCCTATGGTGGTCCCTGACCCTATTCCTTGGGGGCCATGATTTGAACAACATTGACTCTACAATACCTGGGGATGCTTGCATATTTCAAAATATGACTAACCATGGTCCTGTTTTCCTATATATTCCCATGTAAAACTTTGATATCCGACTGTGGCCTTACTATATCCACAGGAGCCTTGATTTGTAGCAAACTTAAATCTACATTATGTCAGAAATTCAAAGCTATTTAAATTCAAACTTTTCTGGCAGAGTAGTTCTTCAGATTGTTTAAATTAACCACACTGTATTTTTATCTTTTCTTGATTATCTCCCCTTTGAGCCATACACTTTAGTTGAACAAATTTGAATCTCCTTTCCAATGAATGATCTGTACCATGTTTGATTGAAATTAGCTAAGCAGTTCCAGAGAAAGAGATAATAATGTGAAAATTTCATTATTTCAATTTCAGTATGAATTAAAAGCTCACTTGAGCCTTTGGTCATGCGAGCTTATAATGCATTTGTAGATGACGAAATTCTCACTACTCTGTGAAATGCTACAAAGACATAAGATAGGAAACAAGATAGTGTATTTGATCTTTTAGAAGGATATTGCATTTTGGGAAATATTTTCATGAAACATATAGAGATTAAAATTAAATTTTCAACAAATTAACTGCCAGAAATGAAGCAATATTGAATATAAAGCATAGAAATTCACAATGTATGTGAATGCCCATTATTTGTGATAATGCGAATTATGTCACAAAATGTGTTAACAAATCTGATTTTTTTTTTATGGAACTGCATTTAATTCCACGTTCAGCTTCTTATTATATTTGAAGTTCATTTGCTCACTTTCAGTCATTATTTTGAGTATTTTTCATATTTAGATGTGGTTGATACATTGCACAAGTTTTTATACATGTATCAATCTTTGTTGTCAAGCTGTCTTAAGTGAATAAGCTATCTACTGACTGATTGGACAAGTCAAGATAGTTTCTTTGGTTTTTATTGGCTTAAGTTAGTGAATAGAATTCAGGGTATATAAGGCAGTGTTTGATTGGTTTTATTCACTTGGTTAGTTTTGTTTCTTTTCTTATTCTAAGAAAATAAACCTCAAGGTTTTAATGCTCTGAATAGTTACTGGCATGAAATAAGCATGCTTTTTGTTAAGATAGAACTTAGGAAATTCTATAAACCTCAAGATTGACAGTAGATATTTAGAATTATAGTAGATTTTATAATGTAGTTTTGCAGTTTATTAGGATCTTCTTGCCAAGTCCTGTTTCAAGGTGTTGTAGATAGCAAAAGGAGGTTTTATGCTTAGTATATTTTTCAGGGTTAAATCATTTTTAAATAGTTTATCTTTAAAAGGCATACTTTTTGCAAGTCAAGCTGTAGCTCTTTCCCTTTCTATTTTTGAAAGTGTTCAGTACTGTGGAGGTCCAGTAGGGACATATTTAGATATTTTTTCATTTTTGACTCCATCACATATCTTATCTGATTTTTCTCATATCACTGAGTCCTTTTTGTTAAATTTATTCAGTTAATTCATACTCAAAACTCCTTTTTGGTTGATTTATTTTAATTTTGATACTACTTTACATTTTGTTACTTTTCTTCTATTTCATTTGTTATTTGCTATCCAATACAATATAAATCAATCTATATCATTAATAAATAATAAGCTCTTTACTCATGGTGTTTCCATTCCAATGTGGTTGTCTATAGTTCAGGAATAACCTTACCTGGGTTGAACTTTTACTAGAGCCATTGTACAGATATTTTGAGCATTTGATCACCTGAATTACTACCCCTGATATACATAATTTTGGTTTCCGTGACCAGGATACATATTTAAAGTGTCATGTTCCATGATTTCTGAAGAAAAACCATGGCTTCACAGCCTTCTGGTTTTAATAGTGTAGGGCGAGCTACATTGGCCACTGGAGTTGATGGGTTACCATCTACCCAGGGTGCTAGGACTAAGCTTTTGTCTGTTCGTATTCATTTCCCTTCGCCCTCTCTAGTAAATGTATCAGAAGGTACCAGAAGTTTGCATTGTGCTGTTGTTCTACTGCTGATCGTTTGTGTAGAAGGACTTAGAGTTGCTGCAAACACATTGATTGTTTTGATTGTCATTTGGGGGATTTTGTGGATTCTGGTGGTTGAGTAGATTCAGTGCCCATGCAGCTGGACAGAAATTCATTGTTTTCTTCCCCTGAGATTGTTTCTGTGAGAACCATAAAAACATTCAATTAGGCAGAATCAGGGTCTTGCAATTCTGCTGATGACAGTGGTTTAATATGCCTAGTCCTGAACCCATAAGACAATCAATTTGGGGTAGAAAATTAAACATCCTTCTGTCTACTCTCCTGAATCAGATATCCAGGCATATTTTCTTTTTAATGCCTGTATAAATAATTCAGTCTTTATCTTATTCTATATTACTTGGGTTGATTATTATTTTTGGTAGCATATAGCATAATTATAACAGATTAAGGTTTGATTATTTTTGTTTCTTGATAGTTTGGCTCTTGTTTTTGGAACTTAACCTTCAGGTTATGCTGTATCTGAACTCAAATAGATACAAGGTCAATGTTTTGTGTGTTTGTTTGTTTTCTGCCACACTCATAAATTTTTCAGTTTTCTTGTGGCATCCAGTTTTTGTAGGTGGAGGAGAGAACCCAGATACAATGTATCCGGGAAGAGATCACCGACCTTCCAAAAGTAAACTGGCAAACTTTCTCACATATATCGGTGCGAGTGGGATTTGAACCTGCACCGACTAGAGGTGAGAGGCCTTGTGATTTTGAGCGCAATGCTTTAACCACTCAGCCACGGAGGCCCCTACAAGGTCAATGATAGATGTTTCGATTATTACAGAGACACTGTAGTTGGCAATGATTTTCAGACATCTGGAAGTCAGAACAGTACAATTTCAATTTATCCAGTAACGCTATCTATAGACATGAATCACTGAGAGTTTAGCGCTTTCCTTAGATGATATTTAGTTTATCTCCCTTGTACTGGAATCAACCCAAAGTTTTTCATATAGTTTATCTATAGGTGAAGGTGCATTGAGGCATCTCTTTTTCTGATGTTTTCATACAGAAGAAAAATATTTTAGAAAGATAACTATTTGAAATATTCTATTATAATTAGTTTAAAGTTTTATTAAAGTTTTAGTATTTTTAAAATACAGTTAATTTCAAGGCAGGGCACTAGCTATTGGGGAATATTAAAAACTAGTCATATTTATAGATGAATATCCTGGATGTTGAAGTACGTCCGTGAGAGTTTGAAGAGTTTCTAGGCATTCAATCACCTGAGTTACTGCCTCTGATATACAGGTTCCACCTGGTTATAATTTCATCTGGTTTTCAATTCAGGTTTAGTCACTATTTCTGGAAGACATGTATATATAGGGTTCCATTTTACTATTCATCGCTATTTATGTCCCCTACTGGCTTTGCTGGAAGGAACTACTAGTTTACCCTTGGTCTGTCTGCCTGTCTGTTATTCTGAATCAGTTTTCTGGACTTTTCTCCACATTGGATGAACATATTCAACTAAAATTTTATATATGACTTTGTACATGTCTTGCTTTCTAAACTTCTTGACTCTTGAACACCTTCCAAGATACGCAAGACATTTTACTTCTCAGTTCTAAGTAACTTTTAAGAAAATTTGCATTTGTTTCTCAACTAAGAAATAAGAAAAGTATATTCATTTTATTTTTCTTGTTTTATTAATATTTATGACTTATTTCATTATAATAACAAATATCATAACAAGATACAAGTACAATGAAATCATGAGAAATATAGATTGAGGTATTACAGATGACAATATCATTTATGACACTGTACACTGATGTACGGAATACACATTTTCCTGCGACTCAAAGGAGCACACAACTTTCTGGTAACTCAAATAAACGAACAGTTGTCAAAGACTGAAACAAGGATACAATGCCTTTATTAATACACTTTGTTACACAAGAGCTATTTGTTTTACAAGAGCTAGCTGATGATTACCAGTATACTTAACCAATGTATTGCGGATTTCTATTGTTTATTTGTTAGTTACAAGATAAAAGTTTTTAATAAAAGGAGATTGTACTTTTCATATGAGTTGACTTGGGAATAATATCAATTATGAATATTTCACAAACTTTACAATGTATCACAACCATGTTAATTGCATCAAGAAACACCATGTACATGTATAATGAATGGTCATTTTGACCTGACTTGGGGGGGGGGGGGGGGGAGGAGGAGCATTGTTATGAGGTATGACCTGGTTTGATTATTATAGCAGGATGCTGAAGGCAGCAGAGGGTACAAGGTTTGTCTCTTTCACACTAGATCATGCTTACAAGAAAGATCACACTAGATCATACTTACAAGAAAGATAATACCTATTATCCTCCCTTCTGTCCTTGCACTCCATTGCAAACCAAAAACCCTCTGTAACACTCAGTGTTTACATATGACAGCATGCTTATTCATAGTTACATGTATCATTATAACTAGGACTTCTATACAGGTGCAGTCTTAAAAGTCTGGACATATATTTACAACAGAGTACAAATAAAAACATGGCACAGGACAACATATAAATGCATTTAGTACATGTAATATTGCAAGTTCTCTACTCCCACGGAATAATATCAGGTCACATGACTAGCATGGCTCCTATGGTTACCAACAGACAAAATGCTGCCTTCTCTATGGCAACAGTGGGGGCTGCCCACCATCTTGTTTTTAGATGCTAATCTATGAACTAATAGTCCCCTTCTACACAGTTCAACAGTAATGCTATAAATGAACACATTTTGCCCTCCTCTGTAGTTTGTAAGGAATGTTCTACAAAAGCACTAGATTGTCATGTAGTTAGCCTTGAAGACTGACCACATCAGTCAGTAATTGATTATCTACCATTCTCTGTCGAGTCAGCACTAGTTCTGTACAGAACATCACAGACATAAGAAGTGTGGTTTACTGTCTATTCTATTGCAGAACTCGATGTATGTCACACTCCAATTTCATCAATGTTCATGGAACTTTGTTTTACTGATTGTGACACTCTTAGTGGAAAAGCACACATTTTTCACAAACTCTGATTCTCTGTGTCCTGAGATCCATGCAGAATCAGTAATAATTCTCATACTGTGGACTCGGGTCCATCTGTACTTTGTTTTAGTGAATCCCTTATTCTCTCCATTTGATTCACACAGTTGTAGCTATAAACTTTCTTGTACCACTCTGGTGTTCTCCCTCTATTTAAGAAAATCAAAAAAAAAAATCAAAAAAAAAATCTTGAATATCTCTATCATTCATATTCATCAGACAACATAATGAATAGCTAAAATTTAACTGAAGCTTGGTTTATGAAAGAAGTATTGAACAAGCACTCTACCTCATGTCTATGCGACTGATATGAGTGACTCTGGACTTCCCTGACCCACAGGGCTCAATAAGGAAATGAGAAGCCAGCACCACTCCCTGGATGGTCCCATTCAGCTCAGACTGGGGATGCTCAATTGATGTGGATACCAATGCACATGATCCCTTTGGAAGGTCTGTTCTCCAAGACCTGAAGTAAACATTAGCAAAATTAAGCAAAGGCAGTTCAAATTGGAAATCATGAACATTTCAAGATCAATATATATATTTCAATATATTTCATGGTCTTGGTGTCACTCATCATCTATTTAAGAAAAACAGTTCACGTTTTTGTGGATGGTGCAGGATAACCTCCAAGGTCAAGAAATGTTGTTTGAAATATAAAAGCTGATGCTTCAAACAACATTATGAGACAGAGGAGGTTATCTAGCATCATTCACGAAAACAAGAACTTTAATTCTATTACGGCTCAGAAATATACTGCCATTTGTTTACCTAAATAGCTATGAATTAGGTCATTGTTATACCATGTCAGTTTTCCAAAACAGACTAGGCCTACACGTTTTTTTGCTGATGAGAATGTAGGGTATCCTGGATCTATTTTTTAAAAAATATTTCGAGTATTTATAATGATGTTGACAGATTTTATCAACTGCTTTGAATACACAGTCCAAGAAAACTACACATACATGGAAGAGGGTTAACTTGTATGTCCATCACCATGTTTGCTTACATGTGTATCAATCCCAGAATGCAGACAATTCATTTACATCAAATGAAAAAAAATTTCCAGTCATGTACAACTTTGTTTCGAAACATATATAGATAAAGTTTTGTGATCATAAAATTGAATTATCAATTATCTATTTTATTGTTGTATTAATAGCCAAACAGGAAGTGGAAATGAGATATGTATCAAATTTCTCATTGACCAGTTATTACGGATGAAGGTTTATCATAGAATAATGACTGCAAAATTCCTTTGATCTTGGCATTATTCACCAAGATGGATATTTCCATGAAATTACACATACAAGTAATGTTTCACAAGTTCTGGCTATGTAAGAAAGAATAAGCCCCAACATCTACACAGTGATCAGTCTGTCATCCAGGCATACAAATCTTCTGTTCATGTATGAGCCAGTGTTTTTTATTCAAACCATGAAGAAAATTACCTGAGAACACAAAAGTCCCTAGCAGGGTGAGGAGCCATAGAACTCTGTGTATACTGGAAAACTTCTGTCTGGGAATCCAGTTTCTCTATTGACCTCCATTTAATCAGATCTTCATCCCATATATGTCTGTTGATAAAATTAATTCATAACTTATCATCATCTGTTTAATGATAAATAGTTATGTAGGAAAACTGCATTGAACTCTGTTACATGAATACATTCAAAAGATTCTGTATAATACACTTGCCTCTCATCTTTGACCCGATCCAATGCCACATAGGGTGGTGCCTCCACTTCAGCGGAACACCTCCACAACCTAAGTGGATGACCATCTGTCACCTTTTTGTAGGACAAGTCCACATTGGTAGAGACAGAGTTAAGAGATACCCAGCCCTTGAATTTGTCCCTGGATTCCTTTAACAGACCTTGGATGGCTGTGTCCATATAATTGTGATATCCCAGCTGGTCATCTTCTGATGAACGCTTGTTAAATTCCTCTAAGGACACTGGGTCACCTTGTTCTATGTATGAGAATCTACATTTGCTCATCATTGCTGTAGGAATCTGAAAATTATAGTCAAAATTATGTACAACTCCAAAGAATGAATGCTGTAAGTGAAGTACTGTTCATAGCATTGAATTCACTCTCGGCTATTTTCAAAACACAAATTTTGTTTTCACTCCATCTTTCTACATTACATAAACTCCACATTTACATAATTTTGTGGCTTTGCAGAATTTCACATTTTTTTTTAACTGCCATGAAAGATATATACAGTATCTTTCATGGAGTTTGAATAAACTTACATTGAAAAGCTTCTTGCACTCTTGGATCAAAGCTGTTAGACACTCGTGTGCAGCTTTCTGTTCCTGAAGTTCCCTTGCATCTGGCACTCCTAAATTCTTCCTCGGCCTTCGTGGACTTGGGCTTTGGGTCACACTCTTTGTTCCACTCATGTTGAACAAAGATGGAGCAAAGCACACTGCCAAATTGCTGGCTGTCATCTGATGTTCATCAGCTTGTGTCGAAATGTCAAAGAGGAAGAATAAAAGTGACTGCAACACTTCACGGTTCTCATCAGGAAGTAGGACAACAGCAGACTGCAGGGCCTCTAGGCGCTGCTCGCTGGGCAAATCTGAAATGTGGAAACAAATCATAAGCAACAAATACATGACATCTAGTACATAATCATAGCATTTACTGCAATGGTGTTCTGATCATTCGGAGACCAAGATGTATGTGCAACGTTTATATATTATGAGAACTAACATTGCAAAGCATACGGAAATATAAGAATTTTATTAAAATCCTGGAAAACTTACATATAAAGATGTTGATGAAAACTTCTGAGAGCTTATTTGTCAACAAGCACTCTGGTAATTCACGAAAGTATTGCTTCAGCAAGTCTGCCACATCATAAGCCTGAAGTTCTTGAAAGTTCACCAACTCTGTAATATAAGAAAATGTCATCATTTACTTTCCAATAGAGTTATCTCTCTTTCAATAGTGTTTTTCATTACAAGTCTTGCTTACCTGGGTTAGCTTCAACTTCATTCTTCAGTTTCTGAATTCTGGTCCTCACACCCGATTTTCTGAAAATTCCAACAGCATCTTTAGCTGTTTTCCTGAGATACCGCATAGCACTAAGCATACATTGGGGAAGGGGTTGTGCAGTTCTCTGTAAAGTCACGAGGAGAGGAACACCAAACACGTTGCGGTCATTGTAATTTGGGGTTTTGTGTCGTTTCATGAATCCGGGCATGCTCCAGTTCCATCCTGAGCGATTAGGTGAGTATTTTTCTATGAGGCCTGTCAAGCGACACAAGGAAAGTTTTTGTAGCACCATGAGTTGACACACAGACAGACTACTAATGTGAGTATTTCTCCCGCTCACACTTGGTCTGTGAGATTTCTGAAAACTATGCCAACGGATTCTCTGTCTTCTTCTGTCACTACAAAGAATGAACAGATAATTTAAACACATTGTACCTAACAAATTTCTAAGGTAAACACATTGCATCTTGCAAATTTCTCGGAGGACAATAATGATAAAAATCAAATCTGGTCCCTAAAAATGCATGGCTTTAAATTTACTGCAGTCAAGTTTTCCTTACATTGATGTAGTTGTACTGTACAATGTTTGAAATATGTTATTTTTAGAATATGATTAGTTATCTTAATATAGTGATGATGTAAATTTTTAACATTTCCTGGACAATTTCAAAAATTAAAAAGCATACATTTATGCATAGTTTTCTTTTTCTCACATAAATATATATACTAGTATAACAACAAAGTATTAGCAAGATTAAATTTTGTTCACAAAATTATATCTGTTAAAGATAAGTCATTGGTAGAAATTCAAACCTTCCTTATTTCACTGTAAAATCTCCTTCTACTGTTACATTTCCTTCTACTTTAGTAGAAATTACTTTACTTTCCTTCTATCAGTCTATAGCTTGTCATGCAGAACTGAAGAAATTTTTTGGGGGGGGATTACCTTGGAGCACGAGTTAAGGAGGAGCCTACTCCAGAATCTCGTCTCTCACGTCCTTCAATGTTTTCTGCAGAATCATCATGTGACAGTTCACCAGTAGTGATGTCATGATCACTGGTATCTGGTGAGGAGTTGGTTCGACTTGTTACATCCTGGTCTTCATTACCATTCAAACTGTCATCTGTCTCCAAAGCACTAAGGTTCTTCAGAGAGAGATGGGTCTCATCATCAGACTTATTTACTGTTGAATTGTGAGAAGAGGTAGGGGGCTCTAATATTTCTGCAACAAAAAGATTATATTAACTTTTGCAAAATAAATTTCCCTAGTTTGATCAAGAATCACTGAAGGAAAATCAATGCTGGACTTTAATTGCACCTTCCTAAGCAAAGATTTACATTACTTAAATGAACATGCATTCATTGGTTTTATTGAAATGTGATAGCTTTTTCCTCAAGGAATTTTAAACTACATATTCCATTCAGTGAACATCTACAGGAGACTCCAGTGTTTATTTCAACTTTATTAGACAAGATAGCTAGCTTTTTATCCAGACTAGATATAACTTGAACTGATATGCTATACATCAGTGAAAGAAGTGAATGGATGTCATTAAATATTGAATGTCTTCAGTCAACTAACTAGGGGGCACATGGTATAGCACTCATGCAGTCAGTCAAACAATGAAAATGGGACTCTAATTGCAATGTCTCTTTTTATAACCATGAAAAATGATGTCTATGAATGAAGTCTTGCATGTATCAAGCGGTATATTGTTGACAAGTCCGTTACACTTACAGTGACAAGAGAAAAAAAAAAAAACATGGCCAAAAAAAAAAAGTTAATGGATTTCAACTATAAATAATTTGAACATAAAATAAATAAAAATGAAATAGAATAAACTAAAATCATGCTAATATGGTATATAATTTGCACTCTACAAAATATATTAAAACAAACTTTTAAACATATTTTAACAGCAACAATACCACTGATACATGCTTTAATCTCGCACCTTTAATTTTTTGCTGGTTTAAAGTGTAAATAATCCTAAAATGAAGAGTAGACCATCACTAAAACAGTGCATAAATAATCTGTAAGAAATTGAAGATAGAAAAATACTACAGCAAATTTTAATCAAAGAGGAAAATAACTCCTACCTGCATCTTCACCATAGATAGCCCTATTCAGAACATTTATGTCCTCAAACACTTTGCTGAGAATCAAGTCCAGCTCTTCTTGGGCACTTTCTAAATCCTCTTCTGGTTCCACATTGTCGTACACACTGACTCTGTGGGAGTCCAGTCTAGGACCAGCAGATCCGCGTCTTTTGATAGAGGCACCACTAATTCCAGTCTCATCTTTCCTTTCACTACCCAGACTAATACTTCCAGTCCTACTGTTGATGTCATGACCTCTCTCCATCTGCACATACCCAGTGGACAGCACTTTGGGAAATGTTCCTGGTTTATGGTCATCTGGGAGCTTAAAAGACACTGATGGAGAAGAATCCGACGAAAAGATTTCAGAGTCACTTATATTTTTCCATGCCAAGTTAGGTTTTCTAAGATGTGTATGTCCTGAGAGCATGGAGGGGTTTTTCTTTGAGGTATGAAGTTCTGTTGAGGACTGGCTGGTTTCCTGTAAGGACTTCAGGGTAGAGTTCAAAGCACTGCTGGAATTGCTGATCTCCTGAAGGGAGACCGAAGTCTGTGGGGAGACACTGGTGTCACTGTTGTAATTTGTGGCACTGTCTGACCAAGGTTCCGTTGGTACAATTTTGTCCTCAGTTGGAATTGATGGTGGAACCTCACTTGAGGGACTTAACTCTTTGCAGTTCAGATGTTTAATTTTAGCCTGCATTCCATCTGTGTCCATAACCACAGGTCCACTGATTTCTACATTTCCATTTCTAGGAATTCGTCGAGTTTTTCGACTTTTAAAACTTTCCATCCTTTTAAGGAAATTTTTAGCTCCTTTGATCCTTTCACTGGCAGCCCTACGGAGTCTAGGACTCAGGGCCCTTGTGGAAGGATTGAAATGATCTTGGGGAGTCAAAGTTTTTACCCCAAAATAGTCATCACTAGCCACACTTTTCTCATGATGCATTTTGGAGTCGAGGATAGGGCTGTCTCCTGTCTCACTGCTGGAGTTCTGGTCAGTTAGTAGACTGTCGTTGCTGGAACTGGATTTGACAGTGGGTGATACAGGCTGCCCATCAGATGATGGACTGCTTAGATCCTTGCGAGACCATCGACGGATGTTATGCTGATACTTCCACTTGTCACTGAGTGCACACTGATCTTCATCATCCGATTCTTCACCCTATGGGAAGAAAAGAAGAAAACATAACATTAGCAGATTGCTCAAATGCATGTATCTATAGAAAATTATTAGATATTACATTTGAGAAATACTGATGAGGTTTAGCAGCCAGTATATACATTAGCAATCTCAATAACCCTGGAAATCTTCTTGATACGATTGCCTCTTGTTGCAATGATTAACCTCTATTGTATAGACATATCTATGTACAGACTTCGACTTAAAAATGATCAATTCACTTTATACTGAAGTACATGGTGAGGAACTTAAGAGTCTGCGTACATGTATAATAAGCAAGGACTATTGTATCGGTCACACATGTACAACACAAACAAGGAAATAAAAACAAATCTCCTCTACAGATATCCTTTCATACACAGTAGTTCTGTATAAGCTGCTCCTCTGATAAACACCACTTTCATTATATAAAACTTACTTATACTGATGTAAATCCAGACAAAGAACAGACTCCAGACTGTCCTGATAAGGTAACTGTCATCAACACCAATTACATGTACTAAACAAGAAAGACGATTACCTCACTAAGCCTTAATAATGATCCACAAAATCACGTGTTGGCTTGCACTTGTCAGTCTGTCACATATGTAAACACATTTTTCCTCTAATGTCTATATACTCACAATCTATTTCTAAAATAACTGTGAGATACTATTTGTATGGATGCTCTTTTCCTATATTGACAGGTTCTATTTGTGTTTCCATCCTGTAGTCTATGCATTGGACAGTTTCTATAACAGGTGCTTCTTTCCTCTGTTTGAGGTCTTATACTACAATGTAGGTCACTTGCAGATTTATATTCTGTCCCACCTTATTACCAGGTCATTCAAGCGGAGCCAGGGCTATCCTTATTCATACATTTTAATATCTCTCTCCTCAAGATGATTATCAAGATTCATAATTTGTAGGCTACTTTCTATGGGTGACAAGTCTATGGTAGATTTAACTGTGTAAATACAAGCCTATTTTTTGGTTAGAACCAATAGACAATTTAATAACATGATTACAGTAAGATACATGCATTGAAGACTCTTAACAGCACACCTGATTTCCTATTATTCACAACATATTATGTGAATGGGAATCTTCCCATATTATGGTAAAGGCTTGCGAAAACATCCATCTATTAATTTGTTTGAACATGTACACATTGAAAAAAAATCGCAACTGTTTTTTTTCTTTTTTCTCTCCTTAGCCTAAGTATGATGATTAATTTCACACTACAAGACAAATAACAGTTTTCATGTTTGACATTTTTTATCAGCATTGCTCTTGATCTCCAAAACACTGCCTGTAAATGTACTCATTGTCATTCTTTTTCAAAGATGAGACAAGATATTTTGAGGAAAATTTACCGCAAATAACCTACACCTCTGTCCAATGATTTAAATGTTAATAATGAATGAAATGAAGTTAAATCTGATTAACATTTTGCTTGTTTTGCATCTAGTGTCATCTTAATCCTACTGAGCACATTTGGGACATCATTAGTTGCCAAATTACCACCAATTCTAACATTAGATGAGTGCCACCACAGCACATGTGAACAGGATTATGCTAAATACTGCAAAAAACTGTTTAGTGTGAAGTTTATAGCATGTTATCAATAACTGTATTTAACTTTATTTCATTCATAATACACATTGAAATCAGTAGATAGAGGCATTAAGTTATTTACTGTAAATTTTCCTTAGAATATTACATCTTATCCTTGAAAAAAGAATGACAACGAATACAATTACTGATCAGGTGATAGTGGGTTTTTTGTTGTGGTTTGTCTTTTTCATTTTTAGAGATCAAGTGATGCTATTTTAAAAAAAGTTAAACATGAAAATTGCTATTCATCTTATAGTGTGACATTAATCATACTTAAAGTAAGAGATTAAAAAAAAAATGGCGTTCCTATATTTTTGTCCATGAGTATATATGTGTGCAGTGTAAAGTCCTAATATATAATGATCATGAATGGTATGTGTCCATACCAGAAAATAATATGAGCCCAACTTTCACAAGAAATGCTGCTTTTTGCATTTAATGAATTTAGGTTATGGTCAAATTCTTTAAGCCACTTCATTATATGAAGGTCATTTGAAAACTACTCACCAGTTTTTTTGAGGGTGTTCCTATTCTCATGACAGCACATTTGTTAAGAGTACTGAGTCGTCTGAAAATGAAGACACAGAAATGAATCAGAACCAAAATCTCTGTAAAGACTGTGACAAGCAACATTCTTGCAGCCTACGATTTTTCTTTTCAAGTGTGGTATTACATTATATTATGATTATAGTGAATACATCACAGTATAAAAACACTCAAGTACTAAGTTCACATGTGATTCACTTATCATTTCCTTAATGTTTTCCCTATATATGGAAATTCTGCACAACATTTTGTAAACATAAAAAAAACCCCTAACCATAATTTTACAAAAATAATTCTTGTAATATATATAAAAGTGACATCATAAGTTTCAAATTGAAAAAGCTCAATATTTTAAAACTAAAATCATTATGATAAATAGAGAAGTACAATACAGGGAAAAGAATATCCATCCATCAACTATTCAAAAAGAGGGGGGGGGGGTATTTACCTTTGCTGTTTAGTTTTAATCTTATCAACAATCATCTCCACCTTTTTTCCCCATTTATATCAATGTCCAAATCAAAAAATATTCGAAATCTTTACCTTTTAATCCATGTACATACCATGCAGACTGTCTAAAGGAGTAGTATACTTCATATTTAATAGACATGTTGCAGTACAAGCCATGAAACACTTACTGGAATAAACTTGGGACTACTCAAAAGACCCCATTACTTCACCTGGCCTCCTGAAGTGTTACACTTTCAGACTGGCTAATTAAGAGCCCTGACAGGTGAAGCCTGTAATTGGCTAAATTATGCTGTTTTCAATTGATGGCTGTGATTGGCCTTTTAATATGACCTGTGACATCTCATAATGAGCTTGGCTAGCTGAGTGTAGCTGACCAGTAAACATGAGCTGACATATAATCCTGTTTAATGCATTGCCTTCTAGTTTATGCATGGAGACATAACTGGACATTACAGACTAGGCCTCCAGTGAAATATGGAGCCATTACAACATACATAAGAAAAGTGTTTCCACAAACTAACCATTCACAACAAGCACATTAACACAGGATAATTAATTATCTGTTTAATAAGTGACACTTTCTGTATATATAAAATTACAATAAATCACACAGAACTCGATAAACAACCTGTTACTGTGCTGAAATACTGATAATAGAGCCCATATATAGATCTCACTAATTGTGATTTAATGGACATTCAGGGGCAGCCCTTACTTAGTTAATATACCATTGGAGACCATTTTGGCAAACTTAACATATGCCACATTGCTGCCAATGGATGGAGGGAATCAATATCATTTTTCCTCAATAGTTTGAATATGTATATGGTATATGTATTTCTATCTAGCATAAAAATGATAAGCACAAAAATCTGATTCTCAGCTGTATCAAATCATCTGTACAAAAAGTGACTGTCCATCCACTCTGCCACACCTGGTGTGTAATGATTTGGAATCCTATTGTATATATAAAAAGCTACGGGAATATTTAACAATGAAGGTGACTGCCCTACAAGTATCAATTTGTCACGTCTCTGTAAGGTAAATCTTGGATATTTTTCTGTAATTACAGAGACAGGGCAGTCAACTGCATTACTATGGAGATTAATACTGGCTTAATGAAGAATAGCATAACTGCACAGTGATTTTTAGTCATCGTGTGTGTGTGTGTGTGTATATATATATATATATATATATATATATATATATATATATAATCCCATTGTTACTTCAATCCTTATATATAGAAGACAGCTGTTGCTGTACTTTATGCTAATATTTAAAAAATCCAGCCTTTAGCCATTTTTTGCTTATTTAAAGGAAAATCAATAACACACACTAAGCCTTTGAAGTACTTCATTGTACATGTCAATTGTACATGTCAATAAATCTGCTAAATGTATACCTCTGATATACAGTTCATGTTATTTAATCCCTCTGTGCACTTTAAACATTTCAACTTTTCTCAATCTAATTCCACAAACAACAGTCAATTCTGAATGTTGACATTAATTTGTAATGAAACACATAGGATGAAAACCTGACATCAATAAAAGCAATTGATTTTCAGCTTATGGCAAAAATTCACACTGTTACAGTCAAGCCTCTACTAATGGAAGTAATTTTCCAGGTTCCATTTCATGGCATAATATTACTAAATATCAAATTTCTTGTACATGCACCAGAGTAAATCAACTCACCCATTATGTAAAAACTCCTTATCTTTATTAGTACAATTATAGATACATCCAAACTCCTGTCACATCAAGGAGTACAGAAGAAACTGACTAACCTGTATATAGGCAAGTTCAAGCCCTCAGAATGTAACATCTTGGAGCATGCATTTATATTGAAATGAACATCTGTGACATTAGTCTATGGAGAGACAGCCCTCTCTATCTAGAAAATATGAACTGTCAGCATGATCACTATGTGGCACCTCTAAAGACAGTCCAACTGATCTGTCAAGCAAACTTACAGATACTAGATGACTGTGAACACAGAAGCCTCATGCCTAAACCATATCAATAAACTCTCAAAGCAGAACAGAAAATAAGAATGGTTTCATTACATCACTTTCACTCACCTATACTTGCAATATAAATCTGTCCATCACACTACAAGAGTGGATTTAATTTCTGTGAATGGTGACCAAGTGCTCTATCGGATCATCGACCTAAGCTTTTTTCCTCTGCGGCTATATATTACTTCGAACATAAATCATTTTTTTAATATGTAGATCTCTATGATGTCAAAGAGACTCATGAATTATGCATTCTTAAACATATTCTATCTTTCTCTTAGTAGTCTTGTCAATTTTGCAACACACATATCATACCTATTTACATGAAAACCTTTCAGAATTGCTGGAGTTAAGTTTAATTTGAATTCGCATTTCAGTTCAGCTCTGTAAACAACCCCGTTGTGTACGGTTTATTGAAATACCCTTCAATCACATACTATAATTATAGCAGAAGAGTCTGCATACATCGAAGTAATCCATAAAGTTTGTACTCCACGACTTACCCAGCATCTTAATAAAAAACAATCTTTGTCACACAACACAGAAATACAATACAATTGTCTCCAGTTGAAATCTGTACCACGCAAAACTCCTCTCCATGTTTGTTTACATTGTATACTGTATGTTGAGGTATACAATTAGAATCTACATGAAAAGAAATGGGCTATTCATGTGGAAATTAATCATCCATTGGTGAAACAGAACAACACACCAATACCAAAATATCAAAACCAAATACCCGATTGTAACAAGTATGCAGTATGTCACCACGTACAATACCTTGGTGCCGATTTGGTGTTAGGTCAAAAAGAAGGGTTTATCAGATTCTGATCCAGTGGGTTATATCTCTACGGAAAATTTTTAAATTATTTGACCTTACTAACAAAGGCTTTTATATCATTATAACCTGTATGGTTTATATAGCAGACAGATTGATGCTATCAAATAATTGAACACAAAATAAATTCAAATAAGAGAAAACTCTAATCCTCCTCTAAGGCTGATTGAATTTGCCAGTATTCTATTTGACAACCATATTACAGATGTGACTTTCCACTGCCCTATTTAATGGTATAAAATTATATCTATTGCAAAATTTCCCTTTCAACCACAGACCTAACAACCTTTACAATAGATCTATCATTTGTAAAAGATCAGGCTAATGAAAAAAAAGCTGTTTTAAAATTTCTCACCTATATGACAATACAATTTGTAGTTGAGATAATTTGATGAATAGCCACACACTAATTTATCAGCACATTACATAACCCTTCAAATACTCTCTCCATTATACTAACTTTACCCACTGAATAACACAAACAGATAAGAATATGAAAATATTCAACGATCTTGACGAAAGACTTGACCTGAAATATCTATTCTGTCAATCAACAATAGGTATGACAAAGGAATAGATAAATGCATGAACACCTACGTAGCAAGAGAGATTTACTGTTTACATGTTTAAAAAGTGTCATCCACTAAAACAAGCTCTACATCAAACATGCTGAGAAATCACAAACATCTTTCATGATACTTCAAAAGTTTCGTAAACAATGGTATCCAGGATATATGGCAAGGGAAGATTACTCTAAGGATACTCTTTATTCACAATGACTAGACAATGCTGATTTTTATAACCAAAATCACCAGTCAACATCAAGATTTCCACTACTGGTGATAGCAGTGCAGCAGAATTAAGGGTGAGCAGTATACAAATGGAAAAACATACTGCCATAGCAAGACGTGCATAGAACAACTATGCAATAGATAATATGTAAATTCTGTTTTCATCAATATTCAGATGTCACTGTCATGGTATATACTCTAATCTCACCTCTAAATATGATTACATGAGACAGATGTTGGTATTTCTAACACTAGATCTGTAGTGTTTCATCATTCATGCACTAGTACACTGCGTTGGGAAATGCAGACAACTCTTAACTTACCTCACCAATGGTTGCATTGAGTCTCTGTCCAGGAAATCATGGTCTTTCTCTACACTTGATATGTCAACAGGGAACTGGCAATCTACAATACACACGGATCATTCAGTTTCACAATGATATATTGAAAGTGCAAAAAAAAATTGTTTCTTGGGTTAAAAAAAAACAAAAAAAACTGGAAGAATGTTGGTCCACCATAGATTTATTTGTAGCTAGTATAATACATGCAACATAACAACTATTATATGCTGCTGTGATGTCAGGAGGGAGTGTGATGAATTCTCCAGATACTGGGTGTTCTGTCATGAAGTTAAACATCCAGGAGACTCAAAGAGCTGGCAAATGTAACACTGATACTTGTGTAGGGAGGGAGCCTAAATGTGCCATAATCCCTAGCTGTCTATGAGACAAAGTTTCTTGGGAGAACAAATAGCAGATGAACAACTTGGACTAGCTGGGAACAAGGAAGGTGTTCACAGGCTTACGTGCTCTCTCTCATAACCATTTCTTATCTTACACAGAAAGTGCACACATTCAGACCTTGTAAGGTATTGCACAAACTTGCTAAAGCTATGAGTCCTAAATTGTAATTTCATTTTTCTATCTCCAAGAGAGAACATTTATGACTGTATATTTTCTATGAAACATAATCTCATAATCACATAGTCATTCAAATTCCTGTTATCTGACAGAATTAAAATGCTGACCAACAGAATGCCACCATAAATCTATTTTAATTGTACCTAAGGTGACCATACAGGAAATGGAACCCCTGGGTCACAATTGTGCTTTCACAGCTAATCTGGACAGGAAATTCCTATGCTAAAGTCAACAGTGTTTACTTAAAATTTATTGAAATGCCGCTAAAGTAATGTTGACGGTTTACAATGAAATCTTCTATTATAATCAGTTCCATATTTCAAGATTTCAGTTGAACGGTTGATTCTACATACCATCATACATCTGAGCATACTGGGGAAATCCAGCTTCCTTCAACCATCGACATGCTTCTACTGCTTCTATTTCTAAAAGAGTTGTAAGAACAAAAATAATTAGTTTCAGAAATTTTTTTTTTACACTTAAAACATGACTGTCTCTCTTGCAGAAAATATATCACTTGTCTCCTAAATATACATATGTTCTCTACTTTGTATAAGTATTTAGGGGTGTGAGTTTTGGGTGTAATTTGCAAAATTCTTTATCTTAATTTTTTTTCCACTTTGTTGAAATTGATATTTGTTACACAGAATAAAGATGCATCTTTACACAACTCTGTCTCAACAGACAGGAAAGTGCTAGAAATATTTGGTCCAATAATGATCAAATTATGCTAATGTAGCAACACAACTATGCTCACAAAATGCATGTAATTCCCAGTATCACTATCAGATACCATTGAAAACATGATTCCAGAAAGTTGGTCAATGAAAATCAAACCATTGATATCTGCACAATCTCAATACATAACTGTGAAACTCCCTATTCACAAGTTCAAATCAAAGCTGTCAGATATCATATACAAACGTTAGAATAATTCCTCATTTTGCTTGTATTGACGTAACACGTCAAATTTGGAACCAACTTGCATTGATACACTGTATCGTGGTCTCTGGCTATCATATCTAATATATTGACAATCTTTGTAACGATTTGTAAGGAGCCAGAAACTTTGGAACGAATTCACTTGGCTGGGGACTTCATACTCTGGGACGACTTAAAGTCTGACCTGACCCCACTTTCACTTATTTGTCTGGATATCACTTTCTTCTGTCAGATAAATATGCTAAACATTCTTCATTAAAATACATTTAAGATGCTTAGGATTGCTTACAGAATTTTTCTCTAGAGGAGTAATGGTTATAAATTTGCAGAGAACTAAAATGAAAAACACTTTAGAATGCATATCAACTGCACTTGCTTGATTGTTTAATTAAAAAAAGAGAGCAAAATAGACATTGATTCCATTTTACTTTTGATCTGTTCAATGGATTTTGTAATCAATTTCCTCATATTATAAGTTGAAGTTATGAAACAACTATGAACTCAGCAAACATTTTACAATCTACAGCGGAAAATAAACCTTGTTTTAAGGATTTGAACAATCATAACTGATCTAGTATCAATTCACCAAATGGCACCACAGGATAGCATATAATTTTTTAAACTATTATAATATTCATAGAAAAATATTTCAGGAAATAAAAAGAATGAAAACATTGTAACAGACTTTTTGAAATAAAATACACATAGAGACCATGTTGAGAAAAATTTAACTATCAATATAAAAGGTACTTAGCAAATTCTTAGCATATCTTTAAGGTTTAGAAACTCTTACCAATGATTTTAATTTCCATTGATTTTTTACCAATACATGAATTTAGGCACGTTTTCTGTACGGCCTTGTTTGGCCCTGTGCTAGTGAGTTGTTCCTTTTTAGCACAGGTCAGTTTCTGATGAACACAGTCAGACAAAAGTCGAATCGCTGCCATCTTAGTTAGCTCCATTATGCTGAACGACTTGACACAAAATCTTTAATATCAAGATGAATTCTGCCACATTCAGTTCATTGTCCCTAACAATGAAGGGGATGAAAGCTTCACATAGTCCATGTCAGAGAAATATATAGTTACTTCTCTCCAATTCCTGTCCCAGAATAAATGTTTTCTTTCTCTCCTGAAGAGATGTCTCTATCCTAGAACCTTGCAATACCTGTATGCAGTGTTCATAGGATCACAGAGTTTACTTATTGATTGGATTTTTTTTTTTATTTTACCTGTGACCTAACATAAGAGTTCAAATATCCTTGGCAAATAACACCACTTAAAAAACTAATCTGTGAAGTAAAAAACAAGTCACAGAAATCGGTTTTACACAGTATGTTGCCTCATGTCATAGGCCTGCTGACTGTCAGAAAAATTCAATGAGAAGTTCCTGATGCCTGTAGAAAACACAAGCCACACCACATTGATAACATTGTATAATATATCCCAACTAATAAAAATTCTGGCTTTATTCAAATTTCAAATTAAGATTCAACTGTGTTTGACATCAAAGAGCATTTCAAACAAATATGGAAGGCATTTAACTATTCCTACCTTCCACTCACTAGAGCCAATACCAAACATTTATCAATCCAGGCCAA
>JAMZEH010000042.1:14410000-14627500 GCA_024699665.1 Ostrea denselamellosa
AAGCACATGGCTCGACATGGTTCTCTTCCGTTACGATCCTATTCATAGACATCACATTCAGGAAATGAAACACGATGGGAAAAAATCATACAATTTCACAAAACACTTGTAAAAGCGTTTCTCGAGTTTCTGAACTATTTAACCACTGGCTGGAAGAGTAACCAGCCAAATGGTTTTCATATGACAGGATCTGCAATTCAAAATCACTCAGCAAAGTGTTCTTTCTTCTGTAGCCAGCAGAAAACACTTTCCACCTGTTTTCTCTTAGACCACTGAGCTTTTCCGACACAATGAGAAGAAACATGCAACACCCTGCTCATCTCTCTGAAATCAATAATCCTTGTTTACAAAATCCAGATGAAATTGATCAATATCTGTGATGCTGTCAGCTTTACTTGTGTAATTAAATGCAAGGACCAATGTCATCACTGTCCACTTTTAATTTGATTTTGTTTACTTCACATTACAGTTGAATTTCCTTTTCACAAGATCAATCCCTATCTGATCATTTATCTGTTTACAGCACACACTTTCTCTGAGACAGGATTAAAAAAATAAGTTCAATAGTTTTCAGATAGTTGGAAGGGCAGTGAACCAGCAACCGACAGAGCTAATGATGGGTCTTAGCAGGGAACCAGACTGGTCAGTTTTTTTCTGCTTGAATTTCCTCATCCATAATAGTGGGTTTTGATAGCCTGTTAAACTTGGTGCTGTTGACTGGCAAAAGCCATAAAATCAAAATAAAATATCTATTACCCTGTTATCCTCTGTTAAGTTTCTTATGTAAGCTGACCTGGTCAACTGAGTTTTCCTGGCTTGTAGAGTATCATTTACTTAGTGATAATAGCATGTAAGATACAGTTGTTGGCTGTTAGTCTCCATATATTCACTACACCCAAAGGAATGGGGGCTACATTTATGCTAATGAATGGGGGAAAATCAATTGATCTTATCAGCAGGCTTCATTTACCTGCAGTCTGGTAGAGTCCCTTAACCTGTCTCTGATAAAACTAATAAAACCACAGGACAGTTAACACTTCTAATTTTGGAGTTGGGGATCAAACAAGGAGCTCCATTGTGTCCTTTATGTTTACTATCACCATCACATAAATTAGGCTTGTATACCATAAAAGAAAGAACATGTGTTTTATATTTATATCAGATGATAAAAATAAGACAGAAACCTAAATGTTTTTTATACAACAATGAATGAATCAATGACATTTATACATTTCCAAAAGAATGTGCACTGGCATATAAAAGTGAAGAATAATTTGTTTTTGTTACTGTTACAAACCACTTTCCACAATCATAGAAAACATTGGGTGTGCCTCTATTCATAGTAGTTCCATACACACATTTCCTTTCTTGTTAAAAACCTGACAATGATGATGAACAGCACTTCAGAATTCTTTTGGTTGACAGGACCCACAAAAAATGAAAGAAGATATTTATAACCTGGACTGGAACATCTCCATAAAGTTTAAGCTCTGGTCATTTAGGACATGAGAGGTGAAGAGGGTTCCCTGATTTGTGTGGTGTAACTGACATTCTAGTATCTAGAGCACCTGTTAATTAATAGCCAGTCTACCTCCTGGTAAACTGGATGACCTAAGTCTGCTGCAGGTTCTCAATAAATCAAATGGTCTGCAAGGATTATACCCACCAGGAAACTGACTGTAATTGAAAAGGGGCCTTAGGATATCCCCACAACAAGTACACTTACAACTGTTAGGGTGTGGGTCCAGGCAGGATAGGCCATATCATAACATCTACAAATTATTATGATACTAAAAGGCTTTTCTGTCACAAAATCAATATGCTCTGTTTTAAGATACCACCCTTGAGTGAATCAGAGACTTTAATAAATATTAACTTGATGTTAGATTGAGATAACATGAGGAAAAACCATACTGGCCATGTAAATATTGTGTTTATTTGAAATTCAGTCCTTTCAGGTATTTGACGACATAAACATTGGTTGTTTGATCCTCGAAGGAGGCATTAAAAATAAAGGTCCAGTGGACATTACTCTGATGACTAAAAACAAATAAACACTTCAAACTGAATGGTAGGAACAAAAGACAAGACAATATTCAATGAAATCATTGTGACCAAAACACTTTTTTAAAATAAAAGTTTGATAAAATCTTTGAAACCTCTGATGAACTCTCCTGAACAGGGGGGAAGCCAAATACTTGTAAACATCTTCAACAACAATGACCTAGGGTTAATGAAGTCAATGAACTCTAAACAGATTAAACTTGATTATTTATTGACTGCAGATGGTAGTTTAAAATCCTCCTACTTTTTTCCAAAGTCTGTTTTAAGTACAGTTTTAGTGTTATCAACTCAAGCAGTTATTTAATTCCATACCTCTCCCTAAAATTATAGGATAACAAACAAGAGGTGCAGGGCTAAAAAACCAAGGAAGGATATCAACTATGTCAAGCCATATGTTCAGAGAGAAAATAAAAAAGAAATCTTTGTTATATCTAATCTGCGACATATGCAACATCAAATCCTTACCATAACCACAATAACAGGAGTCCATCATAGCAATTAAAGCTCTTATTTCCAAAATGGCTGGAATTAGGATGTGTATTATTCATATTAGGCATAATAACCACATAAATAGCATGGTATTTTAGCAATCTTTTATAACTAAATATACCCATTTAGCATGCCTCTTTGGATAAATAAGAAGAAACCACAGAGTGACCTATGACCTTGAGCTTTTATCACAATAACAAGGTTAAGCAATAAACTCCTGACAGATTGGATTGGATTGATTTTCAGAGATATAACATGCATACTATCAAAAACATGTTCTTGTGGATTCTGTATGGTGACCCTCAGTCTGATATTATCAATTTCATATATCAAATTCTCCCTGTCTTTTACAACAGCTTCAAGTGCTGACTTAACCCTTCAGGAAATCAATTAAAGAAATCCAATCTATGCCTTTTACTTCAATGGGGTCCCAAAAAATTGTGGTTAAAAAAAAATCACACACTTCTCAACTTGTGATCACATTTTAGTTTCTGCATTTTGCAGTTTAACTGCATGAAATCCATTTATAAAGCATGATAAATTATTAATTAGAATGATAGACATTTCAACATAACCTCCCTCCAAAAAATTGTTTCAATTTTATAACTGAACACAGTAGCTTATGATTTTACAAGAATTTACAGTTGATTTCTCAAAGCACCAACACCCTCCTAGCACGAAGGACAAAAGGTCTAACAAATTAGCATTTTTATGACAGAATCTTCATTCTCTAGTGAAGGACTTAGCATCAAAGAAAAGAGAAAAAAGCTATGTCACGCTCCTGGACAAATAGCTCACATTTAAAAAAGCACAAAAATTGTTAAATGGAATGAAAACCTTCATTACTCTTTTGGACCACCAAGATCTGACAAGAAATAGTGAAATGAAGACTTGAAAGTGGTATCAAATCCTTGTAAAGGTAAAGAGTAGAATAAAGGAAACCCTAAAATTTCCCATTTTTATTAAAGGATAAAGTAAATGTGACAGAGTACACAATCAGTTATTGATGTATGCAAATTGTGAGACCACTTAATACGGATGTATTTAGGGTATTACAGTGTAAAGACTATTTTCCGTTTCTAACACATGCTTTAAGTGACAGTACTATGGTTTACATGGTTTCAAGTACTGGTCGAGACTGAAGATCACACTTTGATGACACACAACTTTATAATTTCCTCCATTACATACATCCTACTGATGTCACATTGTTACAGAATAATGAAACAAAGAACATTCAAAGTAACACCAAGAAGGAATATTTTGCACTTGAAAATTCATACACTGTCTTTTCAAGTCATTATTACTATCAATCAAACTTATTTTTCTTAAAATAATAAGTGTCATGACTTGATTCACACATTTGGTACCTGGAATTCTGTCACCAAATTCAAATGGAGTAACCTCAATGCAAATAAAGATTTACTTCTTGAATTTTGCACACTGTATAAAAAAAGTATTTGACATTGTCATATCTGTCAAGTGTTTCCTTGAACCATCAAGGGAAATTTAAGAATCTGTGTTAAAATATGGACTGAAGGATTACTTAACAACGGTAGCTATAGAATCTACTATTACTAAGGCAATTATATACCTCAAATCTATATACCATGATATCTGAAACTTAAAAATGTTTTTTCTGTGGGTTTGTAATGAATTGAATACCACAATATATGGCACACCTAGGTAATTAAACCAACCTTGCAGAAAGAATTTTGCAAACATTCTACATCTGTGTCAATGTGTTCTTGCTGTGACCAAATCCAAATTCCATTCAACATCTCCATCTTAATTCAACTTTAGTTTAAATATTCAAGCCATCAATCATTTTCATAATAGGAAATGACATTTCACAAGTGTTTGATGTTTATCATTGTTCTTGTCAAACTGAAACTCTATATCAAACAAGAAATAAACATGTGCCATCCCTCACATATTTCTGTTGTGAAAAAAAATCTTCATAAAGGGTTTTTCCTTGTAAATTAAATTCATATCAACAACTCTAAAAGACACAAATGTCACCATATTGTGTTCAATTGCTATATCTATGTGTTACTTCCCCCCACTTCTGGATGGACCACATAAAAACAACACAACTGTCATAATCAAACAACACACTTAAAAGCAGGCCATGGTCAATCATATCTGTGCATATTATACAAGGTCAAATTGAACCAAAGTTCCAAGGATGTCCACACAGACCCCACATGTAATAAAAACATAAGACTTACCACACAGTGTCTTCAGGGCAATATCTACAGCCCTGCTGATGGTGTCTTCATCCATACTCCTTGGTCAACACTTAATCACCCATTATTTCACGTCCAGTTGACACATTAAGTGTGACTACTCATCCCATAAAGCAAATAAGGGAAGATAACTCACTTATGACAATGAGGCTTGCTAATGTGTATCAAATATCACACATCCTTCAGGGGAAAATTCATCAAGGAAGTTTTTATATAAACCACTGTCAATAATACATTTTGATATCTGCCTAAAAGAAGATGAAGAAAAGCAGACAACAATTTTTCCATCCAACTCCTTCAACAGCTGGAGTTTAGGTTTGGCGCTGGTGACAAAATGATGTAACACCCTATAAACTTCAGACACATTAACAGTGATATACCAGCTGTTGGTGAAAACTGCTCAGATGAAACAAGGGTTACAAAGAATAAACTTTATATCCTTATATTTCACATTATTCTCAGAGTGCAAGAAAAATCTGTGTATGTTCACCCACATAGACTCAACCCACGAACAGAAACTGCGTACCACATGGTATGTTAGAGGAAAAGGTCTGTCCTCTTGTTACAAACATCAAATGAAATCGTAAATGTGAAGGAAAAGTTCATCCTTCAATGAGCACCATTCATACAGAAAAAAACCCACCGTAACACAATTTATTCAAATGATATGGGAGTTGAATGCTATTTAGGTTTAGGATATGATAACAAAAATCAGCATATATCATGTGTGTGTGTGTGTGTATATATATATATATATATATATATATATATATATATATATATATATACACACACACCACCACCACCAACTGAGCTGTCATTGAAGTGGGTCCAATACTGCTTGACATTCTTAATAATTCACATTCAATATCATCTTCTGATCAAAAAATCAATTCAAAATTGTTCTTTATCTTTAAATCGCTTCAAATTATTTTGGTGCAATTTCTAGTGCATCTGAACAACAGGAATAGAAATAATTTGCAAAGCCCTGGCATTAATAATGAACAAACAAAACTTACTGAAGGTCTTAGAGGAGTTTCTACCCATTTAAGCTTCTTCACACTCTTGCTACTGCTCTTTTTATTCTAATAAAATCATTTGATTTAAAAAAAAAAAAACCTAGCAAACTTATTCCCTAATGTAATAAATAGAACTATTTCTCTGTACACCTGACTGTAGTAGATATCTAATTAGCCAGCTGTATCCTGGACCAGTTCCTGTTATGCTCCCTGTTTTACCTGGCCAGGTGCCATAGTCCCATACTGCCCACAGACAATTAAGACAGTTCATTAGTGCTGACCATAAAAACTTTCTATCTATACTGCTCCCCCTATGATATCAAATTCAAACCTTAATTCTCTGTTATGTCACCAAGGTCACAGGGACTCGAAAATTCAATTACTGCTTTCAACTGTGGATCTTCATTTTGTTTTGTCAAGATGGTCCATACAGATTAACCTTTTATCAATTTAATCACATTATAGGATTGACTGAAGCAAATAGTAAAATCTGACCTGGCACCTCTGTCTGACTGACAGGGGACAATACTGTCCATCATTAATAACATCTACCTTCATCCAAATAGAAAATAAACACATGTTCATAACATATATAATGAAAAACTTACTTACAAATCTTCTTAAGCAATATTGTGTATTTAGCTGTTTCCAGTCCTTATGCTCATACAAATGCTGAAGATTACATTTCTGGTTCTCTCCCAAGAATACATAGGACAAGAATTCATGGAGAATTTTTTTTTTTTTTTTTGATAAAATATGATCTGTTTTTGTAAACCTGAATGAAAGTGTGCGGGGTTGGTATTCTGACTTTGAATGTCACCCACATGGAGTTGGAATAACACTCCTCAAGAATGTCCATTTAGAGACATTTTCAGAGTGAAATTACACACTGCAAAAATAAGATCCAAACTTTATCTGTGCTACTCAGCTTCTATCTTACACCACCAAGTAAAATACAAAGCCACAAGTGGAAACATTACATACACTTCAGAGATAAAATAACCATGAAAACAATACTGATCTCCAACATGTAGATTACTAGTGTCAATTCCTAGATAACCCTTCATGTAACCATGGAGATGCTTTCCATGGTTACCACACACCTTATCAAATTTAATGGGATGGTCACCATCAGGAGGGTACAAAAGAGATCATGGCAGAGACATTAAAAAGGGTCTGATGAAAGGGGGACAGAATTTATGGTTTCTCATGTGATCTAATTGAAAACCAAACACAATCTATGTGGATTTATGAGGGGGTGCATCCTTACACCTGTTGAGACCCAGAGGGCCAAGTGCTTAACAATAAGAATCAAATAAAAAAAAAAAACCACCTGAAATTAGTACCCTTTGAAAAAATACTCCATTTCATATCAATGGGGGTTACATATTGAAAGAAACCTGCAGGGTGCCAATTCTTACAACATTTTGAAAACAGATCCCCCAAAATTTTACACCATGCATACTGTTTTAAAGACATTCGTGGCGGTCTCTCAACTAAAAATTTAAAGTATTTTAAATAAATAAAAAGAGGGCTGATGGTGTCAAAATACAGATACTATCACTTCAAAATGTGATATTCTTGAATTAATAAAACTCTATCCCCTTTAGCCATTAAAAAATCCATGTTGACTTTTTTCAACCAGCTCATGCATGTTTACTACCCAACATGTATAATCAAGACAAAATATTTCAAAAACATTTATTTTGATGTAACTAGAGTGTGAATGTATACACTTCTTTTCCAATGTTTATACATAAAGTTTTCATTGTTCAGAGAATTGTTATTTTTCAGTGAAATAGAAACTCCTCCTTTTTTTCTGGGGGTACAACCTTGACGTGAACTGGGTGCTAGATATTAATATTGTAGGCCAAAAAAAGTTTAATAACTTTGTACTGCTGCCACCTCTTTAATATCACTTCTACACTTGCATAAAATGCCATTAACTAAAGATTAAGCTTTGATTATAATCCTTACCAATAAAGCACACCAAACAGTTTGGATGAGAGAGAGCACATTTGGCAGGTGGTTGAGTTGAATCTGTATCAGTGATGCACTGGCAGCAATAAGCCATGTCACTGATGACAGAAACTACTGTCTGTATCTATGGCTGAGCACTTCATACATGATAAACTTCTAGCTCCCTGCTGCATCATTATTGAACCAGATCACTTTGGTTTGCCACTTTAAAGACTCTCTATTGTAATCAATTACAGTTATGTTTATGGCTCTGATTTTAAATCTACTTTGTAGTTATTGTGGCTGTCAGGAATTTTAGAAAAAATTCTTGTCAATTTTCCTGAATTAGTTATGATGTAGCAAAGTGCATTCAGATCATATAAATGTCACGGAGAATGCTACTGAAATACAATATTGAGGGGAATGATATTTCACTTTTTCAAAGGCAAAACAACTATGATAAAGATTTTCAAAAAAGCTCTTTATTTTCAAGGTTAACCACACAGCCATATTAAATTCTTTTGCTTGTATGTATTAGATTAACCCTGACTCATTTAGGAAGAAAACATGTAATATATACATGTATACATACCTAGTACACTCACTCTGTAATAATGAATTACACCCACAAGAATTTATGAACTTCTGAAGCAAGCAATTACTTCACAGAACAAGTTCTGAGAAAGTGCTTATCTGTGAATTGTGTAGGAGAACTTATCAGAGAGTATTCATGTCTTGTCCTTCTCAGTTTATACAGCCTTGCAAAATGAAAAACCCTAAACTTTGGTACTTATATTAAGCACATTCCTTTGTTTTACCATAGCTTTAACCATAACCATGTTCATTTTGTTCAATTTACAAGATCATTTTGACTAGGAGGTACTTTCTACATCAAGAATCAGGATGGTCAATAAAATAATTTATATGGGCTAAATAAACGTTTAAAAAAGTTGCATGTAGAATATAATGGTTTTAAATATCTGCCCTAACTTTATTAAGTTTTGATACAATGTTGGTTATCTATCCAACCCAACCAAGTGGTCAAACAAGTCATATTTTTCCTTAGACACACAAACACATTAAAAAGTTCTTTCCAAAATATTTATAGCATCATAAATTCAACCTGAATCTTTATAACTTCTGGAATGTCAGTCCAAAAACAGAATTAGGTGGCCCAAAATAGCCAGGATTTACATGGACATCTAGATAACAACAGCCATTTCTGGAATGTTTTCTCTACATTAATTTTTTCCAAAAGCACAAGCTTCCATTATAATCACAAAACCTCCACTTCATGTTCATATTCAAAAACAAGTTCTTTCTACATCATTTGATATCTTAATACAATCTGGGTGGAGCTCTTTGTTTTGGAGTTAACAGTAAATTAAGCATCAATTAATCATACCATGCCATTTTAAAATTCCATAGCATGTCTAAATACGCCTTTGTGAATATTCACAAACAATACCTGCTATCTTTCTGTTCCGTTGCAAACCTAATAGCTCTTCAAGACTGGTACGCCTAAATCCTTGAAGTTTTTCACTAAAACTACGTGTCCACTTGTAATTTCCAAATGCCATCCTGTTCACAAGAGATATTGTATTACTATGCAGAGGATGGTAATCGGATAAGGTGCTACTCCCTCCATATTACACATGTTCTACTAATATCCCAGTGAAAAGTTTAACTGTCCCTGACATATTTCAATTGTTTGTGTTAAAATATTCTCAGCTTACCGAGGTGTGTAATTATGATGAGCCACAATAGGAGACAGTACAACTATATATTCAACTCCATCACTTGTCCCAGTTCTGGGCTGGAGAAACCACCTGTTACAAATTATCCCTCAAACTCACTACAGCATCAATATAACAATCTACTTGTCTTGCAGTGTACACAGTAACAGTTGTTGCAGTCACATGCTGTATAATTTTCTCTGTGGTCTGCAGCAACTGTCCCTGAATTGGTCAGAATCTTGTGTTCCATACAGTTCACTGAAGACCACCTGTTGGTTGCATATATCTTTACCTACATATCACACCTGTTTGTCATTGAGAAACATATCTCATCAGGGGAGATAACTAAATACATTCTACCACTGCATGCCTCACTTTCTTGTGAGTGACCAAGCTTATCCAAGTTCTGTGAGAAAAAGACTTTCTCACTGGCACAATAACAATATCAAGGCAAAACACACAGTATGTTTCTCTTCAACTCAGATAAACACAGAACTTGGATGATAAACTCTCAATTATAATTACATCATCTTAACCTCTTAATAATCCTTAATATATTAAGGTTAAATCATGCAAGCAAATTCATCATGTCGAGGGCTTCAGAGCACCCCAGGTTTCTTCTTTCAAATGTTTCCACTATCACTAAAATCAAGTAATAATATCAAAGGGCCAGATCTGCTACCACTTGTGTTTATAAGTTTAATTATACAATCTACATACATAATAATGTATATCAAAAAAAAAAATCACACAAGACAGATGTTTACTGAAGAACTACACGTCACATCTTCTTATGGGCCTCTGCTGTATGCAAATGCTTTTTTTTTGTTTCTTTACAAATTATGTTGTCAAAGGCATAGAAAATGCTAATTAGATAGCATATCAACTTTAAATAGGCAGAACCAACACACAAGATTTTCCAGCATTTAGTAATTAAAACAGCTGGAATCTGGTAGTCAGCATTTGCAAATTTCACACTAGCTGACATTCACAGAATGTGGTTGATCACATTCTGAGGCTAACATCATTTTTAGTAATAAGCCAGATTTATTGTAGGTATAAGAAATAATGCCCAAAGTATTTGAAAACATTAAACTTAGTGGAAAATACTTCTTGAAAGTTAAGAATGATTGGCCAGCGTACTTGAGACATACAGTAAATCAGACATAATCAACATTATTATGCAATGGACACTTTACTCAACAACTATGAAAATGCTTGAAAAACAACCTAGGGTCAAGTAGAATATCGTTTTATTGACTTTTTTGGTGCTTTTTCATCTAATATTTGCTACATGTATAATTTGGATTATTAACAAAGTAAAACTGTCAACATGGCCACCTGCATGAGAAGAAAATCCAATTGTTTGGTTTCTTATGTAATGACCATAAGAAGTGTATCTACACACAGTGATCCCACTATGGTTAAGAAGTAATAAATATCTGGAACATTGTCAAAATGTTATTGAATATGAAGAGTTAAAGATGATAAATAAATGACATAGCAAGACATGAAATTTATATATCACTAAGGTGACAGCAAATGTGTATCATCACAGCCAAAAATTTAAAACTGTGGTTTGAAAACAGTTATTCTTGCTTGAAAACATTTGTATGAAATTTCTTTGATCTATTTTCTTCTTTTTCATTCAATATTCATTAAATAAAATTCTAAATTACAACAGAAAGGAATTTGCATAAATGGTAACAATTTAAATTACAGGCAAAGAATTACAAAATTAAACTGCAAAAGGGCCCTATCAAATTTAGGGGGAAAAAATCCTAATCAGTGTAAAACTGCCAGAAATGTCATAAAACAATACAAGTTCATATCTCGGCCTGATAATCACCCTTAACTTTCAGATAATCTACTTCCTGCAATGTTCTGCTATTGTCTGTTAGTGCTTATCTCTGTAATCCAGAATTAAAATTAGTTATTTCTTATCTTTTTGCTATCTCTAAATGTCTGATTAAAAGATGAAAAAGCTAACTGTTTTTTCAGTCATTGCTATTCATGCAGGAAACATTTAGTCTGCAGGTGGAACTGAAACCAGTTCCCAGAACTAGGGTTTCTTCATTGATATATAATTTTCACCCTGCTATTGATATCATTTCCTACTAATTCACATTTTACATCGGAATTATGATTTAATATTCCTAACAATTTAAATCTTCCCACTATGATTTGAAATCATAATTCTTTTCAGGAATTACAGTAAGTTTTAAAATATGAATTTTAGCCCTTCAAATATTTTAAAATCAAATTCTTAACAAAGTCTTAAAAATTCACTGATATGTACACTTTACTGCCCCAATGTAAAAATTCAATGCAGTCTATGGATTGGACAAGCATATGCTCAGGGCTGATATAAAGGTCAGTTTGAGGTCAAGGTTACCCCCAGATATTGGTATCCTTAATCTACAGTACACAACTGTGGGGGTAAAATTTAATGCTGCATAATCATATTTATTCTGAAACCCGTGAACATGCACCTTATCATGATTCAATGACCAACATCAAACAAATGAATACTGAAGGGTCTCTGTAGTCAACAGAAAATGTGCCATGCTGCACAGTCCCCCTAACAATGTGTGTTTAATGACTAATATGTTTCCAATGAAGAAAACTTTCTGCAAAGATCATGTAAATATTTATGTTCTTTTACTTTAGGTCCTCAATCCACTTTAATCAGACTTAATTTGAATAGATTACAGCATCCAATTAGGGCAGGTAGTAAAGACACCAAATCATTAAACATGTGAAATTATTTTAACTAGGTAATGTCTCTAAATATTTGGTCCCATGAAAAGAATTGATCAGGTTATCTAGGACAGTTCTTGGTATGCCAAACCTCTACAGAAAACACTTTCCCTCTAATCAGAGTGACACAGAACAAACTAAATATTGACACAGACTAACCTGTTTTATCTACAGGGAGAAACAGTTTTTTGTTCGGAGTTCCCCATTACTCTGCAGGGGATTCCTCACTCCAACTTTAGTTTCTATTTTCCAAGGGTTACTGATGTTGGAGACATTAGTCACCTTATTGTACTTAATGATGAAATTATCTTATGATTAAAGATTCAAACACTTTGATGTGGTTTTAAAGGGATATATTTCTTTACCTGTCTCCAACCATCTTTTCCCTATCTAAGCATGCTCTCAGAGATTGAGAGTATATGCATTAGAAAGCTATAGAAGACACCAGCATCACAGTTGTTTAGGCAAATATGAAGGGTGCATTGTATCTGGCAATGATGGCTGATAAATATTTGTTTTATCCAGAACTGCATCTCTCTGTCGAGACCCTTCCTTGTAAAATCATATTCACCATGACTTAAAGAATCAGAAATATTGCACAAGTGCCAGTTTCCTCATCACACAAGGCACAAAAAGCACATTAACTGAAACTTTCTAACTTACCTTCAGTATCTATTAATATAAATGTTTAATTTCGTGAACTTTTGCTGCAATGTGGATTTGCTCACATGAAACGTTGATCATGGTATATTCATGTTTTGTTTTATTTAATAGGAAACAAATCTGATATGCACAAACAAGAGAGACAAATCATAATTTTTCATTTATATAATTGTAGGGTTTCCTTGAATAATTCATATAATTTTGGTATAAACCCCATCCAAAGAGATAAAAGTACAACTCACCCTCCTCTGACTTTGTCCTCTGTACATTCTACAAGCATAAAAAAAAAAAAATCAATTGAAATTTCAAATAATCTCTGAAGTACCTGAATCTCTAGCCCTCTTCAAATGACATGCAGTGGTTGACACCCATACTTCCAAGCATGCTCACATTTTTACCCCCAAATACTCTACATTCTTTAAAAAAAGAATTCAAACATTTGCTCAGCAGATTTATAAATTTGCCTTGCTACAACACAAGTAAATATCCATATTTCAATGGTAAATATAGAAGCAAGTAACCAACTAAAGCACCATTTTGAGCATTGTCTTCACTTCATGACTCTCAAGACAAGAATGTTACCCCAAAATATATATTTCAAATTGAAAATAATTTGACACAGAATGAACTCTTGAAAATAAGTACAATGTAATTAAATGTCATGGAAAGGAAAAATCTGCAATACTCTCAAATTTCATAATTTAAAAGAAATTAGCCATATTATATGCATTAATAACAACATTTTTATTAGCATGAGTAACTAATATTGCAATGAAGCCAAGATCAAGATGCATGTTTTTGCATTATTTTTGTATTAGGGTTTCTGCATCCTAATTTCACCAAATTTTCTCATCTGCTGACTGATGATTAAACTTCCTAAAACTTAACCTTCTCAATCTCTAGCAAGCTGTCTTGAAGTAAAAAAAATGTGAACAGATAAGACATTAAAAATAAAGGGACCCATTTGTTTCCCCTTCATTTTGTTTCTTGGCACTCTACTGACACACAGCACAATAGACCTGCCATGTATTGTTCTTTTTGCTTGGCTGGTTGTCGGGTCTTCAATTGGAAACTTGAGAAATAAGCCTGTCTTATCTTTTGCTTGAATGTTTTCTTACAAAAAGGTGTTAAATTAAGAGGATTGAAGGTTTGTATGGTGCACCATCAAGAAACTGTGATACAACCAATTACAAATTTTACAAAAACTATCAATAAGTTTTACTATATATTTCTTAAGGCTTCGGGTAAAAAGCTGAGAGGAGTGGAGCAGAGTGGAGTGGAGTGAAATCTGTATTTAATTGTCACACAGTTTTGAATATCAGTTTAATGAAAATATTGATCTACATACTCGTATGTAATGAAGATTCAAACTTAGTATCTACATGTATGTGACTCGTTGATCTCAACAGATTAAATCTGTTTACTGAGTTGATGGCAGAGGATAGACTTCAAGAACAAATGATTTCCTGTCATCCAATGCTCCGTCAATTTTAAATGTTCATCATTTGGTATAATATTTACCAGTTAGATTAAGAAAAGAAACAGTGTCACAAGCATGCAGTGTAGATTGGTCAAAAGCTATATGTACGACTTCGTATAATCAAACTGACTTATCTGATTCATTGAGATGAACTATGAAATTAGAGTATGGGAACATGAAAAAAATGTTACTCCCAATACAAGGTGATGTACATGTAACTCGTCATGATCATTGTTTTAGAAGGAATGTTAGAGCAGGATACAGCTGTCAACCTGATATCAAATTTGTTGCCTGCTGCAGTGACAAATTTTGTAAAACTCTTTTTTTTGTGAATGTGAGGAAACCCAAAACAACAATCTGTCATCATGCAGTTCTCCTCTTAATCTTTTTAACTTGTAGAACAGCTAATTTTTTTTTTCTGTCACATATCATTAAAATTAGACAAGTGCAAAAAGGCAACGCTATCTACACATCTGCACTGAGTTAGCTTTGTTTATATATCTATACACACACACACACACACACACATAGAAACATCCTATTCCACTCTGCTCCTTTTTTGTTGTTGTTTTACTCCAATCTACTTTTTTAAAGAAGAATTTTGTGCCTCTAGTGAAAAACATGTCTGTAGAAATTGCATCAAATGTTCACAACTACATACTAACATACATCTCCACCTAAATCTGACGTTATTGTATGTTCAAAATAGAGAAAAAGGTGTTTTAATGTTTTGTTTGTATTTGTATGTTGCTTTAAGAATTTTTCACTGATATACCAGCTATAGGTAAAGTACCAAAAATTTTGCATGACACTTATACCAATTAAAGTCTAGTACCATAACACAGGACCTCCATTTTTAAGGTCATATCTGAAAGACCTGTGACTTTCTGTTTAACATCCAGCTCAAGAATCTTTCACTCATATAGAGACATCATCATTGCTGGTAATTGACTGTAAAATTTAGGCCTATGCTAGGTTTTTGAGCAGGGAGGGATCTTTATTGTTCCACACCTGCTGTGACATGAGGCCTAGGATTTTGTGGTCTCATTCAAAGGACCACCCCATTTAGTCACCACTTATGACAAGCAAGGGGTACTGAGGACCTATCCTAACCTGGATCCCCCTACATTGTGAAGGAACAGTAATAAGTAACTTGATGCAGAGCTGGAATCATCATCAGGAGTCAATCCAGAACATCCTGACTGCAGTGTGAATCCCCTAACCACTAGGCTATGAACAATTTGGACAGATTTACCTGCAGCAAGTTGCAATGCATGAGCATAATACCTAACTAGCAAATTTGAGACTGGGGTCCAGTTTATTCCAATATCAAATTGGACCACATGACTGTTACTGGTTCAACAACTATGCAAGCCTTTTAAAATGAACATACATTGGCTTCATTTAAATTTGTTGAAATCAGAAACTGAACAGTATTTAATAATATTAATTACATTGTATGCATGCAAATTAACATCTTTACTCCTATTTGTCAATAGTGTAGTCAAACAATATTTGTTAGATCTATCACTAAATTCACTATGACAGAATCATTGAGTCTACAAATTGACATAAAAAATATTACCCAAAATATAGAGATTTTTTGTATAAATAAGATTATGTTGCTTTTATTTAGTCATAAAGAGATATGATAGCTATGTCTTGTGAGGCATGTTGGCCAATACAATGAAGTGTTCTGGTTTATCAAAGACAATAAATGCCTTGAGTTCTAATGCAGCACTGTTCAATCATTATAATCTACTATTAAATAAATGTCAAATAGTCTAAAATAAAATGAATCTGGACTTTGAACTGCTTTCATTCTTTCATCAATGTTGACATAATTGTATTGGATCTTGTTCATATGAGCAAAAGTAGGTGGAAGCGGATTAGAATGACCAATCAACATAAAGCCTACATAGTGAAAGAAAATCAATAACAAATTCCTCTCTAATCAGCTACAAATTTTTGGGAGTAATAAGAAATTTTACATCATTCAATTTCAGTGAAACATTGTGTAACTAATATGGAAAAACAAATGAATGTATAATATACAATAATTCATACACTGGAAACACAAAAATGAAGCTTCTGATGGGAATTGCAGTTACCACATACTCTTCAATATAAATCATTCAAAAAGAGATTTTAAAAAGAAATCCTTCCCATTCAAAAATATATGCACATTGTATCATTCTGAAATTTGTTTGCTTGGGGTATATGGTCTAAGGTATATAATTGACAGGACAGAATTCCATTGACACATTTTCAATATTATACAGATCTCATTTAAGCTGAGAAAAAAAACTACAGAGATCAATTCTACTTTTAAGTCAACAGCAAACACCATTTCACTGTTATCAATCTCCCTGGGTGTTTGCCAGTGAAGTTCACTATCACCATGACTTTTCATTATTTCCACCTACCTGAAGATTTATGGTGGTCATTGCTTGTATCATACTTTCACATAAACACTGCTTTTTGACATAATCCCCAGCTGCATTTCAAAATCAACGCCAAAATTAAAAAAAAAACCAAAAAAAAAAAACCAAAAAAAAAAAAAAAAAATAGTGGTAGATAATATTTACAACTCCAGTTAATTCAAAAATTACTCAGATTATCTAGACTTCTCATAAATCTACCTGTCGGTATAAACACACCACCTGTTACCCTTTGCTATTATTGTTTTAGAATGTCAGACAAATTCTCAAAGGGCAATCAACTTTAAAATTTAATGGTATTTCTGGCAGAGTTCAAGTTTCAAAATTGTCATATAAGAAAAATGTGTGTAAAACAATCAATGCATGTTAATTCTAGGTTTTTGTACCTGTATGAATAGGAGATTGGAACTTCAGTGTTCTGACTGAATTAATTGTCCTATAAAATGTAAAACATTAGATTTTTTTTCAAATTAATCAATGCAATTAAAAAACACGACTTTAAAGCTTTATATTTAACCACTTCCATCCTTTGCATAGCATTGTGATGCTACAGTATCTCTGATTCAGCACTTTTACACATGGTACGTGTCACATATTCAAACCAAAAGGGTTTATCCAATTACTTTGCAAATACACAAACTTGTACAAATCAAGAGAGCAAACATTTTGGCAAAACAAATTTCAAATTCATTATATAATGCTACTTAGTGGCAGAGTTTGGAAACAAATTCATGACTTGCTTTGAAAAAATAATCCTGCAAACTTAGTAATCAAAAAGAGGGTGAGAGTTTTCTTTACCCCACTTTCAAACAATGCATTAAATTGGAATTTGGAAGCTCCAGTCCTAATCTTAGTTTAAACAGGATATCAGTTTTTTTGTGTCAAAAAATCAATGACTGGACATTCCGTTTTCTCTTGGTCTACATTTTGGCTAGTGACTTTTGATCCTTGAAAATCCACAAACATGTACCGGCCAATAAAAAGCTTTCTTTATTCTTAAGTTCTAGCATATAAGAAACTGTGCAGCCCTGTTTACTTTTCAAATTTGATTATTTTGCTTTCATACAGTCTTTTGAAATACCAGTTAGAATTCATTTATGATTTATAATACAAGAATTTTGAAAGACTATTGAAATCTATTTAAAATTTCACTAAAATGGAAAAAAGTTGTCAAAGAGTTTTTCGTTTTAAATGTGTTACACGTTTTCTTTTATGTTTTCACCCCCTGCAATTTTTTTATAGACCTAACAATGCTCTAACTCAATATTATTTTCTTCTACTTTGGTACACATATATGTAAATATAAATCCTGTTTAACAGCTAACTATGCAGAAACTATGAGTATTCTTGCCTGATTATTTTAAGCATTTTTGAAATTATCACATATACTTCTTTACACCTCTTTGCACCATTGTATTGGTGAATTTTGTGATGAGAGAATTTAATAAACTCAAATCAAATAAACTCTGTGTACAGTTCCTTTACACAGGCACATTAAATTCAATTTTTATGTATATGAATTAAAATTGTCTTGCAAATATATAAAGTTTGTTGCTTACAAGTGGAAATGATGCATTAAAACTTTCAGTAATATACTTTCTGAGTGTGACAACATCTTACTGGGTCGTCTTACTGGTCCCCATTTTCACTGGCCATTATTAGTAAAGGTTTCTGGTACGAAATTCTCCTTACAATAATCTAATAGGTTTGCTAACCAAGGGTTTCTGATACACCACTTTCCTTTCTAAGGTCTGCAAACCTAAGGAATGTATGTTTGAAACTCTTGGAGAGTGAAGAAAATTGTAGATAAAAGGTTTCCAATTTTTAACTTTTTGGGGGGGGGGGGTTTAATTTATACATATGCTTTTCTTAGCACCTCTTTACACCATGATAATGATAAAGAGAAAATTTTACCTATCTGACTTAATCTCTTTCTAAAATTCAACAAAGAAATAAATCAGGCCTATGGCAGATTTGTCTTCAGTAAACTATTACATGGTGTTTTGGTAAAGACTACTTAACTAGATAGACTGTTGTTAGACTCTTACAAAAACAAAGGGGTCATCTACCTGTCTTGGAGTGGTACTAACATATAGCACTATGTAACACAGTGAAGCAACCAAAATTTATATTTGTGAATGGAAAGAAGCCATGAAGAGCATTGAAAATGCCCTGTAAGTATAACAAATAATTTAGTTTTATAATGTGTAATAATTTGATTTAACCCATAAAATGCAATTTGATTGGTTCATTTAACTTTATCAACATTCTTTAAATTGCATAAACAAAGTTGCCAATTATGATGTCCTAGGACGCATTTGGTGCCTCAATATTTCGATTTTGTTGCTACAACAATACTGCACAGCATCATAAAATATTCTTTGCAATTGTTTATCAATTTACATAAAATTCATTTTCTAAATTAAATTAAATTACAAGGAACGAACATTATTTTCCCTCATTTTATACAATACACAACAAGCTGGGACAGTTTTTGCTCTTTTATAAATTGTTTTGTGGTTTATAATGCATAAACTACTCCAACTAACATTATACATGTAATCATGAAGAATAGATAAAATTATTCATATAAACTGAATTAAGTATCTAATGCAAAACAAGTCTTTTGTTACAGACAGATTTCGTTTTGGGAGATGCATATATGAGCCCTCAAAATACCCCTTTTCATGTCTGTGCTATCTACTAATGACATAAACAGCCATGTATTTGACTTGGAAAAAGTTATTATCAGGGAAAATGCAAGTTTTTATAAGACAATTACATACACTGGATAAGTACAACTTTGGGAATCTGCATCACATTTTATAAAATCGTTAACATTTGCACAAACATAATCTACGTGAATGTCGGAACTCCCTCTTACCTGGTATTTCTTGCGAGCAGGCTCATATAACATACTCAGGGACTTGAAAAAGTAACAAAGTTCTGCCATTAAACCCGATTAGTCCTCTTAACTACCGAATTCAGAAATTTGTCCAAGTTCAAAAGACTTCCATATCTCACGATAATGCCAGTAAACAGGGAATCCTTTTCCTTTTCACTCTGTGAACTGTACCAATGTATTGATATAAATTCCTATACCTCCACGATCTGGTCTAGGTAAAAACCCAAACTTCGTTGCTGACCAGTATACCAATTTTCTAAATTTAGTGTCAAAGCAATGCAATAAATATGACTGCTGGGTTCTGTGTCAATACAGTTTTGCTGAAACAAACAAAATGGGTGCTCAGCACTGCAGAGAGGTGTATGTATAAGCTACTCACTGTTTTCACCTAGAATGAAACAAGAAACTAAATTTGCCAATTATGTCTATTTAGATAAGGTTTTATTATCTCAATCAGAAATCAGATGAACAGATTCCTGATTGGTTTAAACAACAGAGGAGTCAATGGCCACACATCACTGCCATCAGGTTGCCTCAACAGACCATAAACGCACACAGAATTTTTTAAACCACTAATCTTTAAATCACCTAGGCCTAAACAGTTCATTTCAAGACAATACACCTAATAGTGTGTTGTTTTGGCCCATTGTCCTTGAGAGTGTATCAGCCTTTCTATTTTCAAACCTTTCAAATTCTACAAGTTCATAAAGCTTTCATAGGAAATAATCTTAATGTGATTTAATCAAGTTAATCCATCTTATGATTTTTGTAACTGTATTATTAAACTGTTACATTCTCCAAATATTTATGAATTAAAGAGAGTTAGGTTTTCAAGAAGATACTCATAAAATTGGTCAGTATTATATTTGTACAGATTGACCTCATCTCTCTTTACAACATCATGACACAACCAAACAACTCTTACCATATTGCACTGTCTAAAATTCCTGTGTCCAATATCCATTTAATCCATGTAGATAAAAATCTATATGTGATGGAAAATTAATATCAGTAACCCTACAATACCTCATTGTTTCATTCACAATTCTTGCTCTGCTAAAGAAAATAAAATGATAGACTACATATGGAAATTGGTGCATGTAATTTGTCATAATGTTTAAATATGTAATGCACGAAAATGTAATTTTGATCTTTTTATCTTAAACAAATCTAAAATTAGCTTCTTTTTTTTAAAAATGGTTAAATCTAAACTGAATCAGATATGGATAAGACCTCCCTTGTTCTGTAACATTAAACACTTGACAGGAAAACCTTATTTTTTGGCATTATGCATTTTGTGTGAGGTCCTAGAACTGTTTCATGACTTCCATTAACAATTATCCTTTTACATGCCTCTTACAAACCCTGAAAGATCACAAATTGTGTACATTAACGCCCATTTCAAATACAAGGGTACTTTAACATGCAAACAAATGCTGCAGAAATCCCCAACTTCAAAACAAAGAATACTAGTGTTTTATTACTCAGAACACAACTCCATACATTCGTAAAGAGATGGCAAATTAGCTAGTGCAACATTACATCATTCCACTGTCACTCTAAAAATTCAGTTAGAAAAAAAAAAAGTAAAACAATGGTGCCACAGTTGACAAGTCAGGGAAAAAGTACAAGTTGGAAATTTAATCGAAGGTTATCAAGCAGTCATATCATTCTATTGCGACAGATAATGGGATAAATGCCATTCATTTAGTATGTTTATCAGATTTAAATTCATTAAATATTTTTTTTCCAAATCACTGAATCATGTAATCAGAAACCAAGTATTTTTTGCATTGTCCCCCTTTGCATGCAGCAGTCAGAGTGGCATGCAGTGGTTATCCTTCTTTCATCTACAAACCTTGAGCAACAAAAAGCAATAAATAAGAAGTCATTTGATGATATTATTGAAATTAAATGCAATGAAATGATCACACAAATGGATAGTAAATTTAACTCACCACAACAGGCATCTTTTTTCTCATCTGGACAGTTTCCCTTAAATCCAGCTGTTTGGTGGGCTCCAGGCTGTTGTTTTTGACATCTCTCCCCTCTTCACCAGGACTTGCCACCTGTTTAACATCCTCAGTGTGAAAGGCTCTGTTTTCTTTAAGAGGTTTTTCTAATTTCCTTTTTACCTCTGGACTGTCTGGGGAGGAAGCTGAGGATGCAGGGAGAGGAATTGTGTAGTGCTGAAGAAGCCAGGAGCGGGACTTCATACGGTCAGGGGGTGGTGGACTAGACTGGAATTTAGGGGGAAGTGTTCCATTCATTGCGACATTCGACAAATGTTTATTTTTGTACTGGTAGGCACAATACTTCTTGTGCATTTCATCCAGAAGTGATGATTTTGAGGGTAGAGTTTGGTAGCCATTCTCTATGTGTCCATTGGTCAGTTGCTCTACTACTGGGGCATATAATTTTTTCCACTTGTTGCCAGTTGAGCCATGCCATGTTCGAGACATATCCTTCTTTAAGAACATTTCCTCCTGTCTTTTAAGTTCTCTCTCCATTTCAATTGTGTCCATGTTGTTGACTATGTTCTGTGCATTGTTACAATAGATCTCATTGGCTGGCAATCTGGGCCGATTTCTCCCCTTAGCAGAAGGTTTTCTGCGAAACAGAACAGGACTTGTGGATGCCACCAATACCTGCATTTCCGGAGACTGATCATGAAAAAATGTACCCATCTTGTTTCCTCTGATTAGTTTTTGTGGAAAGTCTGTGGGTTTCTTGACCGGAATTTTGCTCTCCACATCTCCAACACTTTTGTTTCGTTTTCGTGGCCTTTCTAAGGAGTCTGTAGTGTTAGTTCCCTTTGATACATGACTACTATGAATGCTAAACACTTCTGTATCTTCAAATGGGTTACTGTTTTCATCAAATGAGGTCTGCACTGCAGTTGTTGATAAGCTTCGAGTATGGCGAGGACCGTGGGATTTCTTCAGACTCGCATTAAAGTTCTCAATCACTTTTATTTGATTTCTATCGTTACTTTTAATGTAAAAATTAAGGTCCTCCTCGGAGTAATCATCAGTGACACTAAAACTCCGTCGCAACTTCAGGTGGTGCTGTGGTAGAACTGGTAAGGTGTTGGACCTATTCAGAGCCTTGTGTTCTTTGAGGGTCTCCTGGATGATGTGTTCACTTTTGTCTACTGATGGGGGAAAAGCTGGACTACCAAGGGCACTGTCTGTGAGGCTCTTAGCAGAATTATAAATGTTTTTGTCCTCGCTTTCAGAGATGGAATGTTGCAGTTCAAATTCAAAAAATTTCTGAAAATAAAAAATTAAAAAACAATGATTGAACTTGTCAAATAATGTTCTCAATGATTGAACTTGTCAAATAATGTTCTAAGGGCATTAACTCTTACACAATGACTGTGATATTTCATCTTGACACTTTGCAGTCAACATTTTGGTCATCATCATAACCTTTTACAGTGTCTTGATTTCTTTATCCAAGCTAATCTTGAGTTTGTATTTCAGTAATCACACTCGTGTTTATCCAAGCATAAGTAACAAGATGACAGAGACAGCTGATAACCAACTGAAATACAATATCATTATCTTCAGTATCTGCTCCCATATTACACCTTTACATCAAAGTGCATGTATGTGTTTATCTATTTTTCATGACTGAGATGCACCTTCATTTAGAAAAACAGAACTTGCACATAACTAGAGTAAATACCTCTAGGTAGATATTTTGAATAGACCTATTACTCATTTTAGATATTTGATTTATATATTTAATATAAACAGGCTGGGAATTAAAGAACAAAGTATTAACTAAACTAAAAAAAAACTGACTATTCAGAAAGGGCCATATGATAAATCTGAAAATCAAAAGGGGTCATCCTCTGCCTAATCCAAGTACTATGTATAAAATTTATGAAAATCTTCCCAAGGAAACTTAATTTACCCTGTGCCAGAGAAAGTGCTGATGGACAGACAGACAGACAGAGTGATTACTAAAAGAATCTGAGAACAATACCATTGAATTCTATGAAAATTTCGTCATATAAACTCATTTTATTGCATGCCATAGGAAGTGCTATTATCTTATTAATATTAAAAAAATTCTACATCCCATATCTCTTTTAAGATATAAAACTGATAAATCTGAAAATTGAAGGGAATTTTCCTTTGTCTAATCCAAGTATCATGTTTATGAAAATCTTCCCAAGGAAACTTAAGTGATTGTGTGCCATAAAAAGTGCTGATGAATGAACAGACTGACAGACACTGATTACTAATGGGTCCCAAGTAGACCTCTCTCAATGTGACTATAATGAACAACTTTGCATGACTTATCAAAACTGGTCTACAACCACTGTACTCCGTGTACAAAACAACTCTATCTTAACTTTCATAAATGGTCATGACTGTTAAATATCAAAATTAGCCTTGCTAAAGAATCAGTATCTGATGTTTCTACATTTTATTTTTTTAATTATTTTCTAATTATTTTTTTAAAAGTTTTCCACTGATCGTGACATTGCATAAAAGACTTAAGATTTTGGACCATATCTGAAACTCAGGTTTGAAAAATTTTCTTCTAATATTTTTTCTCTTGGTGACCTTGACTATATAACCTTTTCCCAAATCATGACAAATCACGAGCACCTTGACCTTGTCTGAATGACTATGGGGCAGGATACATACCTTAGTTTTGAGCATCAGTTAATGCAAACTGATACCTGTACTCTCTCACACATAATACATGAGATTCCTCTACACCTTACCAGGTAAAGCAAGATACTCCATGGATTAGAGCTATCCTAAAGAAATGCCATAGCTACCTCAGATGACACTTCCTGACTCTAATGATTCAATAATTAGCGCTCTTGTTGACTTTCAGTAAACAGTAAAACAATCACCTTTCTAAATTGTTCTTTCAGTATAAAAAAGTCAACAAACCACCACATGAAAAAGATGCACTTGACAAGAGATCAAAGACCATGTCTTCAACTATACATGGCAACAGATTTTGGAGGTTATAACATTCCATTAGGTTGTGTACAGAACCCTTACCAATACCTGTATTACCTTTACACACCTGTTTTCAAGGATCTATCTCCCAAATAACTTAAATAAAATTTTGATATTAACTCCCTTGACTGGTCTCAATTTTTTCCCCCATTTTCTGAATTATTCAATCTTGTGATAACAAAGTAAAAGGAGCAACATCATGAATACTAATAAACACTAATCTAAAATAGTTTGCATACACTGAATACACAATATGTTGTGCAGTCCTTGATCCTTTGATCATTTCAAGGCAGCACACGCCCATAAATCTATTTACAAATTTACCAATGAAAATATGCAAACTACAGACAGGTAGATCTACAGTAAGTAAACAAATAATACACTATGAAGATCAAAGTCTGGAGGTTAAAACACTGTTATATCATTGTCATTTCTGAATTTAAAAATATGTGCATTATCACGTATCTGATTGACAATTATTGCACTTCAAGGACTTGTCACTATTCATTCCACTTAAATTAGTAACATACAAGTATTTTATCTACAGTTATCATCAATACATATCTTACTTTGTCATCTTGCAAACAAACTCACCAAATGTTACTACCTGAGTTACAACAACTAATAGCAACCAAAGAGAGCCACAGAAAGGGGGATCTTCAACTGTTAAGTTAGAAAATACGGGTGAATTATGAAAAGAAAATGTGCACTGCAAGAAAAGAGGATCCTATCTACTAACTTATGATTACCACTGGATGGACTCTGGAAGTTAAAAACTAGGAACATATACCCAAGTTGTGAGAATGCATGGGTGGCACTGGGCATTCTGACTAGACATATGGACACAATCAATACCATTATTAAATTAAGTTATCAGACCACCTCAGTCAAAAGAAAACAAACTACAGGGGTTTCCAAATCTAAACAGGTGGTCCATCAAATGACTGGACAGTTTTTACAGACAATAACATTTCAACAGACTTGACCACAAATATAAAGTCACGGGTTTCCAATCCCTCCATACAATGTGCCTTAATTTAATTTCCTCCCTTAAGTAAGATTATGATATAATATGGAGGCAAATGATATCTCCAGGAGATTACTTTTAATTCTTTGTATTATTGTATCTGTCCAAGTGTCAATTACTGCATACTGAAAATGTACTTGTGGCATTTTGAGGCAATGGTACATCATTTCAACTATCATTTTGTCCAGTTTTTGTCATATAGGTAAAAATTCTAATGTGAGATTCATAATCTTATGTATTTATAAACAGTTTCAATTCTGAAACCCAATTTTTGCAGCTGCTCGCCCCAGTCAAAAACTTTTGTACTAATAAATAAGAATGCAGTCACTTTGAGTCTTTGAAGAAGTGATCATGTCTGCCTATTAATTCAATGCCAACCAATATCTCTGAACATCCATGTCCAAACTTTGCTTTTATAGCTATTCAGCCATAATTTCCCATGGGGATCTGGGTTAGAATAAGTCCTCAGTACCCCTTGCTTGTCATAAGAGATGACTATATGAGATGGTCCTTTGGATGAAACTGCAAAAACTGAGGCTCTGTGTTACAGCAGGTGTGGCACGATAAATATCCCTCCCTGCTCAGAGGCCATAAGCACCAAGCATAGGCCCAAATTTTGCAGCCCTTCACTGCCAATGGTGACGTCTCCACATGAGTGAAAGATTCTCGAACAGGATGTTAAACAATATACAACCAACCAATCATAATTTCCCCCACTCCCTCTCTCCTCCCTTCCAATTTAACAAAGAAGAACTGTTTGTGGTTGAATTGTCATTATTCTAATGAAGACCCTGAGAATGTGGAAAGTTCATGCTAGAAAGATTTTACATAGGGTAAATACTTGATGAATATTCAACTGGATTCAAATCCTTAATTCAGTTACTGCTACAACATTGATTACTACACTTAAAATTCATAATAGTCAAGTTTATTACAATATGCTGGGTATAAAGTATTCATCACCAAGTTTAGACAAGTTTAAAGTCATCAGGATGATATCTCATGAAGTTACATAGAAATCTGTGTTCCATTTACATTATGTATCATGTGGCAAGTTTCAAGATGTACATTTAACCATAAACATAGTCTTGGTACTTATAGTGATTTATATATTCTTTGTGTGCTTATTCTAGCAAGATTCATAATTTGGTGCCTGTGGAGCATTCATAAGGTTATTATTCACTAATCAGCACCAATATATCCATGTAATAACATAAAGATGCAGCTCCAATTAATCAGTGCCATCTTATGGTTGAGCTAATTTGTTTTCAACATACAACTACATTAATTTTCAAAACATACAAAAACAAGATGTTTTTGCAAAACACTGATGCCCCTGTATGGCAGCAAAGTAATGCTGGTAACCAAAGAAAAGTCTTGTCACAAGGAATGAGCATGTGAAATATGAGAGCCCTATCACCAACCATTCAAAAGTAATGGCCTTGGTTAAAGTTTTCAAAAGTAGGTCAAACTCCAGGTGACAAGGTCAAATACTTTAGTACCAAAAGAAAGGCTTTGTCATAAAAAATATGAAAACCTATCAGAATCCATTCAAAATTATGGCCAGGTTCAGACAAACAGATCAAAAATTTCTGATTATGAGGCATAAATATGTTTACATACACTGAAATTCACTGATAACTTTTTAAGAGGAACCTTGTTGTTCCATCAAATCAAACCATTAGGTGACTGGAGTGAGTTTCGACCAATAAAGCAGTTGTATTGCTCAAAACAGTACCAATTCCAATATTTGTCGGATATAAATAAGAATGTATCAAAAAAGTATGACATTTATAGAATATAAAATACACTTGAGAAGTGTTATTTTCACATACCTGAAATAGTGTAGACAGTTATTTGTCACATATGATCACACTAATTCACATAATTCCTGTTTAGTGTGATAATGACTTAAAGAGTCCATCAATTCATTCAGCAGATAAGTAATTCATTCTCGATGGAAGCCAAATGGGCAGTAAACACATGTCTATTTACTCACAGCAGACAAAAATTAATATCCTGTGTAAATGCACAGTCCCAGCTGGTTTTTAATAAATATTGTCAAAAGATAAATGATTAATATCAAGTAACAGTTGATTCTTTGCTGTTTTTTAAATCCCTTGTGAAATTCTGCAGTTATATAAACTTGGAAAGGTTATTTTCAGAGGCCCCAAGGCCAGAGCCTGTGAATCTCCTATAGACACTGAGGAAAACGAAAACAGCAGAGGTACTGAAGACCTCTTAATATATAAACAACTTCTTCAATACTCAAGAATTTAATTCCAATCTGGACTATGTCTACCATATATCAGTGAACCTAATGCCCCCAACAGCTTTTTCTTTTCCCGTGTATGTGTTAGATAAATCAAAGTTATATATATATATACTTTTTTTTATTTTTTCCCCTCCATATCCTTGGTCACAAAATGTTCACACTGGTGTACTCTCTGTCTACTGTCAAGTATGTATAAATAAGTAAGTAAACCTATTACGAAGTTCTCACACGACCCCCTACCTAAATATTTGTAAGCTCCCACAATGTTGTACTCCTTGAGAGGTTTTACCATAACCACTTGTGGTAGAATGGAGAGATTTAACAGAGAGAGGAGAGACCCCCTGCATTAAAGGATGAGTTATGTAGATTTATCATCAAAGGATTAGAGCTGTATGATAAATGTTTATAGTTGTCCCCAAGAGGTCAAAACAAAGAGTCAAAATAACCACCAATTCTTAAATTTCAGAATCTGGAGTACTATATCTATCTCCCACTCTTAGCACTATCATTATGTTTATCAACAATAAAGAGCTACTTCTGCTAGCTTAATCAAATGTTCTAAACAACTGTTTCATATCATAGGGTTTTTTTTGGTTTTTTTTTAACATCTAACCCAAAAAATTACTGGGTAAATTTACAGAGCATTCCATTCATCATTATGAAACTTTAATGGAACTGACAAATAAATTCAGATCCCTACAAAGGTTCATGTCAATAGAAAATGCTACTGTGACCTCCATCTTTAAAAGATAAGAGACCAGTGTATCAAAATATACAGGGCTAGTGTATCTAATTTTAAGTAAGCAGGTTGAAAAGCACAGGAGTAATTGCAAACAAACAATAAATGTGATCATGGAACACTATGCCTCTGATCATAGCCAACCTTTACTTTGAGAAATGTGACTCCTGGCCTTGACCTGGACATGTTCCATTGACCTTGGTCTTTTCATTCACCAAATATGAGACCTCTTGAGTAGTTCATAAGTTATGATCAAGGTTAAAGCTGTTCAAAACAGAAAAAAAGATGGGCATAGAGACAGACTGAATATGATATACACTTGATTTCAGGCTCACATATGAAACTCCATGTAGGGACCTAAACAAGATAAATACATGCACCTTTCATACAAGTTGGGTTGTAATGGGTAAGTTAAATTTGGGCAATTTGGAAAATTGTGGTTGTACGCAAAGGGTAGAATGCATCTCTAAGTTGGATTTTGTAGAAAGTTATTCTAATGTATAAATCTAAACTGGTTCTTCATCTTTTTGTAGGTAGCTAATTTCAATCATCCCATCGAGTGTTTAAATGGCTGCTTGGTGCCAAATCAGACTGGGAAGTGAAAAATTAAATGATAACAATCTGAAAATCAATGAAAATTTAATTACAGTCTGATGACAAGTTTGATATCAGATGATATTGACCACATGAACTGAGGTGTGTAATTGTGGTAGTAAAATTCCCACCCTTTTAAACATGAAAAAGAAACACCTTGACTATATGGCTCTGACCACAGACCATTTAATGCTCTGGTGTCTTTCCTTCTGCTTGCTGTATCTCATCACAACACTCCCTATTACAGAGCCATGATGAGAAAAGACACTGCAAACAACAGAACTATGGGCAGACCCCTAGTGAGTACATTAGCATGATGAAGCAGTCAATTTGTCTTAGGTGAAAACTGAATGGAGAGTTGACCAGAGGGTATGATAGAAAATAATTGATGAAAATTTTATCACATTAAGCTGGAGTTACAGTTCTCTGCCACTGACTTTAAACCTTTTGTCCCCAGCTGGCAAAGAGTTGACAAAATGACATTTCCACACAAACATTTCAGATCCAGAACTTTAACTATACTAGAATCCCAAGTTCTTTATGTGCCTTGGGGCACACAACCTTGCAAAGAGTGAAGCCAAAAAGAAAAAAAAACAATAGCTAATTTTCAAACATTACTTCTTCATGTTTTATACAACCATTATCTATACAATATTCCCATTATGTGAAGGCTCTCTTGAATAATTCCATCAACACCTTTTTATAATCTTAGAAGATCTATATCTGTTAAAACACCTGCAGCTTCCTTCCTCTGACGGTTTATATACCCACAAAAAATAACCCAATCCAAAAACCCAATAGCCATGTGCTACGATATCTGAATGCAGTGTCCAAGGAGAAGTAGATCATCTTAGATTAAGCAGGTGCCCTTTTCAGTATTATATATACCTAGCTGGCACTCTTTGAAGCAAAGCATTTTGACTGTTAACTGACAAGCAGGTGTCTGACTTTCTGCAAAGATTCTTACAGAGTTAATGACTTGTTCATCTTATGGTGCAGATATCAGCAATTATTTGTTTCAGCAGACTTGTCATGTTTGCTGGGTGATGTCCTGATAGGAAATCATTAATGTAGGTTTCTATGTAATTGATTATGTCACTGCTATAAGGATACACAATATTTGTCAATGTAAACAAGGGTTATTTACTGGTTACATAAAAATTACCTCAAATCTATAATCATTGAAAAAAAAAATTTAAAGTGAAAGATCAACCCTGTACACCTAATCTGCCTCCAAAGTAAACTGCAGCATATGACATTAACCTAAATACTTCAGTGCAAACAAGAAGTCTCAATGAATGTTAAATACAAGGAGTAGCAAAGATACCATAAATCTGTCACATGCTTTTTCATTGTCAACTAACTCTATTATGAGGCTTAAATGCTAATTTTTGCAATATAGAAAACACACAACATTGTTAAAACAAACTTCCCATACTAGACTGCCTTTGTTTTCTCTAGGATTTATTTTTTTTTCTTAGCACTCTAAATGTCACTCAATATGTAAACTAGAACAATTTAGTGAGGTTAGTACATTTGAAAACTTGTTGAACCTTTTACCAACATTTTTTTTTCCAAAATTAGAATGGAATGTTTAAATCCTAGGTGAAGCACTCAGTGTGAATCAATATAGGTAGTATAACAAAGTAAAACAGAGGCACAATATATCAAAATTGCTCACTGAAATTGATGAATAAATGAAGTAATTCACTGCCCCTTTATTGTTAGTAGGATCTCATCCTACCAGTAACCACATCAGAAACCTACCATGGAATTCCTTCCCACCAGATGTCTCTCCTGTAACTCCTGAAACACCAGTCTCGAGGTGTCTCGGAATCGCACCTTTGGGTTTGACCAATTCATAGTGTTCCTGTATAGGTCCAATGCAAGACTGACCCAATGATAAGAGTAGGAGATGCTTTCCACTTAAATTGTCCACTGAATCACATCCTTAAGGTGACAGCTTGTGCACCATCACAATAACATCCTTCACTGGGTGTAGTATTTAATTAATGGTCCAGAGGTATTTTAATTCATTTGTAAGCACATTTCCATTAATGTGGAATATCTTGTCCTTGTCATTGTATTCAATGTCAGAGAAATCTAGATAAATCCCACTACAGATAAATCCTTGACTGCACTGCAAACAGGCCTCCTGTTACACAGAGATTATGCATTATATGCAAATGACCCATAAATTTACACCATTTGGTTTATGTATGTTTATATGCTAATTCATTAGAAGAAATCAGTATGCAGAGTCCATTAAAGAAAACAAAATTCTGGTCATGAAATAATCTGAAGAATTTAGAAGTCGGATAACCACAGCAATGAAGGGGATTTCATTGTATTCCAAAAGAATGAGGAAACGGGACCATTAGCCATTCACTTTTTGAAAGAACAAGACAAATTCCAGATCTTTCTTGCTCAGCTTAATCCTACGGACAGTGGCCCTTATAAATGGAAACACTTTTTCCTGCCTTTTCAGACAGTTACATTCAGCATATATAGATTTTTACTTCATCAATCATTGAACAAATTGATTCCAGTAATGGGTTTTATTACACAATCCGGTCTTGTTTCACTATAAAATACCTCTCATCAATACTTTATCTATTGATAGGACTGTGGATGAAATCCTAGTCTCCACGACAGTGGTCCCTGCTGGTAATTTCACAGCTGGTGATGAAGATCAATATAGATCAGTTACAGTTCTTTTTCCAATACACTTTCAAATGATGCAGATGGATTACACAGACATTGACTATTTTGTCATGGACTCTACACGGACTTCTTTGAAAACTTGAAACAGTCTGTGAGTAGCTATACCAATTCAATGGTGTGGAAAGCCGTATTTTGTTAGCTCTAAGATGTCATTGCAATGGTAACTGATTCAGTGTGTTCAGATAGAGTTCTATGACACAACACATTATCAATCCGTTATAATACCTGTCCAAAATGCTTTATATATAGTCCTCCCCTCAGCATGCATGTAACTAAAGGGTCACCTCCTATCTACCTTGTGTAGACACAACTACAATTTAGAATTGTCAAGTACTAGCAAGGAGTGTGCACTTCCCTCAACTTCACAATTTCAGAACTGGGCTCATGAATAATTTATAGCAGTCCAATTTCATGACAATAGACAAACTTTCAGATAGTCCAAACTTCAAGTCAAGTAGAAATATGCCACATTTCATTATTGTCTTCAGATATATTTTTCACACAGGTATCTTCATATGCATGCCGATCATCCCTGTGAATTCTTTTCTTTGCACATAAAGTATGAAAAATGATACTTCTATTGTCAAAATGAATCTAACACACACACACCATTTAATATGTTAATTTGATCTCACAAGTTTGTCATACAGCAGAACAGGTCCTCGTTTCAATCCTAACATCCATTCCACCTGATGCTGGTATCACTTTACCTGTCCTCTAATATTACCTGCACAGGTAAGTCAGCCCTGTACACATGTGTTGCATCAGCAATATCACTTTAAAACCACATTACAAATATTTCCTTCTCTCTGCTTAAAATGGCCCAGCACAGATTTGCAAAGTCAATCAAAAATCTCAGCAGTGTCACTTTTTCATTGTCACACAAAGACACAGATTAACTTCTTTAAATCTACACACGTTGGAGTAAGATGGCAAGTCATTAATTTTGAGCTGAACACAAACACCATCTTTTGACAAAAAAGTGACACATTTTAGGTTTCTCACCATGATTAAAGTTCCAGACTGCCACAGATTCCCTCCACATAAAGTGTATACAATGGTTTGTCAGACAGTAGCACCTAGGCATGTGCAGGTAAGCCATGACAGTCTCTTAAATTCCTACCTTGACCTAACCAACCATCTACATTGATCTCAAAAGAAAACATTTAGCACAATTTAACAAGCTTCAATGACCCTTAAAATGCTTCTACTTCATCTAGACCTTGGATGTTTGTTCAGCATAACCATTCACATAATATTTAGACGGTAGGGAGGTGTTCACATTTGTATAATCTTCATTTCCTCCAAATGTCTACAAAATTGGTCGTATGATGCTCATTAATCCATGGTGCCCACTATAGTAAGAGCTATTCAAGTTTTATGTCAACATATTTCATGTATATAAACTACACCTTGATCCATTTTCACAACATCATTTTTAAACCGGTGAAAACATCCCTTTCGGCAGTACACATTAGTCCAAAGTTTTTAAAACATGTAGTTTTCACACCATTTGAATCCTGCTCCCTCCTTTGGTTGAACTAACATTTCCACTGTGGTTAAATACATTGTGCATGCTGTCTAAAGTCAAAAACCAGTGACTTGCTTAGTATGCCTAAGGTTAGAAAACTTCAATTAATAGCTCTGACCTAATTTAATCTTTCTCAATACAGGTAAAAACTTTCAACTGATAATCTAAATTTCCTTGACAAAATAACATGCCATTTGTGCACAGGTACAAGTTCCCCAAAAAAAGAAAAGAAAATCACATTAAAACATGACTGAAGAAGAAAAAAAGTAAATCTTATCTTCTTGGTTTAACCTTAATTCACCTTATGAACTCTAAATATTAGAAAGTTAAATCTCCATCTGCATTGACTGCTATTTAATTTTATACATTTCAACTGTCAGATTTGAACTTAAAAGGAGAATGTACCAAAAAGACTTGTTCATTTGTGTCTTTCCCAGTATTTTCAGCAAGTGTCAACAAAGGAAAACCATTCAAGCCTTGACCACATTCATATTTCATTCAAGTGGAAATATACAAGATCTACAATGAAGTGGGCTACTTGATGGATTACCTCTGACACTGTGCTTAAACCTTGCAGAAAAAGTTTGCCAAATTTTATAGGATGAAATATAATACAAGGACACAGATACACACCAGCACATCCCAGTTCTGAATATTGAGTCTGGCAATCTGCAGACCACTTCCTTGAATATCGGCCAGTAAAATGTCACAGTCCACCACTAGCAACACAAGACAAACGAAACTTCTTGTTCATAGTACAGAAGAATACAAACTATGCTGTACACCTTCATATCAAAATAAAAGAATCAATGATTTACCTGGCAATTCTTCCTAAGATCCCAATAAAAATGTCCATTTAAAAACATACCTTAGTTGCATAACTTACAAAGCCAAGACTGCTTTAAGTACATAAATTACATCTACAGAATAGCTTGCTATTGACAGTAAATAAATCCTAATAAGATTACATTTATGTTTTGGAATGTCTGAAATTGGATTGAAAATTTAAATCATCTCTATTATTATTTTACATTTGGTTTTTCTCATGTGAACAATAAATCCTATTGGAAGGCCCATAATGAAATAAAGACCAGAAAAATAGAGATTTATCATGAGACATCTTATACCACCTCGCTTTTCACTCCACCTTCAAAAGTACACCCTAACACACTTAGTCATTATCGATGATAATTTTTTATCCTAAAACTGCTTTTCACAATTTTATTTTATATTGCACATGTTTATTTAAATTTTATTTCATAAAAAGAAATAAATTAGACTATATGCAATTTCCATTAAGTTGAGTACAAAGTTATGTATATACATGTACATAAATGTACTATATTCTGACCTTAAGCTATCAAATTAAAACTTGCCAAAGGTAAGTGTTAAGCAGAAGTACAATCACAATAATGGTCATCCAATCACCAGTTCTGTGTCAAGGTGCTATGCATGTATGTACTAATCTAGCTTTAAACAGGCATGAATCGAGTAGCACTTTCATTTGAACTTCACAATTATATACTTGGGGAAGCAGGTCTAATGAAAATGAGCTTCTCTATAATCAAGATATGCAGAATTCCACAGGCTTGAGCTACAGGAACGAGGTATCACACCCATGGTACTTGGTACCATCATATGTTTACAGACCAACTGTGCGTCTTCAAGACTTTGGGCCATATCTCTGTGTAACAACTTCATACAATTTTATCTATCATTAGATTACAGAAGAGGATATATCAAGTGACGATTTACAAAATAGGACACATATCCTGACCCAATAAAAATTTTCATTCTGACAAAAATTCAACCAAAGGAACACTTTTAAAAGTCCAAAATCCCAATACCCAAGTAATCAATATCTTATCAAACCTCAATTCAGCTGCATTTTTCACAACTTTAAAGACTGATAGAAATTCAAGTTAAGCCTTCTCTTGATATGTGTAATTTGATATTTTTATTGCAGGATTACGAAGCACATTTTCAACTGCAAGTAACAAGTATCCCACAGAAGAATGCATTTCCTTACTTTACTAGGATAGTTATCGGTAATCCCAAAAATGGGTGGGTGGAGTGGACTAAGCTCACAGATCTATTTGTGTCAGTGGTTATTTATTTTTTTGTCTATATTGAATAAAAATGTTTCTAACTTTCGACCGACCCCTGACTTTCTTTTGTTAGTTGAACCTTTAGTGTACATGAATGCTGTATCTAAAAGTTAATTAAAATGAATGTAAATTTTCAGCCTCCCAAGTAATACATCAAATTTAGATAAATTTCAAATTTGTAAAATGCATGAAGGTACCATTGATTGAAATGATTCATAGATTTTGTCCCCGGTGATACAATTTACCATAAAACCTAAATGGCAGTATTGGTTCGACTGGAAAAGTACCCTAAATTCAACCCTCAGCCATTTTTACAACCTTTCCATCATCAATTTGTAATATTTATTAAAATACATTGCATTAGACATTAACAATTACCCACTTTTATAAATAACAAGATGTGTTTGTGAAAAACTGATACCTCTGTATGGCAGCAAAGTAATTCTGGTACCAAACAAGACATACATATGTCAAATATGATTATCAATAACCATATGAACCTTATAGCCAAGGTTAAAGTTTAACAAAAGAAGGTCAAACTCCAAGGTGACGGTCATGAGGTCAACATTTTTTATACCGAAAGAAAGGTCTTGTTACAAGAAATACACATATGAAATATGAATGCCCTTAAATCACTAGAATTCAAAAGTTGTGGCCTAGGTTAAATTTTTTGCAGACAAACAAGCATACCAAAAACTATATGTCCTTGAATCTCCAATTACGGTAACATAAAGTGTTTTCTAATACAATTTTATTTTTTTTCCTCTTGTTTTTTCCTTATCCTGCCATTTACTAATTTCTGAAACATTCATCTCTGGCAGTATTGCATGCAGGAAACAAAAAAAAGGGGGGGGGGGACTGGCATGGTGTGTTGAATTGTTTGAAATGCATAGATCTACTTGGGGCCATGTTTACTTGTATCTATGAATGAAAATTAATTCATTTCCATAAGATTTTATACCTCATCACTTTCTCAAGTTTTGTATGTGCATGCATTGCATATAAGAAGAGAGATTTTAATGAAAGATGATTCAACTTTCAGGGATGGATTCAAACTATGGTATGGGAAAACCAACAATATGCAGTTGTTATAATTTCAGACCTTTGTCCAGTGGCTGAAAACCATTGGTGCGTAATCAAATAAGGATTGTATTGATTAGTAATTAGCAGACAAGAGTCTTATCAAATTACACAAAGTGCAGATGCTGTGTGATGTTGGGACTATCTGATAAACTCATTAGGATCTATTCCCTGAAGGTCATTCACTGGAATCAACTCTCAGACCAATATACCTTACCATTTATCAAGCTCACTCTAGCATACAGAACAAATTGAAGAATGGCAAATCACTGAATCTCCTGACAACACAAAATCACTTTCATTATGGAGGACACATAAAACTGTGAAGCCTTTAGCAAATCTCACTAAAACAATGTAAAATGATCAGAAATTATGACCCATCAAACTGCAATATTAACCCAGTTTGAAATCAATAGGTGCACAGCTGGCCAAGAACAAATTAATAAGACTGCACCTTCCAGCTAAATGATGACATATAATATCACAACCAACAGTCCGTTGCTTCACCTTGATATTTCCCTTCTCCAACAAAATTCAATAATGATACATTCAGATACTGTAAATACATAGTGAAATTGGTCTTCTTAATATTACATACATTTATATAGCACCTTATCTATTCACATAATTAACCTAAAGCGCTTTACATGTAAACTAAAACAAAGAAAATAAATACATAAAAGGACATGAAATAAAATAATACTAAACTGAGGTTAACAAAGTAACTATAAATTTAAGAGTAGATATTTTCTTATGTCTTAACCAAGCATGACTGGTATCAAAATTATTCAATGTTAAAAATATTTGAAATAGAGGACACAGCAACAGTATTTAAAATGTCATGTCATAATACACTAGTATGCAAACACTGCAAAAAATGCTAAGTGTACAACCTCCAGCTTGCACAAATTCACAACATTTGAAACAAAGTATTATTGGATATTGTTATTGTGGTTAAAAGATATTTGTTGATTAAAATTGCTATTTGAAAGAATTGGGGCAGTGCCCTGTGTTCTGAATATCTTAGTTATTCTCCCATTTACCTGGTTACAAATCTCCCAGTCTTTATCCCCCTGGCCCGGACTATTGACTGGGGTTGGATCCCCATCTGCAAACTCTTCTGTCAATTGATCATCACCACAGCAACTGCTGTCAAGGTTACTGGCCAGCAAATAGTCATCTCCTCCTGTGGGTGTCACAGGTGTGGTGGCACCACTGAGACATAATCCAATCTCATCCTATATAATATCAATAAGTATTTTAAAACCAAAAACTGACTGCATATACTTCTCTATTCCCAATAAATTCAATGTCATGGTCAACATGCCATGAGCTTTTTAGGAACATAACTAGCATATTAGTAGAATCAAAAGGGTGTTGCATAGCTGACTGAACCATAATATTGACCATTTTCATTACATGGTACATATTAAGGTATGTACTAATGTTTTGGAGTTAATTCACATTGGCTCCAAGTTCTAATCTTATGATTTAAATTTCATACTCATGAGACATTCACTCAGGCTACCTGACCTTGATTTATGATCACAAAAGACCTTTAGGTCATGTTCAATAATATGTTAAAGAATGAAGACAGTCTCAGCACCATTTAATTATCACATTGTTATGTGACCTTGGTGATATGACCTTACCATCCAAAAATATGGTATACAATTACTATCCAAGAATATGGTATACAATTATGTCATGAGTTACAATATGCAAAAGAATTAAAGATATTCTAAGAAGACTAAAGTAAAACCCAGACATGATTTCAATAAGACACATTTCTATAAATATATTGACCTTGGTCACATGACCTGGAATCTGGAACACACATCAAAATTTATGTCCTTCCAAGCAAAAGGAACAATGTTACAGGCAAACACAAGTGTCCCATGACCTATATAATGGTTCTGAATCAAGATAATGATCCACCATTTCCAGTCGAACTATCCAAATAAGTGAAGCGACTGAATATCTGAATTGCCTTGATTTTTGTGTGTGGCCTTTCATGCCCTTGGCAGTAGGAAGAATGCTTCATCATATTAATATGTTTTACCATAATAAATACTACTATATGCATAAGAACAATATATAACACTTATTCATAAAATACTATTAAAACTTGGTAGGTAGTGTAGACATGACTGCAAATTCACAAGCATGTGATGACTGGCATTTGAAGCAACACTGTATATATGTCCATACCTATAATTGCCCAAACTAATTTCAAATGATAGAGCCTGACCTCCCATTGGATTATAAGCCATTATATTTGGACCCGCTTTGAATTAAAACTGAACACTCATCTATGCTACATCTGACACAACCTGCACATACACTAATCATCCCAAATGATATCACATTAATGCACATGTAAATCATCAATCTAATTAAAATTAGATGTTAAATCGTTAATTGTTATGCAAGTATGGAAGCAGATCTAACATCTAATTTTAATCACAGTCTGTGTAAATCTGATTCAAATCAGTGTGGTTTTATGATGTTATCAAATAATGGAAACTGATCTGTATGTAAAATACTATGCATATATATTGCAATCAAATTAAGATTAGATCTTTTCTGATTGTTACACTGGAGTAATGGATGGTCATTATATATATATATATATATATATATATATATATAGATAGATAGATAGATAGATAGATAGATAGAAAACAACCACATAATATATATTTTGCAGGTAACATAAAATTTATCTATTGGCATGGAAAATTGATATCCCTTGGCAACTCAAAACAAATTAAAGAAGTGAGTGTTGGAGAATCTCTCATGCACACATAACTATAAATGACCTATAATTAGGTACAACTTTGATAACATGTCACAGATGAATGTCTTTTGGAGACCCAAGACAGTGATTTTTGAGGTGACCTAATCAACTTCCTTTCATCAGCATTCGTTGGTCATTTCAGTTGCTTATCTATTATGTGATGTTTTAATTGATTGTTGAAAGTGACATATTTATTTTGTGAGCTTGCTTTTAATTAAATTTTTTTTAGGAATGCAGCTTTAAAAAGAATATCACAAAAGGTCATTGTAAAAAATACTGTTCATTTAGGAAGTAGAGTTTTTAAGAAATTTTATTATATATATATTTTTTTTATATTTGAACATCCTGTGGAATTAATATTTTTCAGTTTATGTTATTATAGTTTGATAGTAGAGCAAATGTTGTAAAATAAAAAAAAAGTTCACTTTATGGTGTGTATACTTGAATCTACTATGAAACTGTACATCATGATACAGGGCTCATGGTGGGTGTGACCAGTTGACAGTGGATGGTTACTCCTCCTAGGCACCTGATCCCACCTCTGGTTTTCCAGGGGTCTGTGTTTGTCCAACTCTATTTTATGTTCCTTATAGGAGTTATGAGATTGATGACTGATCATTACCTTAACTTTTTCATCATTTGCAAGAGGTGATAAATTCAAAAGATGAAACATTAATATGACTTGCAAGAGTTGAATATATTCAAGGAATGAAACATTAATTGACATGATTTGTAGGAGTTGAATAGTTCAAGAGTTGATGTATTTGATGATTTGCAAGAGATAAACAATTAAAGCAAGAGCTAATACAATCTATAATATGCAAATACGATATGAAATATTCAAGGGATTTGCAAGTTGTAGACTTTAAAGAGAATCATATATTCAATTCTTAAAACATTTTGAGAAGAATTTTTGACTACATGCAGGTCAACGATGAGTCAGTCAGGTGACCTATTGCTATTGATCCTTTGTAATGTGACATGTATCATTTGTCATGTGTTAACAAATGAACATTCATAATTTCTTCTTAATAACTACCTTTTTAATTTGTTTCAAATTTGGGATGAAGCATCTTTGGGACAAGGGGGACATGAATTGTAAATTTCAGGACTCCTGCAATTGAGGCCTTAGGGTGGGACAAAATGTGACCAATCTACAACTTCACATTTGTAAGAAAAACTAAATGCATTGTCATGTAGAGCAGGAGTGTCTCTACCAAAATTGTAAATTTCATTATCTGTGAGACAGAATTTCTGATTCCAGATTGGGGTCAAATTTGGCATATAATGTTTATGTGTAAAACATTTAAATTACAGCATCTTCTTTATTGCTATTAATACTAAACTGAAACTGAATGGCTACTTTGAAGAGTCAGGTAGTCATTTATCAAAATTATAAATTCTATGATCCCAAGGGGAGGGGATTTGGTAGTAAGGTGGGGGCCAAAATTGTGATCAAACATTTCATCAATCTAAAGACTTCTTTAATTTTGCTGATACTGTATAAAAACTAAATGAATATTTAGGACAAGCAGAAAGGTATGTAGCAAAATTGCTAATTTCACAACCCCAGGGTTCTAACTCTCAGAAATCACTAGGAATTTCAAAATTTCCACCAAAGAGCACAGATGAGTTTGGTTATATTCAATTGCAAAAGTATCCTGGATTCAGAATTCTTATTTGAATATTAATATGGTGATGACCCAATTCACAGTTTTCTTGTTGCTATGACAATTCAGGTGGTATTCAAACAGAATAGATTCACAGTATATAGCATTATTATCTTTGTGACATTTTGTAGCATTCATCACCTTGTTTTAGTACTTTCAGTACTTTGATTACAACAACTTTGAAGGGGAGAGGAAAAAGCTGACCAGAACCAACAGATCAATTAAAAATTATAATCTGCATAAATAAAACAAATTATAGTAGAGAAATGCATCTGTGAGATAATAAGACCATCTGGATCCAGAACACAGAATTAAAAAATGCTGAAAATTCTCTTCCCCTAAAATATCGTCCAAAACCTGAAATGTCTGAATATCTCAGAGTCCACATTACACTTACCAATTCTTAGTCTCCCTAATATCAGAATACCTCAGTCTGTGTGATGAGAAGCTGTGTATGTTTACCTGTGCTTGCTGTAGATACAACTCAAAGGCTGCATAATCCTCAATGGTCTGGCTTCCCATGACATTGTCCAACTTCAGTCCTCCGTCAAAGCATGCTTTCTAATGTCAGTAACCTGAAAACTATACATTTCAAAAATTGCTTTTAATGCCTGTATATATTTGCTACTACCCATAACAAGAGTTCTGCTTTTGTGTATGGGTTTACGTACATGTAAATGCTAGAAAATACTGTCAGACTTAAAACTTGAAGAACAACAATAACAGAGCCGAGTGCCTGGTTTTCTTCTTGAATATGTTTCTTCATTCTATTCTGTTTTAGTGTATTAACTAAATTCTGATTAGTAAATATCCTACAACAAGATAGACACTGGGGGGTCAGGTTTCTGAACTCTGTCATAATACCCCTAATTTTATACCACATAAATGTTTTTCTTTCACAAAGCGGCACCACTAGCTATTGTGTGGGGGTACTCATTTACACGTGCTAACATTTATTATCTCACATAGTATCTGTAATTATTCAACTTTAACTCCTCCAAAAATGTCACCCTAATGGACATAGAGTAAACTTGATCACGCAATGCCTTCATTGTGCTATGCTGCTTCTGTGAAAACCGATCTAGGACAATTTCATAAGGAATTAATTGTTAGTCACTAAACATGATTAAAGTCTCACTGTGTGGTAATGTTTCTGAAGCTTTGCAAAGCCCCAACCTCTAACTCCCAAATGTCTTAACACCTGTCTCTGCTGTTTATAGGTAACTTCACGATACTTGATGATAATTCCTTGTGTGGTGTGTTTGTATTAAAAGACCATCACAACGATCAAAGTGTGATCACAAACCACTATTTGTATTCAACAATTTAACCCCTCCAATGGGGAACAAATCTTGCATAAAATGTCAGAGACTTATTTGCATGAATTTGTGCAAAATCAGAAATTCAAATCCCTTAAGACCAGTGGTATCTTGTGTTTCAGAGGATCAAATAATGTCCCCCTGACAGTAAAACATGAGAATACATTACAGAACTCTATTCAGGAAATCAATGTCTCTAAACAAGTGATGCAATGCATGCATAAGTTTAAATATACAACACAACACCTGTGTCATCAGCACCAGAAAAGAATCTTAAACTGGAATTCATTTCAAGATGCAAATTGATTTAATGTATAAATCTCCAAAATTTACCACCAACTGTTTGAGAATTAAAGTGTAAATTATGATGGCCATTTTCTGGAAATATAAATTGAATGATTAAGATCCTATAAATGTGTGACATATGCATGTGGGTTCTTCTTATTGCATGTGCAAAATAAATGAACTCCCCACTGGCTCATTTTGACAAAGAATCAATAACTGAATAGGAAGTGACTAACCCTCAGTTTCCTCTCTGTTCTCTGACAAAAATGAATAAAGGAGATGTACACGTAAACTACTTCCACATTTGCAGCATATTGAATACATATACCACATAACATGATATCAAGTTTCAAAGGCACTTACCTGCAGACTCAAATCCTTACACAGGTAAACTGTACAAGTTGTTTTAAGTATTTTAAAGCTTGTGAAATTGGCATCAAGGAATTTCAGGCAATGGACAGAAAGAACTATAATCAAAGCCCAAGGCACAGGTGTGAAAGTATCAAATTCTCAATAATTTGTAATAAGTATTTCCATTGCTATGAAATTTGAAATTTCTAAACTTCTGTCTCTTAACATTTAAAAGTCATTTGTCATTTGAGAAAAAATGAACTGAAAATACTGAAGTATCAAGGTATAAATAACACATTTTCATAATGACATTAGTCATTTGTGTAACATTCTATGATATCTCATGTCTTTGGTCATTTGGGGGGCATATTTCACTAGTTTACAACAGCACCTGGAGAAAAATAACTTACCTATGGAAACAACTGGAGATTATACCCTGACTGAATTGTTGCATTAAAAAATACTTGACATATCTACTTTTCATAAAAAAAAAAAATCAGAATGAATTGAAATGTAACACGATATTCCCTTAATATTTATTCTTCAAAAATAACAGATCTGGGTTACCATGATCTTCTCATGCTAAGAGATGTGATAATCATCAAAATAGTTGATAATTCTGAGAACATTTGATATACACTAACCCTAAATCTGTTACAACTCCTGATCTCAGCACCAAATCATGAGTTACAAATCATATTAATGTCATAACTAGGCAACTGACGAGTATGTGAATGAATGAAAAGATGAGAACCCAAACTAGCTGATACAGGAAAATACATTCATGCATTGACTTTCTAACTGAAAGCTAAGTCAAATAAAATTCCTTTCATTTCACTACTGTTTGTAAGATTATCAATTCAATTCATTTCAATTCAGTTTATTCTCTCAAACCATATTTGGTACATGAGGAACAGTAACAATGTATGTACATAATTAATAACACTAGTCCAGTTATTTACAAACAGTATCATTCTATCATGCATGTAATGTGAGGTTGGGGCACCACTTTGGCAATAAAGAACAAGATATGGTCATGCCTACATTTGGCCCTAAAACTGTGTAAAATCAAAGCAGGTCAAAGAAGAGCATTTTCTCTATTATGTGAGCAATAACTTAATTTCCTGCAATAATACATGCATTTTGCATAACATCATAATGCAGACTTTTTTTTCTCATCTGCTAAAGAACACAAGGAAATGAGCACTTAGTGCAATACTTGCTTTAAGAAAAAATGCAGGTATCAAACAATAATTTAATATATTTTATAAATCATTTCATAAAACATCCTGTACTTTTCAAATCCCAGCATCCTATAATATCTATCATAAAAAATGACACACATTGCAAAGTTTAAGACCTGTTTTTCAACAATTTGTTTCAGTTTGATTTGATAATTTTCGTTCAAATTGAGACACCACCAGCTGTAGGTGAAGTAATATAAATATAGAACTATGCTTAGTGTTTAGGGCTGTAGCAATGTTCAGGTTCTTTAATATATCAATGTCTGCCACAACTGGGATCCCAGCTTTTTTTTTAAAGGTCATATCCAATTGACCTTTAATGTGGAGCATTTGCAAAAGGAGCAACCACAACCTATATTTACATTAGTATTGATGTGGTCAGGGCACGAGCAGTGCTCAAACTCACAACCTCCCAGACTTTACATGAACGCTCTAACCATTGAGCTACCATGACTGGGTATGACATATTTTATGAAAGTCATAGTCAAATGGCAAATGAATATTTCATGGTAAAATGCACAGATTTTAATTTGTTGTCCTTCTTACTTGGTCACATTTTGGTCATTTTTATTACCATGCCTTGCTATTTTGAAGGGTCAAAATACAGTAGTAACCATACCTACATCTTTACAAACTGTGGAACACCATGACAGCAAGTTTACAATACTCCATTCTGTATGACCAGTGATGATTAAGTCTCCTAGGAAAGGACAAGATAATTAAATCATCCCAGACCATAAAAATTTGCTGCACTTAACTGCATTAAATTCAGATTTTATGCTAATGCTTGTCTGACTATTGGTCAACTGTCCATCATGAAGGATGAGATTGCTGATCATAGCTATCATTAATACAAATTATCGAGAAAAATCTCCACAGAATGCACTCTAAAAGTGACTTCAAATCACAAAAAAAGAGAAGGGGAAATGAGTCAGTGGTGTAATAATAGTCTGAATGATCTGAGGGACTATGTAGTGTTAGAATTCCATTAAAAGCAACAAATAGCAATTCCATATTCTCTGAACATTTACTGTCTCCATAATCCTGAGGATCGACCATGGATTAGCCTAACAGGAATGTTAACTATACAATGTTCAACGAGTGTCAACCACAGACTTTCATTGGGATTCACCACCTTTTCCAAGCACATTTAATTTTTGCCACTTATGAGTTTGACAAACTATCACCTCTGTCTGTGGCAATGTACTTTCATACCTGCCTATCTCACTAATAGATCATATATGCCCTTGCCATTGCCAGGTCAATGTAGAAGTGAAAACGTTACAATCTATTGTCTTTCAGGGCAATTCAAAGCCTTTCTTTCTATGAATTCACTATCCATTTCGTTTATCATTACTGAAGTTTATTTTATTACAGAAGAAAGAGTAACACAGCCTGGTACTCGCTGTATCAGGATGCCACTAACGAGAATTTTCCACGATAAGGATTTTTGACACCTTCAGCTACTGCTAAGGTGGTCCTTAGCCAATATAATACAATTTCAGATATGGAGAAATACAAGGAAATATCTCTGGAGAAATCTGAACTTGCGCTTTTTCCTGATGTTTGTCAATTTCAGAACCAGAGTCTGATAAGACCAGGTGATTTTCTTTAATTAAGGTAATTAAAGGTCCTTGGCTATGTATTTCAGGAAGTATTTTGAATTAATTTCCATTATTATATATAACCAACAACGAAGTACAGATCTAAGATAAACATGGAATAAAGAAAGTGGAAAATTTATACCCACTTAATAGAGCAGGGAATATTCTAATCCACATTAGCTAATGCAGTGAATGCTGGCCCTGATTCATTTTGCATGATCGTGAGCAATATCAATGACAATGTTCAATGAATTCTTACAATTTTCCCCTACAAATTGTTCGTGTCCCTTGCTGTAGAAACAATCCCAACTTTTTTTCTTTCAATTTCAAGGTAAAGTGGGTTTGCAGAGGAAAACATGTAAACAAGTCTCAGTATAATTGCTCTCTTCCATATGCCACTGAACTTAAATAGCCGTGTCTGCAGGGAAATTGGTTCCTGGAACATACAACCAATTCCTAAGTGAATGGAATTCAAACTGATTCTTCCTTTTCACTTTGCATGACAAGCCTAGATGCACATTACTGTTTATGAATTCAAAAATTAAGGTCAAACATTTTACTTAAGGAAATATGCAAGATCAGTGAGAAGATAAACTGTTTTTAAGGCATTAAAAGTCCATTTTATAACATTATAAGCTTGTCAGTGTGTTATCTTTTTGTGATGCTAGGTTAGACATGTACTTAACACCTGCACAACAGTTGCATGTCTACATGCATGTAGAAACAGCTGCACTAACTCCCACAGTTGTCATAAGCTTAACTAGCAAATCTGTCCAAAAATACTCCAATTTCAAAATAATTCTTGTTATTTCAAGAAAGCAAACATGTCATAGAGCTTAATAAAACAGGGAAAAACTGATGCAAAAATCGACAGAAACTCCCCTGAAACATAGGTAACAAGCAATCTGAGAGTATTCATAGCAATGCACAGTCCCCTACCATCAGAAAATCTTTTAATGAGAATAGAATGCCAACATATTTAGAAAAAAAAGTAATGAAAACTAATTATTTGCATTATTTTTCTACGTTCAAGGGCCTTAGCAGACTGGAACAAAATTAATTCAAACTTGATCTGTAACTTGTCATGGTAAGGCAATGTACCAAGAATGACGAAAAAATTGCAGAAAATTGATCTCCCACACTGACAGAGACACAGGTGGAGTACAAACTTAAAGTCCCCTTTAACGAAATTTACTGGTAGGGGTCTTACAAGCTAATTCAGGGAATTTATGTCTCCATGTTAAGGATGGAGTAAGTGGGTAGAATACTTATACTTAAAAAGAAAAATGCAGATTTAGAGAGCAATTACACATGGCAACCCCTCCATCTTGCAAATCCACAAAAAGTAGACACATCTTTTTATTAAAACCTGGTCTAAAATGTTTATAAAGGAATATGCCAAATTTTATTGTTGTTTAGGGTCAATTGTTGAGAAGTTGTAAATGAAAATAATTCCCATGCTGATTTAACTTACAACTTGAAGGCAACATTTGGTTTGTTGGTTTTTGTTAACTCTTTCATCAATTTTGTAAATAAGAATTTCCAATTTGTAGGTTTTAATTAACTACTTCATCAATTTGATTAAAATGTCAATTGACATATGTTTAAATCTTTTAGTTTATATTTAAACCTATTAAAAGCACCAGAGCTCTGCCAGGCAAGGCATATCCCCCTGCAATGAGTGTCAGAATGTGTAATCTTGGAGTGACCTTTGATCTTTTGCCCCTAAAATCAATAGGATTCTTTCTCTCTTGCTAATAAAGCTACATGTGAAGTATCAAATCAAAAGAGCAAAACATGTGGCCTGTAGAGTGTCTAGAAGCTCAGTGTTACAAACTCACAAACATACTTAACCACAGACAAACCACTCCCTTATTAAATACCTTCTCACAATGAATTGCAAGGGAATAATAAACCCTTGCTCTTAAAAGTAAACACTTAGTCACCTGTGGTAAGGAGAGAGGAAGGAGGCTAGTTTTACAGTATAAATCTACTCAATACCTTAATATGAATTGTGACCTTGACCTTTCACCTTTTGATCTTAAAATCAATAGAGGTCTTTCTAATGCTATAGAGATTTCATCACCAAGTTTCATTACACAAGCTTGCAAAAAACTAAAGTTATCATCTGAGAACCATTTTTTTGGGGGGGGGGGGGGGGGTAATATATAAATTTCTGGCCTTGGTCATTGACCTTTTGACCTTAAAATTAATAGGGATCTTATTCAAGCCATTGGGAGTTACTGATTGAAATTGCAAAACCTTTAATAAAAGGACTTTCAGAGATATAGTCTGGAAATGAAAGTGTGACAGACAGACAGAATGATGTACAGACAGGAAGACAGATTGATGCAAATAAATGTCCCCAGCAATTTGATAAAAGTGGGGACAATAAATGTGGACACATGTACAGTGCCCTTATTTTCAGGTCACATGATTTGTTTTCAAACTAACTAAAAACAATTTTTTGCATAATAGCACTTCAGAGCTTGTACAGTTTGTATTAGCTTGTAATCATGATTAAAAACTTACTTTCAAAATACACCATTAAATCCATTTCTTACTCTCTATTGCCTGGAACTGTTGACAGTGGATTACTAATCTCCAGGCACTGGGTCAGTGTAAATTAATTACATCAAATCCTGACTTTAGGGCCCTTTATCTAGCTGTGTGACCTTGACATTACATTTTACTTATATACAGTATCAGAGATAAGGACCTATGACTTTACAGCACCATTTGATTGAGAATAGACTTTGTAATAGCCAAGAAGTTTTGAAAGGTTTTGTATTGACTTAACAGAATGAACACGTATAATCTTTCCTCTATAGTACCAACCCCCCCAGACCCAATGTTCAACAGCTATAAGATATCTATCAAACTGAGGTGACATTTATCAGACCAAACAGTATTCCAACTCCATTAAATCCAAACTGACAGAGCTTTCACATGACTATGTGGTCATCAGAGTTTAATGATCTGATAAATGGTTTAGATGTTAATGTCCACAACACACAGCTTATAAACAAAGAAGGTATCACTTACATGTTATCTGGGGAAGAAGACTATTCCTATATTCAATGGATCAAAAGCACAGACAATAGTTTTGGAATTACTATAGAGACATTATGTACATATACATTGTACTGGCACATGTTTAGACCAGCTTCACACAGTGACATGGCTATCTAAATTTGTCAGTTACAGCCTTTTCATATGGATATTCCCATTCATCTTTACACAATCTAAATTACCCTAATGGTCAGTGACTCCATGAACCACAATGTAATTAATGCAGATTAATATATAAGCCATTATTCTTACCTATTATTAACACAGCTAATATTGCACATGTCCATATTTCATTATTTGTGGATAACATAGGGAAAATACTAATGTCACATTAAATGAGAAGTATGACACGTCGTATCAAGTGAATATACCTGTACCATCAGCTGAAATATACATAGGTTCTCCATGATCTATTACCTTAATTACAGGTGTAAACTGAAGTCTGCCCTATGTAGTTATTGTGACTAAAAATACATCTCAAGAGATATGACAGGAAATTAAAATCCTCTTTTGATCAGTAGTTCATATTCCTAACAAAAGCACCAAAATGCTCTCTTTATAATCACAATGACTAGTTTGGTAAATTCAGTCTATCAAAAAACAATCGTAATGATATACAAAATTAGGATGATTTGTTTATAGTTTTAAGACAAAATTTGATGGCTCTCTTTACAATTGTATACGGTGTTTTCTCCAGCATTAACAGTCTGATCCTCAGAAACTTTTAAACACTTAGTATAACACAATTCATTTTCATTTTGGAACTTATTTTTTAAGGACATGGGTGACATTTCTCAATAATATATAATTTTTCATGAATTTTCATGTACAATTTACTTGCATTCTATCTAGTTTCTACAAAAGAAAATTGAGGCATGTTACCATATCTGTTTCAGAGTTGGCATATTTTGATTCCTGGTTGTTGCAAGTAAAATATAAGTTAAGCTCTACTGCATAAATGGGCATTATCGTAGTAGAGAAGGAAAGAAAAATCTTCGGAACAATTGGGTATCAAACCCCATACCCTTACATTACAAATTACGTGATCTAACCATTGAGCTATTTGAGCCGATGTAAAATATTAAATAATGTTACTACATTACAAAATCTAGACAACTCTTCATATTGAGGAGATGAAAAAATAAGAGAAAATGTCAGAAATGTCATATATATCCTTAATTATTCAAATAGTTTTGAAACAATATCAAGAAATGTTGTACCACTTTTATGAAGCTTACATTGAAGAGGTAATGTTTTTAAAGTAAAATTAAGTTTCCAAGTTAAGCTTTGAACTGAGGAGTATCTACACAGCATACTGCCATCTGGAATTGAAAATCCCAGGAAATTGACATCTGGAATTGAAAATCCCAGGAATGTTTCCAGTCCTGGGAACTTTCATTGAGGGGATACAAAGATGAAAGCTTTCCAGTTTGTACTACACTGATTTTGATCTAGTGACATGCAGATTAAACATAAAGAGGGCTGCACTTTCTACAGCTTAAATATATAAAAACCTGTTTACACTTGAATTCAATTGATAAGGAAATGGCCAATTAGATTATTTCCCCTACTGGAGTGGAGAGAGAGAGAGAGAGAGAGAGAGAGAGAGAGAGAGAGAGAGAGAGAGAGAGAGAGAGAGAGAGAGAGAGAGAGAGAGAGAGAGAGAGAGAGAGAGAGAGAGAGAGAGAGATGCACACACACATATAATTCATTGTCATGAAGTTTTATCTGCAGGAATGTAAGTTCATTCTAACTGCATAGTAAATTTTAAGTAGATCTTTTTTTAATTTCACAAACTTAAATGGTAGCTGAGAACAACAGCAATAAATTCAAATTTTAGAAATATCTTACCTTGTCTTTACAAAGGTCTATGTAAAATCCAAGTAATAAAAAGTTCCCTGTAAAAATCAACTCCTAAAACAAAAAGTTCCTTTTGGCAGATTAATCCATTGGTGCAAGGGCATCTGCAGAAAAGAGATAGAATTTCATTAAAAAACCTTGCAAACTTGATTTCATACAGTAAACAGTTTGTGCAATAGAATTCAAGAACTCCAGTCATTTCAGTAATTCAAATAAATTGACTCCACCTTAGTCATGTTTGCATTGGGGTTTTGGGCTTTATCAAAAATCAGGCTGCATCAAAGCATTACATAACATGCATTGACCAGTTCCTGCTGAAGCTAAGCCATTGTTGACACAATGGTCCTGTTCTGTAAACCCAACTTTAACAGAATCTAATAATCATCATCACTGGACAATGCCCGTAGAAGACATTTGCCACAACAAAGACAGATGTTGCTGTCCTACAGCGGACACACTTGAAAATCAATTTTCTTTCAACTTCTGTAAAACAGTTCCCTCTGAAGAAGTGGTTATGAAAAACATTAGTGCTTGATCAAGTTTTCAGGTTTTCCTCCCTTCAAATCAATACACTCAGTCTTACAACACTTAACAGATGCTAAGAAACTGGGATAATTAGACATGTTTCCTACCTTAACATAGATCTCAAAACCAGTCCTAATTAAATTACAATCTGACCTTGTTCCATAACTCTACAAGAATGTATGATTAATAGATAGTACACAGTTAAAATTCGAGGTAAAATCTTGTGAATTGGTAAGCAGTGACCCTGTTGCCAGATCCTCTATTAAAGTCTACTTTTAATAGTAAAGGTCACTATGATTGTCCACCTTCAGTTATCAGTATTGGGTATTAAATGATTAGAACAGTACAAACAAACCAATGAGGGGCGCCAACACCACACTGTTTACATATTTCAGTCACAACCTCAGATGACAATTTCTTGCAAACTCTGCCATTACCTCCAAATACAGTTTACACATATGTTGAGGTAATAGCAGCTTTTCTAATTCTAGTTTTGTTGTTGACATCTTTTGGTTGTTTGCTGAGCATTAATCAAAACACATAGGGTCCACATTGCCCTGCATCTGTCTGTCCGCCCATGATAAAAGTCACAGTATACAGTAAATCACATGTGGGCATTGTACGTGTAAATGGACATATAAATACTAGTTTTCCTTCAATAAGCCTCAAATTGAATTAAATCTACTAAATATTGTTATTGTCCATTTTGGAAAAAAAATCAGACTTACCTCTTCAATATTGACTAGATCTTTTTCTTTCCAAACTATAGGTTCTGCAAAAATAATCGGATATGACCTACAGACAACAATAAAATCAAAATTACTTAACCCCTGGAAAGAAAATCATTTAAAGTCACTAAAAAACTTCAAAAAGATTAAGGAGATACCAAATGTCATGAAATCCTTCTATGAGGCAAAACAGTGATGTTTAAACATTTTTTCCTTGACTGTGTAAAACAAAACTTATGGAGATCCTATCACTGGCGTGCCATTGTGAGGCAACCAAGCAATAAATTGATGCATTAACTTTACAATAAGTATACATTAACAACACTGATCATCAACTTGCATACCATAACGATTCTTTTTTCTTGCTAATGCTTATTAATTGATTAACATATAGCATATGAAAGAAACCATTATTGGAATGTAAAAATTCAATACATTTTTATCAGGAATTCTTTTGTAAAAATAAAATGTGCTCCAGTAGCTTAAACTATGGCAAGGCATACTGAAAACAGAACACTCAATATTGAAAGAACCAGTTGTAAATAAAATAGAATATCCCATTCCATGCCAATATATAGCACTAGTGTATCACGATGAAGCCAACTTGACATATAGTAGTGTCTGCCACTAGAATGTCCATTAATCAGAAATAAGCTGTCATTTGTCTTGATATAACACAATTACATGTATCTTCAATACTTTAATGAACCCAAAGGCATCTTCAGGGAAGGACTCAGTTCTGGTGACATTCAGAGTCTATTAGTTAAAACACACCTGTCAAGTATAGTTTAATGAACTTCCCATCATTGTCATTTCAGAAACTCTGTGCATTTCCATCATAATATGAGCACATGTATAGAATACAGTTACACACCATTTCCAATAAATTCAGTCCTCTAATTTCAACTTTTCTTACCCTAACACCTAAATTATCATTCACAAATCACAATCCAATAATAGACACTGATACATCAGGCACACAGGTAGTAGCAAGAGGCAAGGGCATCAGAACTGCTACTAGAAAACATGTCAATCACCACCAACAAATTCAAAGCTTCTAACCTTACTGCTTTATCTCATAAAGCCCTCCAACTACAGCTACAAATTAGACAAACCATACAGCTGCTTATTGCTTTTTCTCAGCCTTCATGCCAGACTAAGTTTTTCATTGGGATAGCCAATGCTTTACCAGTGCTTACACTAGGGGCACCTGCTTTATAGAGGATATATATCATAAAGCACTTGACCAAACAACCCTCCATCTCTGCCAATCATTTAAGACTGCAATCTGTTCCTGCAGGATTTTTTTTCTTCCTGGAAAGATTGTAATGATTTTTTTAACCTTGATATTCATCCAATATCAGACAAGACACCAACTGGGCAAGGTGAATGATTTTAAGATAAGCAATTTGAGATCTTTATCCCAACATACAATTTTATGTATACATATCTATTTACATTTCCTAAAAATATTGTACTTTTGATGTATTTATAAAACCAGAATATCCAGTACATATGAATGAAAGATATGAATGCTAATGCCAAGAATAAGCTATCATAAATGAAAATATATACTTCTTTCTCAGTAAGTATAGGATGTAAATATTTTGCAATATTCAAATAAACTTTTTCTTCATGACATTCAACATTTCGTTCAATAAAATATAAACTTTCCTTTGTAAAAGGCTATGCAAAAAATGTTACATGGCAAAGCTATCAAATGTTAAGTGATTCTAATATGACAGTTATGCCCAAATATTCCAAAATGACAAAACAGAAAGATCATAATTTTATAAACATGATTACAGCAATGATTTCAATATTTGAATTTTCATTCATGTCAAAGCATGCTACTCAACGTTTTTGTAAAATATTTAACTGATTAAAACTTTATGCATAATAGAAACATATCTTATATAGGAATTTTATTAAATGGGTACAACAGAAAATCTGGTAAACTATTCAATACTGAACAAGATGTGTTTGTGAAACACTAAAGCTGTCATATGGATGCAAAGTTATTCTGGTACCCAAAGTAAGTTTTTTTTTTACAAGGATACACATGTGAAAATATAGGGCTGCATATCATTTGGAACAGCTCAATACATATTGCAATACAGAGGAAAAAATTTTAAAAGCAAAATGCGATACATATTGTCAATACAATATAATTACATTTACAATTTTATACACTTCATTTTGAGGATTAAAATAATTAAAATATAACAAAAATAAAGCATCACCTTTTCATTTTGTTCTATTTGAATATCATATTGTTAGCTTGAATAAATTTATGACAAGACAATTGTGCATTGCTTTTATTAACATTGTTAACATATTATTTTCAACACAAAATCAAGGGCATTCACTTGCTTTGGCTTTAAACAAGCCCTTGGTCTCCTGTTGTACTGAAACCTGCTCTGAGCCAGAGTGTGAGGCAGCAGAGGAAACTTTTTTTCAGACTGAATATATTTATAAATTATAGATTCATTCATTTATTCAAATATTTCTTCATATTCATTCATACGAAAATTGCAACTGCAGATCACACTTAACTTTGATCACAACATATACCATGCATCAATACCAAAAGAGTTCATGCCATCTTTGTGACAATTAGCTTTAAGAGCTTGTGACCTCTGTTCCACAAACACCACACTTTTTTTCTTCAAGCCAAGTTTTGAAAACTGAGACTGTTTGCATTGGTATGCAGTTGTGAAGCAAATGACGTTTTGATAGTTTGTTCATATATTTTTAATTTATTAGTTATTAATGCTCCAAGCATTCTGTTGTATTGATCTTTAGAATTATGTTTCAGTTTGTTGTAAGTTACATTGATGATAAAGGGACATTTAGATTGTACTGTACATATTACTAACTAGAAATACCTTTACAAAATTATAATAAATTTTATGAATGAAATTTTTGTTGAGGCAGCCAAATGTCAGCTAACTGCTCTGCTTACACCATATGTTCAATATCTTGTGACAAAATGTATAACTACCTGCAGACAAAAACATCCATGTCGCCAAAGTGAAGTGGGAAAAGGTGAAACAGAGGTTGCTTGGGACTTAATCGGGTTGTATATAAACAGATAGCTGCTGTAAATCTTCATTATGCCATATTGCCAATGAGAGGAGCTCAGCCTATTAAACTGATGTAAACATTTAGAAAGATTAAGTAAATATCTCAGATTGGTTTTAGTAGATTACTAAAGTTCTAAATTTCTTACAGAAAAATACAGCAATCATCCTTTGAAATATCCAACTCTTAGTTTAATAGCACAAGCACAATATTCTTAAATCAATGTTGATTATTACTTCCAGTGAGGGAGCACCAGACTGCTACGTAAAGTCTCTTGGTCCAAGAATACTGAATGACTGATGGATGGGTGGAAGACAGATAAAGATTGTGGGTTTATAGTATCATATTTTACACATTAAAAAGAAATATATGACATAGATGCCATTGGCGTCAGGACCCGTCACCCCAATACCAGGATTCTGATAAAACACTTAAATCTCGTGTAAACATTTCCTCCCACATCAACTAATAACTGTTCTGGTCCCTTCTGTCAAATTTGAGCACATCAATCAAAGGCTAAATTGATTCAATTCTATAATGAAAATACTTTAATACACTGTATATGCACTGTCTCATTGTAAATGAGTGAGCAGTGGTCAACCACATGGGCTTCCTCCTGGTGCACCTGTTTTCTTCCCCTCAAACTGCAATGACCCCATACTTTATCTTTGCAAAACAAAACAAAGAATAGTTTTACCCTTTTCTTATACAGACTTCCAAAAAGGTATACATTTATACAGCCAGAAAGACCTTTTAATACCATGTTACTGAAATGATATGGCAAAATGACTGCTGATAACACTACACAATATTTATTTAGTCATTATTCTATTGATACAGACACTTTCTTTGAGGTTGAAATAATAAAAAGCATGTCAAACAGCCTGACACCTCCAGTATACAAGGTACAATGCCCTCCTACTCATTTCTTATGTTTCGGTTGTAGTAGTTATCCTGTGGTTCAGCCACATTAAGCATGTGAATGGTTTTTTTAAAATCCAATTTGTTTATTATATTTCACCTCAAGTCAGATGCCATGGCATGCAAGCACTGATTAGCCCACAATGGGCACCTGCTGGTCACCTCGAAACTTCCAAACTTCTTTCTCCATGCAATAATTTTGTTATTTTTCTTAAGTATGGGTTATCTTTGGAATCAAGCAATATTATATCCCTGTAAAGCAGTGGACTGTTAAAGCATATCAAGGAGTAAATGCTTAGACAGTTATTTCTAGCCCTGAAAATACACGTACATTCTACAATATCTGATATTCAGTAATGAAGACGATGGTTCACTTTTCTTGGCCCCATTACTAACTTGGAATAGGACATAACAACTGGTGATTCATCGAATTGTGTTCAGAAATATTTGAGCAATGAATGACAGTGGTTACAAATTTTCATCTTAATCATTTAATCATAAGATTTTTTTTTGATCAAAATGGCCACTGAATTTTATCATGTAGATAAAAGAATTAAATGTTTGCAATGTCATGCATAATAAATTCATGATCCATTAATAAAATTACAATTACTTTTGCCTATCTCATCTATTACACAACAAATCTAAACAAATGCTTTTGTTATTCACTGTAGTCAAAATATGGACCAAATTTAGACCAACAGTAAACCTAGTTCTTTTGATATATGCCATCAACCATACATAAAAACTGTATGCGGGATACAGGAATTTTTTAAGGGTCTGTAGAGGACCAAAATTTGACCCCATTCTCAATGCTGAAAAACATGTTTTTCCCAAAATGATACCTGAAAATTCCCAAAGAATGATTAAAAAATATAATGAATCAACTTTTTTTTTGTTGATTTTTGTTAAGAACATTAACTCTTCACTTGGGATATTTCGAATATTTACACATGTTCATAACTATACTGCATTTATGTTTGGGATCAGTATTCTATAAATCTGTCAGTGTGACAAAAATGTTGCAGATAACTAAAAGTACTTTCATCTTAAAACTAGATTTTAGGATAACAAGAGGCACATGAGCCACATCGCTCTCCTGAGTCACCTTGGCCTTGCCGTTGTTCCCTATTGTGATTTTTAAAATACTTTTTTTATGAATCTTTATTCCCATGAAAAATGTTGACACCATATTATGGCCCCAACATAGCCCCATAGGATCACAACATTAGTGAAAATGAAATCACATAACACAGAGATGCCTCAACACCATTATGACTAACATACTTTTGCTGTTCTGGATAAGACCAAGGTCATAGATCATGATATGATATGAAAGAACTTACCCATAAGAAATCTATATATACGAAATCAGAAATCCCTATCTTAAATCGTTCAGAAGATACTGAATAGGTAAGATTTTATCAAAGGTGGTCTAACTTCCAAGACAAGGTCACACACCAAGTATATCAAACCTTGCAATAAAGAATCTATATACAAAAGTCCTATCTTAAATAGGTCAGGTTTTTAAAGAAAATAGGTCAAGGTAATAAGACCAAGTACAATTGCATCACAAGGTCTTGTCATAAAAAAATTATACACAAAATATGAAAGCCCTACCTTGAATAGTTTCAAAAATATTTAACAGGTTACATTTTCTTAAAAGTAGGTCAAATTTCAAGGTCACAAGATCATACTACAATTTTGTTTTTGAGAGTTACCATTTGTAGGTGAAATACCACAAATTTTCACCTATGCTTAGTGCTCAGGGCCGTAGCAGTGAGGGTTTTTAACATGCCAATGCCTACCATGACATGGGACATCTGTTTTTAAGGTCATATCCGAAAGACCTGTAATTCTCACTTTTAAATGCCAAGCATTTGTTGAAGGAGCAATCACTACTTATGTTTATGTCTTATGTTTGATGTGGCCATCATGTACAAGCAGGACTCAAACTCACAACCTCCTGGTTACAAAGCAAATGCTACTGCAACCAGTCGTCACAGTATGAAATGAAAGGTATTGACTGTGGTGGCTTCACTCTACTCCCTGGGGCCATAATTTAAACAACATGAATCTGCACTATGTCAGGAAGCTTTCAACGCAAATTTGAACTTTTCTGGCCTAGTGGTTCTTGAGAAGAATTTTAAAGATTTTCCTAATATATATGTATGTAAAACTTTGATCCTCCATTGTGGCCTCACCCTACCCTCAGGGGCCATGACTTGAACAAATTTGAATCTGCACTTTGTGATGAAACTTTCATGAAAATCTTAACTTTTCTGGCTTAGTGGTTCTTGAGAAGATTTTAAATTTTTTTTCCCTTTAATATTTGCATGTAAAAACTTGATCCCCTATTGTGGCCTCACCCTGCATCTAGGGCCCATGATTTTTACAAACATGAATCTGCACTGTCATGATTTTAGCAAATTTGAATCTGCACTATGTAAGAAAGCTTTCAAGTAAATTTGAAATTTTCTGGCTCAGTGGTTTTTTAATTAGATTTTTAAAGATTGCCCCCATTATATTCATATGTAAAACTTTCATCCTATCCCATATTGTGGCCCCACCTTACCCCTGGGGCCATGAATTTAACCAGGATTTGACATTTACTTTTTAGAGCACTACACCAGCCGGGTTACTTCAAATGATTTTTACTAGACCTGACTATACATCCACTAGCCCTGAACAAACTTTCCAGAAAAAAATTGAGACAGTCAGATGGTATATCCATTTAATAAATAACAACACTTTCTTTGTACTTAAGTTTGGGGCATCTTTCTGTGAGGATAAGAAGCTGTATTTGAATAGAGATATTCCCGCAGATATATAAACTGCAATGACTATTTATGAAACTCCCTCATGTTTAATTTGAATAAACTGTTTTAAATCAAAATGAATTCAATTTATATCTATTTATCTATAAAACTTTACATACAATCACATTTTCAATAATGACTAGATGTTGCAAAACATCACTACCAACTGCAACTTATCTATAACAACTAAAATAGAGATTATGTCATCAACCGGTTCAAGGTGTTGTTAATTTTTACACATGTTTTTTTTCTCCAGAGTAAAATATCTTATGATTTAAAATAAAGTTTCTTTTTTATTTTTTCAACACAACCAGTCACACTAATGAAAAGATATTTTACCTAACCGGACATACCAATTAGTAGACTTGGTCGGTCAGATGTGCCTTAGTGTCAAACACTGTTAACAAACTTAAATCTGCACTATGTTAGAAAGCTTTTATGTAAATCTGAACTTTTCTTGACTAGTGGTTCTTGAGAAGATTTTCAAATTACTGCACACTATCGTTACATTTTCATGATTATTTCCCCTTTGAAGAGGGCATAGCCCTTCATTTGATCAAACTTGGATCCCCGTTACCCATAGATGATTTGTACCAAGTTTGACTGAAATTGGCCCAGTAGTTCTGGAGAAGAAGATGAAAATGTGAAAAGTTTATGGACAGATGGATGGATGGACAGACAAAAGGCAGAAGGTGATCAGAATAGCTCACTTGAGATTTCTGCTCAGGTGAGCTAATAAAACATTAGTCTATATTTTAATATTAAATAGAGATCTTCAAGTGAGGAACCTGTCATTACACTGATAGAAGCCCTTCAATGGAAACAAATTCTAAAATGGTTTAACTTTGATTTCAGAGAATGATACTGTTCAAAGTATTTTGATTTAAGGTCTAAAGAATCAGTCACCACTTACACTGGAGACCGACGTTAAATTCCTTTGGTAAAATCTGACAATGCTGGGAGTCATTCGGCTTTACTGGAACACTTCCATTTTCCTTTACTACTACCATGATTACCAAAAATGAAAATGCAAAAATTAGTAGATAAATCATTTAGTTTTGCTTTCTTAAAATTTTCAAGAATTAGTTCTACAAGTGCTTTCCCAATTTCAACCAAATATCACTGTTTTTTCCAATGCAAATGGCCCATGCAGGGCCCTTGAAATCTTGTGTTAAAAAATCCCTGGTATATTACATTCTACACATAGATCATACATGACGACGATTTCTGACACTTGTTATTTAGATTAAAGCTATATCTACTTTCATCATAATCAACAACTCCAATAGACACCCACAACTTAACATGCTTCATGTAATTTTTAGATTAGGCCTCACTCTTTATAAAATTAATAAAACATAGTTGCAGGTCATTACTGTATGTAGTAAACCAAAATAAATTAAGGTCCCCAACAAATTTGCTTTTCCCACAAATTTAAGCACAAGACATAAAAGACTGATTTTCTTCCCAACTCAATGACTCTACAGCAGCATATTTTTTCCAAATGCTTAATTACTCAAAAACTTGCATCAAAGTAGCATACACATCTGAAGGGTGCCAAGTAGAAAACCATGGAACTTATTGAACATCTTACATCACATAACAGACTCCACCTACACCTTAGATTCAATGAACTCTGTAACAAACTATGCCAATATAAACATCTTAACATCTGAACTGTAACCAAGAAACAAGAATGGGTATAAATCTCATCCAAGTCACCTAGTTTGTACAGAAAATCTTAATGCATGCAACACAGCATGAACCTGTGATTTTACTATAACCAAATATTACATAGTGTTGCTTGATTTAATCCTATAAAGTTCATGCCCGTGAAAAATACATTCTGTAGAAAGATTCCAACAGGAAAATACTGGACAATTATTAGAAGATCCACAATGATAACATTTTAGCTAGCCATGGTTTATGATCTGCTTTTCAAATGAGATCTTTATAGAAAGGAAATGAATTATAACCAAAATGCTCTGACACCCAGGGTCATATTTATAATATATATAATAAATATGTTACTCTTTGCAACCCATCCAAGATATAGGAAAATGCAATAAAATCAGATTTGTTTGATGCATATCAAAATATATTGTTATTGGCATGCAGTTTGCTCTGTTCCTTGGGGGATGTTGGTCAAGGCATTAATCCAAGTTGTAAAATCCAAAAATATACAAACAACAAGAAGACTGACTCCATCAGGAATGCCCTGCAGATATATACGATACTAGAACTAATGAAACAGAATTCATTAATGTCTGTATTGACTCAGACAAGTGATCATGTTCTTCTTCCAAATTTGCATTTCCTTTGTATAAAATACAGTATACAAAAGTAGGAAGGTTTACTGTGACCTTGAACTTGAGACCAAACATTCTGCAGGTTATTCCCTTTAAAATCAACTATTTTTGCATCAAATATGAAACTTTTCATTTAAACCTTTCCAGATATCAAGTCATATTATAAAAAAAAAAGTATGAAGGACAAACAGACATGCTGCTGAACATGTACCCCAAATCTCTAGTAAGCATTTACCTTAATGCACAATATGAAAGTTATATATTGAAAAAGTTTCAAGTTATTGTGTCACAATGAAAGTGTATTAAACATGAAATGAAGATCTGCTGTGACCTTGTCCTATACATGACATCATGACCCTAAAAATCTATCATCATCAACTATCTTGTATAAAATATAAAAGGTCTATGTGGAAACTTTTCAACTTTCATACTGAGTCACAATGAAAATATATAAAAAAAAAAGTCAGAAATTAAATGTTTGTGACCTTGAACTTTGACCTTGTGGTCCCAAGATCTATCTCTATGCACCATTCTCTAATGGTTAATTATCTTTGTATAAAATATGAAAACTTCATGTTGAAAACTCTTCAAGAAATATCTTGCAACAACAAAAGTGATGATGAACACACATGATTACTAAAGGGATTCCACATTTTCAGTGTGGGGCATTTAAGTTTTCGAAGCTTACTATCTATAACCACAGGGGTAACCCAACTTTGTAGCCAGTAGTCAATGTAAAAATGTTTGCTTAAGCTACATCCTGCAACCTAGTTTGCTGACATCCCCTTCTCAAATTCCACTTGTCCTGCATAGTTATATGCAAAATACAAGAAATGTCTCAGAAATGTGTATGCCCACCATGGTGCAAAATTAAAAAGGGTTATACATATGTATCATTTAATTGATAGTAGTGCCAAAATAAGTCAAGATATTGAGAAGACAATATCTTCATATGTCCAAAGTGGATTAACCCTGACCTTTGATCATGTGACCTCAAAATAAATAGGGGTCATCTACTCCTTAGGATGTACCAGTATATAAAGTATGGTGTCAATCTAGCAAATGATTCTCAAAATATAGAGGAGACAATATATTACTATGTCCAATTTGACCCTTGACCTGTGAACCCAAATTCAACTCCTTATGCTGTACCAGTGTACCAAGTTTGATGTCTGTCAAGCAAAGGGCCCTTAAGATATTGAGTGGACAAGATTTGGTCTACAGACTAACCAAGAGGTGCAAAACAAAATGTCCCCTCTTTTTTAAATGGGGTTATAAAAAACTAATCTATAAAGTTTGAATTTAACTTTCAATTAATATCAACATTTTACAAATTTTGAAGTCTTGAAGTGGCCCTCTCTTATTACATCCTTGATTCACAACCATTTCCAGAAGTTTTTCCAGGAAGGAGAGGGGAGGGGGGGTTATACCTTTAATATATATACTATATTGCCCATAAAGGGAGACTGCAGCCCCCATTATAGGACAATGCAACCTATTCAAAGTTTTCCATGCAAAGGGGGGATGTAAATCTCTCAGATCCTCCGATCTAAATGCAATCACCCAACACATATTCAATATTAACTAAATTGTAGTCTTGTTTATCCTTCAGAAAAAATATATTTTGTCAAACAAATGTTTAATTTGATGCTGTCCAGTTCAGAATATTGTGAGATATGTGTGTTAGAGCATTCATGCACAAATATGTATGATAATATATCTTCATGTACCCTGATTGAGATTTTAATTGCAATTTTGAAGATATTTTTAAAATCCTTATTATTTGCTGGACTCATTGCATTATAGCATCAGCACTAAAATACATGAATCAATGTCACAGGTAAGAATGGAAAAAGAAGAAAGCAATAGCATGTTACTGTCAAGTATTTAATTTATTTTGACATTCAACTCATGGTTGGAGTGTTCATTTTGTAACATGGAGGTCGTGAGTGTGAGCCCTGCTCGTGCCATGGCCGTGTCAAACCCAAGATGTAACATAGGTAGTGATTGCTCCTTCGCCAAACGCTCGGCATTTACAAATGAAAATCATGTGACCTTAAAATCAGAGGTCACATGTCATGATAGGCATTGGCAAGTTAAAGAACCCTCACTGCTAGGGCCCTGGGCATTAAGCATAAGGTCTAAAGTTATGGTACGTCACCTACAGCTGGTGACGTCTCAATGAGTGAAAAATTCTCAGTGGGACATAAAACAAACAAACAATTGATCAATCATTCATATGAAAATAAAAAATTACAAAATACCTGTAAAAATTTTTTCAAAATTTTCATTCACAATCAGAGAAGAGAGTATTGAACTTTAATGAAGATTTTATTAAATAGTTAATACTAGGTAATTTGTACATACAAGTACAAAGTTAATCTAGTCCAGTGCAGTTTAATATTATTTTATAAACAAACCATTTTTCAAAATATTGATGACTAATTTTACTTTGAAGTCAATTTTAATAAAAGTTCAAGAAAATAATTGCACATCTTGTTACTCAACTATTGTGCACTGTTACATGAAGGATAACTCCTGTTTCATGAAATTCAAGTTGTAATATTTACATATATTTACAGTGAATTTTTTCTCTTGTGTTCTTTTGAAAAGTTTAGGCATGCACTGACTACATGTTTGTTGCAGACTAGTTCGATCTATTTCTTTATTACCAAATATGGACTGTCATCAAGGTCAAAGGGTGTATTGGCTTTTCTGTTTAAGTATCAAATGAGTCAATGATATTTTAGAGCTTAAATCTAGTTTACATTTTTAAAATATACATAAAATTATAAGCAATAAAATGTCTTTCTTTGTTGTTTTATTGGGTGATGAAGGTAACAAGCAGTCTGACAAAAACCACTACTAATTCACTTGTTGTACAATGAACTGAAACAGTTGGGAATGGCTTTAATTGGAATGGTAGAATATCTGCATTACGGAAAAAATTTGCATAAGCTGCTAATGCTAAGTGATTGACTTTCTCGGGCTTATTCAAGCAAGATAGACAATTGGTGCCAAATGTGAAATAGTACCCAGTTTACAGTTTAGGAATACTGTTTTCCTAATCACAAAAATCGAATCACTATAAACAATCATAATTTTTTGGCAGTTACCATCTTCAAGACCAAAAAGATCATCTTTGCTTTAATTCCTATCTTACCTTAAATAGAAGTTATGCCATTTTAACTTTCTTGTTACTGTACATTTAGTGAATCAGTTTATATTATGGTCCTATTTAACAAGAGGCCAATGGGCCACATTGCTCACATTAGTCACCTTGGCCCTGCATGCTGTTGGTTTGCTATTGTGATTTAAAAAAGATTTTTTGCAATATTTATTCCTGTGTAAAGTTTTGACCTCCAACTTAGAAAAAAACCTTTCCTGTATGCAATAAAATATTGTTAAAAAAATTTCAAAGATGTTTTCCTATAAATTCACAAATAAAACTTTGATCCCCTACTGTGACCCCATCCTTAAAGTATTGTAAATTTCAACTTTTCTGGCTTAGTGGTTCTTAAGAAGATTTTTAAATGACCCTACCCTATTTTCAACTTTTCTTGATTATCTTTGGAGGGAGCATGACCCTTTACTTGAACAAACTTGAATTCCCTTCACCCAAGGATGATTTGTGCCAAGTTTGATTGAAATTGGCCCTTTGATTCTTGAGAAGAAGATCTTAAAAGATGCCACATAATATGTACAAATTCTTGTTATGCCACATAATTTGTACTTCTTGTTATCTCCATTTCAAAAAGGGTGTGGCACTTAATTTGATAAACTGGAATCCTCTTCACCCAAGCATGCTTATTGGCATGCTTGGCTGAAATTGGCCCTGTATGTGGTTCTAGAGAAGTTGAAGATGTTAAAAGCTTACGAACAGACCACAGGCCATTATATTGTTTGGGTTCAAATTTACTATTAAAGAGTACTCTTTATGAAATGGTATTTTACCAGTAATTTTGAAACAAGTCCTTGGTGCGGTATTGATACCGAGTACCGGTGTCCAACCCTAGATGGAACAGGTATTTTGCACTTTCGTGTAAATAATTATGAGTTCCCTTTAATGTGTATTTTTTTAACACAGAAAGAAGTCAAATTAAAAAGATATCTGTATATTTGTATGTTTAAATAAATGCAGGCAGATCAGTACTTCTTCTAGTAAAACAAATGTTCTTATTTTACATTTGTTTAGTGAAACAACTTAGAATATAATTTCTACATATAAATACCTCCAATGCTTCAATGTTCAGACAGGAATAACACAGTTGTCTTTCTTAGTAAAGCTGCCCTCTAACTAAAACAAACCAAAACTGCTGACATCATTTTGAATTTTATCACACATAAATTGAGTATGTCATTATTAATTAAAACTGTATCATATATTAATAACAAATTACATTCTCTTTCCAGAGGGCACATTACACATAAGCTTTACTCATTTCCTGTACCACACAGAACTCTGGGTAGAGAATGACAGTAATTATAACTGACATTGTTCCAATGACTTGAATGTATGTGGCTGGACCAGAAATCAAAAGTGGAACCCTTGCGTCACTAGTGAGGCGCTCTAGCCACTGAGCTACCCAGGCCCATCTTCCACCACACCACTATCACATTTCTCCACTTTCTCTCTTTCAAAAGCCGCTTCAACCCTCCATATAGGTTACTTTATTGAACGCCCCACGCCACAGAAAGAGGCATCATTAAAAACTAAGTGACTTGAGCAGGATTTAAATCAGGAACCCTGAATCCCTAGTCAGGAGCTCTATCTAATGACTGGTCCATCTGCCACCTTTACCTACATGTTTGTACTAAATATGTATTTCTGAAATGGTTCAATCCTTACTTCGGCATAAGTTGACAGCAGACAGATTCCAAGGAGCATATTCGAACCAATTCTTTATCAGTACAGCTCAATCAAACCTCTGGCTCAGGTGGGTTACCTAAAAACATTATGATTAGTAACTAGTTATAATACTCGATCACTGTGTGTACTATAAATAATCATTTAATGTTTCAAGTTTTTATTTTGTTTGTTATATGTCCATCTGAGTATTTTTCACTCATTCTAAGACTTCACCAGCTGTAGGAGAAGTGCCAGAAAGGTTTAAACATACTCATGGCACTCAGGACCATAGCAATGAGGGTTCTGTACCATGCAAATCCCTGCAGCAACAAGGGGCCTCAGTTTTTAAGGTTTCATCCAGAAGAGTAAAGACTCACTTCTAGATGCTAAACATTTGGCAAAGGTGCAGACACTATACGTACTTACATTTGACACTGCCATGGCACAAGCAGGACTTGAACCCATGACCTCCCGGTCACAAAAATGAATTGAATGTTCCAACTATTGAACCACTACAGCCAATCATTTAACAAGTAAAATTTTGAAACTGTTTTACCTATGCACATAATGTTCCTTTGCTATATATATACATAGAACAGGTAGGAACAGCTGACTGATGAATTCCATGATTGATTGATTGATTGTTGTTTTTCGCCACACTCAACAATTTTTCAATTATCTGGTGGCATCCAATTTTTGAAGTTGGAGGAGAGAACCCAGATACAATGTACCCAGGAAGAGACCATCGACCTTGCAAAATAAACTGGCAGACTTTCTCACAAATATCGGCGCAAGTGAGAATCGAACCCGCTCTGACTAGAGGCGAGAGGCCTTGTGATTTTAAGCGCAATGCTCTAAACACTCGGCCCCCAATGAATTCCATGAAATGCTAAACTCATCCCATGACCATTACTTCATTAAAGGATGATGAACTGGTAAGGGTTACTGTGATATGACTGATAGTGACATGTGAAATTCAAAATAGAGTTAGATCAATGGGCCTTAACAGTCACTCAAGTGTATCACAAATAAAACCTCACATGAATGCATTTTTTACACTAAAAATAAATGTCGTCAGTTTTCTAATGAAATGTGATATTCTTTTAATGTTTCTCCATTAATAGTTTTTATCAGCAATGGCAAAAAAGATGATAACTCAGAGTCACAACAAACCCTCTTAATTGTCCTACACAGCCTTTAATTAAGACAAATAGGTGAATATGATTTTCAAAAATCTCTCCGTTTTAAAGTTTACGACATGTGCATCAATCATTGAGCCAGCAGACCAGACCAGAGTCTATGAGGGATTTACTGCCACTGAGTGATATCACTTTCATGATTCAAACAGTTGATATCACCTACTTGTAGTATCACCTATTCAGCTTTTGATTTGGTGATATCACCTATTTGAAAAAGTGACATCATTTTATTTTTATGTAAAATATTTGAATCTGACTGGCCAAGAAACAGTTGAAACAAGATTTCTGAGTGTATTGCAGACAATACAAAATCCTTTACCTGCAGGATAATTCATTCAAATGTAGGTCAAGCATAACAAAATTCAAACTTGATCTGTAACTATCCAAAACAAAGCCACATATCAAATTTCAATTGAATATCTTCATCCAATGTGGAGAAAAGTCAAAAATACCTCAAGTCAAGTGGAATGACAGACAGGTGGGCAGATCGATGGACAGGCGGACCAAGGGTAAACCTTCGGCAAAGCTAGCAGGGGACTAAAATCATCATGTTTCCCTGAGAATAGAAAGCATCTGCTCCAGGGTGATAGTATCTAGCTACGGGTAAATTACTTGACAATTGGTAATATTAAAAAATTTTCACATGCATCAAATTTATGTGCATACAGTTTACTGTAGATTATTATATGGCATATGACTGTAATAAATGTGCATGAATACCTGCATTGATATACAAAACACTGCATGACAGTGATTGATCAAAAGTCAACAGACACAACTCTTTCTGCTTTGTTGTTTATAAAACATTCAGAGTAATAAAACAAATATAAATTTTCACCCCTCGAAAAACCATTGTCAACTTCAGCTATGCCTCAATTGACAATAGTTTTCTCCGGGTGAAAATTTGCAAGTTGTTACATTCAACTACATATTATACATTCTAATGTAACTGTTCTGAATCTGCATTTTGGTTAGCTAATGCACTAACGTTTGAGACAGCTAAATGAGCAAATTTTAATGAGACGGCTCCCGGAGAGACTTCACAACAGATTAACCTAAAAACATAACATCAAGCACAAACATTTCATGCTGCATTTCATGTAACAAAAGCAAAACTCAACAATACATGCATGATATAGTGTGGGAGATATGAAGATCTTAATTTTCACCCCCAAGAACACCCCCCACCCCCAGGGCAACACCTGAGGGAAATATTTCTCTTGGGCGAATCGACCTTCATATCTACAGAAAATTCATGCAATGAATTGTTTATTATACCGAATCAAAGCAGTTTTTTTTTGGGCACCATTTTGGGAAATTTGTGAGCTTTGGGAAACTGCCTGAATAAGATAGTAATTCATATGCGCATGGAAAACACTGCTATTTAAACAACCTTCAAATTATGCAATATAAATTTCGTTTGAAACATTTAGGTCAGCTGGTAAAAAAATCCAATGAGGTAAAAAATTTCAGTTTGACATTCTTTAAAATGATGTATGAAAAAGGTCTTCATCTGACGATGCTCTGGTTTATCGTGCAGTATATCACATCTGTATTTCTATAAGCTTCGAAACACTGTATTCTTAGACCGTTACGTTTCGGTTTAATCCGAGTTGTTTTAATCCTCCCCAAATTTAGTGAACCGTACACATTACAATTAATAGTTCTAATATATATATATATTTGGCGATATCACTCATTAGAATAGGCCTAGGTGATATCACATTCCTTACTGAAATAATTTTGCAATACGGTGCCACATGAGAACCACACCCAGAAACAGAGCCACGTAGTCCGTACCATCAGAATTCTACTACTCATTCAAGAACCTTTAACTTTCATTATCATTACCTCAGGCTCGTGATATATAGACACGACCAGAAGTCGAATCTGTAGAGACAGTCGATCGACACCTCCGTATACGCATGGTAAGATAAATAGTACATTTTATCATATAGACTTTTCAACTTGTTACAGTAATCTAGAATGTTACATATATCTGAACACAATAAACATATACATTTTTTTATTTTTTTTTTTTTTTGAAATACTGAGACGTGTAAGAGCACACTAGAATTTAAATCACGGGCACTTTTCCCGCCAAAAGTCTTTTTCCATAAAGTACGCTTAAAACGATGACGTCAATTAGCAACAACACAAAAGCACAATGGTGGACGTGTAAATCAAGGATCATCGCATTGAAGATAAACGCTAATATAAAGGTATAAAATGCTGTGATTATATAAATATTTGGAAGTATGAAGCCGAGCTCTATGTTTTATTATATATATTGGGTTTTTATTTTATCAAATGTTACAGAATTCGGGAGACATGTATGAATATCACATACGCATGCAATTTTATATACATAGGCCTAGCTGTTATGGCACACAGATCACCAATAATAGGCTGTGAAGAATTTGACCTCACACAGAAATTTGCCACCTGTCTCTGATATTATGTCGAAATCACTTTTCACGTTTGATTTGCAACTATTCAATCATCTGATTTCTATAGTATGACCCCAGTGGTTATATTTAGTTCATAAATTATAGACTTTAGTCCAAATATCACCACCAAGACAAACTTATTATATATACAAATTTAGTTGTGGTTCCCATCACACTTTTGAATTGATTAACCTTGTTTGTTTTTAATTACAGGTGTAAACATGGGCAAGAAAGTTAAAGAAGACAAGAAGCCCCCACCAGATGATGTGGTAATAATCTCATAGAACATTCAAAATAAATTCATGCACTTAATTCAGCTGACTTTTTTCATTATGATTATAGTGATAAAAGCAACATTTTGGTGACTTTATTATCACTACCATTAGTCAATTCTGCTGTTCAATCAATCACATGATTTGAGATTGCAGAAAATTATCAGCTAATGTAATAGATCAAATTGAACATGTATTTGCATTAATAACCTTGGATTCTATATAGCTTTGAAATATTGTTTAAATCCTGATTTCTCTAGTTAAGATGAGGTAATATGTTAAATCATATATTTAACTTAATTGTGCCATACATGTAAACAGTCCAGTTTGATGAAATTAAATGAGACCAATCATCTTTGGTGTATACTAAAATAATTGAGAGAAAGAGAGAGAGAGAGAGAGATGTGATAAATTAAATATTATACCAAAAGAAATTTGTTGTGATATATATTTTAACAACAGAAGAATATCTAATGAATGTTATAACATGTTTTAGTTTGATGCCATCTCAGTGGAGAGTAGACAGGCAGGAACTGTGGTGCTGATGCTAAGCAGTCCAGAGGAAGATGTACAGTCAAAAGCTTGTGAAGCCATCTACAAATTTGTTGACAAATGTATGTCTCATAATGAGTTATTTAACAAGTCAGAGAGCATTTTTTTTTTTTTTTTGGTACATGCATCAGAATTTTCACTGCTAAGATGCTTTAATGTTTGAAAATTTTTGTTTGAATAAAGTCTTTGAAGTTTTTAATAATCAAAGACTTTGATAGACACAAAAAATGTTTAGTATATATGCATACCAAGTTTTCATTTATGTACCAACATATACTTGTCCTATATATTTCCACTACTATCAACTCAATGGATTTATTCATGACTTGGAAAATAAGATATATGATGATAAAAAATCTATTTAAAAAAAAAACAAAAAACTTTCACAGGTGATGAGAATAAAAAACAGTTGCTAGACCTAGGGGCAGGGGAAGCCTTGCTAAAGTTGATGCAGAGTGAGGATCGCATTGTACGGAGAAATGCATGCATGGCTTTAGGAGTCATGACTGCCAATCGTAAGTATTTTTGTAACTGCAGAATATCCCATTTTGGTTTGATTATTTACATATATATTCTTTAAGACTGAAGATTTATGTACATGTATTTTTCTATTCTTAAAATCAAGAAATTTGAATAATTTTAGCTGATGTTAGAAAGTTTCTAAGGAAAAGAGAAGAGTCAGTTCCTGCATTTATTCAGTTACTAGCACCAGAAGGTGAGTTTTGATCAAGAATTAAATAATGTACTATATTTTCTTAAATGATAGATACAGGTGCCCATTTGTATTCAATTCTGTAGACATATGGTTTATGCTGGACAATACAGTCAATCTTTACACAAATTGTTTAAATGTTTACTGCTTTCATATTTCCAGAGGATACAGTTGTACATGAGTTTGCTGCACTTGGTATATCCAACATGGCTACAGAGTTTAGCAGTAAGGCTTCGATATTTGAGAGTGGAGGAGTTGATGCTCTGGTGAAGTGTCTGAGTTCTAGTGACCCAGATGTCCAGAAAAACAGTGTGGAGGCACTTGCACAAATGCTCCTAGTATGTGAACTTCAAATTGCATATTTTGTATACATCAACTGTAACTGCAGTTCTAGAAATACATGTGTAGACTTATTTCTAATAGCTTATGTGTAAATATTCAAAGTGAGGAGGGTACTTTTATGTCTTGCATCTAGTGATGCAATACTGTTTATTCTTGTAACATAACACATCAGTTTATGATAGTGATGTAGCAGTTTATACTGTGCTATCAACATGTAGAAGGACTAGTCTCATGTAGCATAGTGGGACTCTGTCCCACAAACTAGGATAACCTCCTAATGCAACAACTGTAGATTGATTTTGCCAACCACCAAGCCATAAAGATAGCTGATCAGTTGTACATCTGCCATTCATGCCATTATTTTTCACTTATTTCTGGACCACAGAAATATAATTGTGAACATGGGTTCTTAGCTTTGACATTGAAGGATTTTGTAATTAAGATTTTACACTTACATAGAATTTTTATTCTCTAGGACTACCAAACACGAGCTGCCATCCGTGATGCTGATGGACTGAATCCATTGTTAGAAATGCTGAAGTCGGAATTTGCTATAATACAGAAATTATCTCTCTTAGCTCTGGACAGAGCCTCACAAGATTGTAAGCTTCAATATTCATCAGCCATCTCTGTTTGAAAATCGAGAACAAATTCACAATTCTTTTTGTTTAAATAAAATATTTTATACTTAATGAGTAAGGTCTCTTTCTTGATTGACTAATTTCCATACACTATTTTACAGCTGAGAATAGATCCACCCTCCGTGATTTGGAAGCCATGACTATATTGGTGGACTTTGTAGCTCATCCAGAATGGAATGATCTACATGTTATGGCAGTTATGGTTCTTTCCAACCTCTTGGAAGACTTGGAGAGCCTGGAGGTACTTACTTCAATTTATCAGTAAATAGACAGTCTGTGTTTGAAAATTTATCCATTGTCTTTCTATCATGTGTATACTGTTTTTTGGATAACAACCCCCCCCCCCCCCCCCCCCCCCACAACACCTTCACTGAAAAACACATTGATACTTTAATATACAAAATGGTAAAAATATTCAAATGTTCTGTCCAGTTGGTGAAGGAAACTGGAGGTTTAAAGCGTCTTGTGGCCCTGATCACTGACCAAGTTCCTCCAGAGGAGGAGCCAAAAGCTGGAACTGGGAAAGGAGAGAAAAAGGCTGGGTCACGTGCGGCCAAGAAGAGTGCAAAGGGAAGTAAGTCAGGTGATGGCTATTTGCATGTTCTACTAGCAAATTAACCACTGGTAAGTTTCATTTTTGAAACAAATGAGATTTTACTATTTGAGAGATTAACATGAAATCTTACTGCACGAGCATGTTTAGAATTATGTTTTGTCATCACTTTTTTCATATTCAACACAGTTTCTCTTGTTTGCATAGATGCTTTGATGTCCTGCTTAAATTTGAGTTTGAAACTTTTTAAATTCATACTTAAGAGCTAACATTTTATACCTCTTAGGTAAAAAGGAGGAGTCAGAGAAAGATGAACCACCTCCAGGAGAGGCCATCATCCCCACCCTTCCTGATGTCAAAATGTGTGCTGCAAAGGCCATTGCAAGATCAGCCAGGAGTGGTAATTACTACTTTTTATGAAGTCCATCTATTCTGGTTACCATTCTTTAAAATTATTATTGCCCCAGCACTGACACATTGAAGGAACCATTGTAAATGATCTCGTAAGGTCTGTTCAAGGCTGATGGTTGAAAACTTATGTCCAGAAATTAAAGATTTCCATCATGTTTAATTTTATATTCTATATATATCTGATTGGATGATTAAGAATCCGTCAGTCATTGAGATTACATAAAAATGAAGATTTATATAAAAGGGGAATTAGAATTTATTGTTTTGTCATAATAGTTTTCTACTTCGTAACTGTCTAAATATGGAATAATTTAAAATGTTAGATATTGCATATTATGATGCAAGATTGTTATCAATTTCCTATAACTATACTTTTAGAACTTCATTTCCACAAGTGCAATATGGCAATACTTGTCGTTTCAACTATAATTTAACTCTCTGTGCATTTATCTGACTGCTCCATCCAACATTTTTAGAAGACCCTACACTGGCAACATAAAAAGTTTCAAATACTGCTAGTTTTCATAGTATTTTATATTTTATCTACACCATATGCACAATATCAAAATACTGTAAAACTATATAATGAAATACAAGTACATTTTCTCTCATTTGAAAATACAATGTATATAATTTTGTCATAAGTAGGTAGTAAAGGTATCTTATTTTTGAAAATAAATTTTTGCAGCTGAAAATAGAAAAATTCTGCATGAGCAGGAGGCAGAGAAGATGTTGATTCACTTGCTGAATCATGAATCCACTGATGTTCAGACAGCAGCTGCGCAGGCTATAGGAATCATGTCAGAGAACCTGCTTAGCAAGGATTCAATTAGAGAGTGGGGTATGTACAATACCTAAACTCATTTAAAACAAAACTTTACATAATTACTAGTAAGTTCAACTGGTACACAGTGGATTTTTCAACTTTTTTCAGTGTTGTGAACATAAAAATTTATGCATATTTTAAGGAAAATTTTATATTTGTAAACAGAGGGTCTGCAACCCCTAATAAAGCTATGCAACTCTGATAATGGAGATGTCAAGGAGTCTGTCACATTGGCCCTGGCCAACCTCACCACAGGAAACTCCTCTAACTGCAAGTAAGTCCTAGCTACCAGTGATATCTGGGGTATTCTGTCTTCAGTTTGTCATTTTCCATCCAACTATTTGAAAACTTTTTACATTTTTAACATCCTCTCAAAAATTACTTAGCCAAACTTGACACAACACAGTCTTAGGTAAAGGAAATTCTTGTTCACCAAAATATTTACACCGTCTTTCAAAAGGAGATAATTGAAAAGTGTCACTTAAAAATTTTTTCCTCTATAAAAGAACTTGGCTAGAACTAAAACCAAAACATGTAAAAGCATTCTTAAGTTATGGTCCCAGGAGTATGATAAGCCACAACTGGTGTACTAGTTATTACAAAAAAAAGTCTTTCACCTTGGGCTGTATGAGCCCTTCGTGACATTTTAAAACTGCATGTTTTTCATTTAATATAAATTGAAACGTTCAAAACCAACTTATTTTGACTTGAACTTTTATAGCAAATATTTGGGTACACAGTATGCAGATCTAAAGTCATTTAAAAATGCCACTGCCCACAAACTTTTTGGACAGTCCTCATATATTCATTCATTTTTCTCCAGTTTATAACCCTTGTTGGGTCTAGAGAGCAGCAACAGAGAAGTCCAAAGTTTTCCAAGATACTTTCAAAGTCTTCTTTATTTTCTTCTTAATGAATACCATGTTGTTTTAGTTGAACTGGATCATCAGATAGTACAAATGATACTGTCACTGGTTCTTTCTAGGGAGGTGAGTAACCTGAATGGAACAGAAACTTTGATCCACCTTTTGGCCGACCCCCGGGATGAGGCAGTAGCCAACACCTGCTGTGTACTGACAAACATGGCTACAGAGGAGGTGCTCAGATCTGAAGCACAGGGAAAAGGGATTGTCACAGCCTTGTTGGAACCCCTCAAATCACAGTTAGTATTAAAATTGAATCTTTATTATTGATTTTGCTATTTGAAATCATGTCAATTTGATAGCGACATGTAATTTTGTACTCATGCAGTATTGTTTTTATTGAATTTTATAGTTAGTCTTAACTGTCTGTCCTATGATTAATTTGAAATTTTGTCTATGCTTGTATTGATTCTATTTGATAGCAAATTGTATTCAGGCTTTATCATTTCCATAGAATTTTGTTATTGTAACATTTATGGTATTAAACATTGGTAATCAAATGTTTTAGAAACACAAGAGTGCAAGCCAAATCTTCCCTGGCTGTTGCTGCCTATGTGTGTGATGCAGATTCCAGATCTGAGGTAATTACAAGGCTGTCGATAAAAAGCCTTTGTCGGAATTTTTTCTTTATCATGCTTGAGTATAGTCTTACATTCTTTATCGTGGTCTCCATGTAGTTCCGAAATGCTGGAGGTATAGAGAATTTGGTGCAGCTGTTGCATTCTGGGAATGATGAGGTCAGACGTAATGCAGCCTGGGCTTTAGCTGTTTGTGCAGTAGATGAGCCCACAGCCATTGAAATCTGTAAACTTGGGTGAGAAATAGTTCCATATTCTGAATTGTTGTAAGCTATTTCTCTTTGTTTTGCCTCACATTTTCCACATTAAACTTGGTCTGATAAGTTGAAAAACTACAGGATACTTGCAACTGCCATACATTTTTGTTATTACAGGGGAATGGACCTTCTACAAGAAATCCAAGTATCAGGAACCAGAAAAAACCCATTTGCAGAAGTTGCCCTGGAAAGATTGCTAGATGCCAACTTGTCTGCTAAATATGCTTTGACTGGACAACTAAGTATTCATTACGTTGTTTATATTTTGATAGCTTATATATATAATTTTACCATCTATATAGAAGTATTAATATAAAAATTTTTAATTGAATTGCAGTTTGCAGATTTTTCTAATTTTACAGAAGTTCATGAATAATGAATATGAACAAAGCAATACAAGAATTTAGGGATACATGTAATTTTCAAATAGATATTGGAAGTCTCAATCAGTATATGTCCTTTATTGCTGTAGGTTCCACAAATGTGATAGAGGATGGTTTTTATGATGCTGGGCAGATCCGACCCAACACCAAGTTCATGTCAATAGAAGATTACTGTAAACAAGAGCTGAATGACAAGCGACCAGTTTTGTTCATCAATGCAAAGGCTGAGTACGGGTTTAAAATACTAAAGTAGAACCTGCCTATTCAGAGTTTTACATGAAATCATACAAAATGACTTACTGTATCTTAGTTTTAGATTTTTTTGGTTGTGTGTAGGCATTTTAGTTTATCTGGCTCATAAAATATATGTCTGTGAAGGTGCCTTCAAACATTTCTCAAGTTAGACAATAGAGCATGTTCTCCAAGGTTAAAGATCTACAGTTTATAAAATTTCTGTTTCTTATCTCCTAATTTATTTTAAACTACTTTGTGTGCAGAAAAGGAAATTGATCTAAATATAATATTTATACTGATGTATGGATACAGAAGCCTGAGAACTTACAGATGAACTTTGTTTTTTCAGTCCTGTGACCACACAGTCTTCTTCTACCCAGGAGATGGAGGCCAAGGAAAGTTCTAAAACCAATGTGTCTGGGAAATCCTCAAGGACAGGACGGGAGGGAAAAGGGTAGGCACACACTTCTGCTGTCTCTGTTAAAACCGTTCACTGGTTTTTTTTTTCTTTTGTTTGGGGTTTTTTTTTTGTGTGTGTTAAGATTTCAGCATTTTAATGGTCTTGTATATTTCACTTTTAGAACAGTTACAGAAATATACAAACTTCAATAAGTATTTTTTCCAAGCAACATTATTTTCTAAGAGGTTTCTGCATTCATAATGTGCATGGATATTTATAATGTACAACTTGTAGAAGTTTTTTCTTTGATAAAATGAATTATTTTTTTGCAAGCTTTATATGTTGATTCTAATATGTCATGTAATTGATACGTTATAACAATAGAGCAATATATTAAAGGCTTCAATGTTGACTTTGGTGGAGACACCTAATTTACATTTGCACTTAGCATTTTTTTCAAAATTTAGTTCCACAATGCTATTCAAATTTTGATTTTGTCAAAAACTAATAATTCCTGCACATAGGTTACACAAACTGTTTTCCTCTTGTATAACATGAACTAACACTTTCATTGTTGAAATATCTCTCAGTTATTTTTGTGTAAGTAGACAGCTAGTTTTATATTGAATTACACAACACATTATACCCATTAAAACCATCCTGTGTTTTCCATCTTTAGTCCAACATCACCGTAAGTAGCATGGAGTTCATTTTTCTTGGGACAGAAATTTTAATCTTCACACAGAATTTGAATTTTAGAAGTTTTTATGCATGATTTATTCACATGACATATGATTGGTATAGAGATTTGAAGCATGTATTGTGAATTTGGATTTTACAGGATTTTTTTTTTATTTAACCAGCTAGAAAATCAACAATGTCTTAACCTTAATTGGATGATTTTAACATGAAAATCCATTACCAGGGAGACTTGTATCTATTTTAGTAGTAATAAAATCAAAATAATACATAAATAAAGCATGCATGTCACATCTACTTTTAAATTCTGCTGTATGTGCATGTTGAATTTAAGGTGTCAACTTGGGGTAGCAGAAAAAAGCAACAATTAAAATGTTTTGTCTGTGTGGGAATTTTTCATTGTGTACTCTGCATTCATTGTTTACTGTGCATGTTTAAAATAGTAGAGATGTGTTTAATGTAACACTAAAATCTTGATATATTTTATATACATCTATCACTGCATACTTTCCTGCATAGTTTTTGTATGTCTCATAACTGAATTTGTAAAAGAAGTACACTGGAATCATCTGTCCATCTGTTCGTAGACATAAAAGGGAGGGGGGGGGGGGGGGGGGAGGGGCAGTATTTTGGTCTGTTCAGAGGGTGTTGTTGTATATCCTCAATCAAGGTCATTAGAAAAGATCAAGGTTGCATAGATTTGAGGCTATAAAAGATTTTGTAATGCAGGTATTATGGAATGGATCTGCCAACCATAGAAAAAAGGTCATTTAGAGAAAAAAAATACTTCATTCAAATACAGTAATTAGATTTGAATATGTCTGTAGAAGGCGGGTGTGTATTAGTCCTGGAAGGATAGCTCTAGTTTTGTATTCATTTGTGGAGGGAACACACTTGGTAGAGGTTGTGTCTCTGATGTATTATTCATATATATGTACTATATTATCACATATTTCATTATTCACCGTGAAATCATTTTTATGGTAGCAAGTCAACAGAATTTAAACGGTATATGACAAACACTTTCCACATTGTCAAAGTTTTACATTGTAAATCTGTCTTAAAATTTTAGTGAAGATGTGTAAAATAATATTATTTACTACTTTATTTAAAAACTACCATTGAATATGATAAATTGACTAATTAAATTTTCTTTTATTAGCATTAGACTCTTTTTAGCATTAGACTCATTTGTATAATATTGATGTACCTGACAGTAGACTACCTACTCCACTGATAATTAAACTTATTCATTAGTATTTCATCCTTTTTTTGTATATGTATTTCACACAAACATTCCTTTGTTGTCCCCTTGCATGAAGGGGATGTAGTCACTTTGCAACTGTGTGTGTGGGTGTGTGCATTTTCTTTGGTGTATGTGTAATGCTTTATTGGGTGTGTGCATAACTCTACTAGATGTCCACATTGCAAGGGGATGCCTAGCTTTGTGAAGCCCTTGTTTCTTAATGTTTCTCAAATAATAGTAGAAAATTTTACGTAGATTTTTTTTTGTATTTTTTAATTGAACTGTGGACTATACTACATTCATTACCTTACATTCTAGTTACCTATGTTAACCAGTGTTATCTAATATTAGTTGAATGTTTGAAGATGTTTGTTTTTAGGGGTCGCAGGAGAACCTCCATGATTCCAGACGATAACGATAGGTCAGTTAACCAGACACAACTTTGTGTCACCATGGTAACTGGTTGTAGTCATTGCTTTATTAGCAGCTTCCATGTTAATTTTTCTAAATTTTATCTGTATCTAGGTATGCATGACTGCATTTATAGATATGTAAATGTTGGCTCTGAGAATACATTAGTGCAGTAATCATAAAATTTCAAACATTTTACAGTTTCTTCATATTTGCTAACACAGACTTCAAACTATTTCATTTAACTTATACAATATCTTGTTCTGAAATGACAAGGATCGGGCAACAGGCTCCACCTATTCATACCCTATCCTTTAACTCTCATTAATTTGCGAGATCTTTGAACTTAGTTTAGAAGTCACTCTTTCAGTTAAGAATATTTTCTATAATTTTGAAACAGCCTGGAACAGGATTTGTATTCTTTAATAAAATTGTGAATGAAAATCATAGCTGACTTTATGAATTTCTGCCCAATATTTCACTCAGCTCAGAGTCAACAAAGTGCATGGTTTCATTCTATGGTTCAGTGGAAATGTTCTGACAGTTTGATATCAGTTTAAGCATGTTTAGGATGCTAGAAAATTTTAGTATAATTGATAAAAGTGTATAATTTTCTGAGTACGTGTATTTTATATCTCAGATGATAATGATTAATGTTAGAGCCTCATTTTTTCCCCTTATCCTAAAAATTTAAACTTTATATTGTTATTTACTGTTTATTACATTCCAAATTGTCATACATGTTACAGCAAATCCCCATTAAATATGTAAATACTAGTCATTTTTGTTGCATTTCTTCTTTGGCAATGCATCTTTTCTACTTATTCCAATTTATATTGTAGTTTATGATTTAATATTGTATATACCCCTCTGTTTATTTTATTTATCCATATAATGTAATACAAGTATGTCAGAAGTATTCTAGAGATAATTGTTTGCATTATCTATTCATAATCATCAAAATTATTATGTATGATTTTAATGTTTTTTTTATCTTGCATGCATGTTGTTTCTTGAAGTTTTAGGGACTCAAATCTGGGCTGCATGTATATAATTCCCAGACCATTACCACCTAAAGGTTAACCATTTTACGAAATATTTCTTGTTTGCATTGTAGGAAATCTAAACAAAAAGAAAAAGAGGAGAAACAGCGAGAGGAGGAGCTTCAAGCCCAGCTCCAGAAAGAGGCTGAGGCACTGGCAACCTCAGAGAACCAGCCATTTAACCCACCCACTGACTCAAACCTGGTGAAGTACTTGGAGGAGGTAACTGAGAGAATCTTACCCTTGGCTACTGCTGCTGAACAAGTCAGGGCTTTGGCTCAGTAAGTTATCTAGGCTCTTGGTATATGCAAACATTTTATAGCATATCAATAAACCACATCAGGAGTCTTTAACTTTGTAAGATGTTGTTTGTCAAAGATTACTAAACAGCAATTCTTGAACACATTTGAAATTTGTCCCAGCTAATCATTCAACTTTTAATCTGCAAATACCAAAGCTTTACAGTGATAAACTTTCAGTAACTGTAAACCTTACCAATTCATGAAGAAATCAAGTCACTGGCTTGAAATCTCACTTAACTGAAAAAGTTTACAACATTTCATGAATCTGTAGGGTTCAAGCTCTGTATCACAAGTTGTACAATACAAGACTTTTATTTCTAATTTTGGGTCCAAAGATGCATATAAATTGACAATCATATCATAATGCAAATCTACTCATGCAGCGGATACTAAGGGACAGTGCAAGATAAAAGGAATCCCCCTTTGTATTTAATGAATGGGGTCAAGTCACATACATATGTATGAAGTTAACATATAGTGAAAAAGACAGATAATAATGACAACAATAGATAATAAATTAAATAATACTCAATAATTATAACAGCCAGATGCAAGGGACAGTGCTCTAGAAACAGTTATCATATAGTTTTACATATCTCTGGGGAAAAGAATGCTTCCTGTGTTCAGAGCACAGGATTATCAAGACATGGTACAGAGAGTGAGCATTATCTATAAGATCAGATGTTAATCTACTAACAGTTTAATATGTAGTTCACATACATATCATGTATTTCCAGTACATATACATGTACATAAATATACATGCATACTTATTTCCAATCAATATAACACAATACTTTATTTCCAGTTATGAGTCCCAAGAGGCATGTAAATTGGCAATCATTTTATAATACAAATCTTGTATTTAATGCATGGGATCAAGTCACATAAATACATATGTATAAAGTTAACATATAATGAAAAGGTCAGTGACAAAATGACAACAATGGATAATAAATTAAGTAATACTCAATAATTATTGTCAGTATGATGTAATCGAAAAACCTTAGTTATTCATGAAAAAGACTGGGCTCTTGCTTAGCAAGTTATAGCTTGTTGGTATCAATGCAAACCTGAGTACTCTGTGAACATGTGAAGACTATGGCTCAGCAAGATAAACATGTAGCTTGTTTCATGTACTCTAAAAGCATTATAGACATTCATGAACAAGGGCTTTGGCCCAGTACCAGTATGCTGTAGCTTGTCAGGTACTAGAGGTACTGTATAACGGGTCTTTTCTGCAGTTGTCCATTTTTTGCGGATATGAAAAATCCACAAAAATTACAATCGCAAAAAATGTGCATCAATACATAGATCTATAGGTATATTTAAGTATAATGCAACCATAGAAATGCAGAATATAATGTGATACCTTTTAAGGATCAGGTTGCAAAAATTTCCACCCACAGAAAATAGCCTTTTTTACGGTAACTCTGGATTTTAACTCAGTAAGTGGTAGCCAATCTTAGTTATCAGTTACTGCAAATGCTAAAATGCAGTTAAACATGCTAATAATGAACATGCTTATAGCAAATTCATGCATACTGCAAAGTAATATTCATTTCCTATGAGAGGAAAATAATGAAAATTTTATTAAAAATAATGAAGCTTGGTATTATAACTGTTTTTCGGTGGCCCTGTAGGTTTGCTATAAATGTGTTTTACTGTATTGTAATTCTTGAATAAGTCATGAAATGTATTGTAACATTTGTCTTCATGAATAATTAAAGTAAAAGAAAATAAACAAGTGTATACTATAAACAAATAATCATACAACAGAGGAAGGAATTCATTTTTCAGAGCCCTTTGAAATATATGGTAAATGTTGGTTTCAGATTTGTGGCTGACAGGATGGGAGGACCAATTGAGAAAGGGCAGCTGCCAAACTTCAGCTGGGAACTTCCTCTGAGTCAAGTTAAATTTGAATTAAAATCTAATGTTATTGCTATTGGAAAAATCAAAGCTGGAATCCACATCCACAGGGCACTGTTGTTCAAGGTTAGATAAATCCTGTGGAATATAAATAATTTCTTAGATGATTGGATTTCATTTTACCATCTTTTAAAGAAAACATTGACATAATTTAACACAATTCTTACACCTTCAAGTTAATTTGTACTTTGTACATATGCATGCTGGATGTTAGTTTTAAAAAATGGGCAATATATACCTCCACATTTTTTTTTTACACTAATATATGTAGGGTGAAATTGTTTATTCTAAATACATGTACAAGTACGAAACATTTTGATCATTACAGGCCTTGGCAGACAGAATTGCCCTTCCATGCACTCTGACTAGAGGGGAATACAACCGAGCATGGAATGAAGTCATGTTACCCGAGACACCAGAACAGGTTAGGACAATATCAAAATAGATTGTCTCCAAATCTCCAGCCATTATTTTCATTGTCGATCAAAAAAACCTAATTTCTTTTTTATGAGAATTCCATTATAACATTAAGATAAAGCTGTTCTATAGGGATGCGTAATAAAAACCAAAATGAATAGTTAAGTTCTACTGGCATATGTAATATCATCCACTTGACACTGTGGTGAGAGTGTACTCAGGTTTCTGTATTTATTTCAGCCTGGAGGACAGAAATTCCCACCTCGTAGCTTTATTGTGGATTTGATCCATCAGCCTGGTGGATTAATGAGATCCGATTCACCAGAAGCTGTTACTTACAAGAAGTTGTGATTAAAACAGAGTGTGAGAAAGACTACTGTGATATCACCCTCTTCTGTCAGACAGACAAACTAACAGTGTAGACACATCCATCTGGCTTTGTCTGTGATATATTTTGACTTCAATAGCTTTTTTTCCAATTAACATTTACATTACATGTATTTTATTTATAAAATAAATATTGTTACTGTATAGAATATTTATTCAATTTATCATCATAATCTGTCATCTGATTGGAATTGATGAGCACTCCACATTGATACATCTTCATGTTGTACGATATAGTTAATCTATTTTTACTTGGAAGTATTGTGGATTTTTGATTTTTTAAATTTTTCAATTAGAATTTTATCTAATTGGATTTCAAAAAAGCTCAAGTGTTCTCTGTTAGTTAAACCGTAGCTCATTACACCAAGACTTAAACTATTTGATACTACATCACAAGATGGCAATTTAAATGTTTTGTATATTTATTCGTATCGATCAATTTGTTTGTCTATCAGTGTAGCTCAGTGGATAAAGTATTGGGTTAGTGACCTGCAGATTCCAAGTTCAAATCCCCTAGAGTATTTTTTTCACATTTTTGAAAATCCTTTTTTTTTTTTTACTCTAATATTCATATTTCCTGCCTATTTGATATATATACTTATTGCATATCATATCTTTCCTATTTGAATCATTTTGTGCAGATTTGAGAAACTCTTTCAAGATATAGTGAGCCACTTTGACTCTATCATCCATAAGGAAGATTCTATGGGAAAGAGACAGCCTTGCACTAGACAATTAAGCTAAGGGTTCCTTGTTCTTCAGTACCTTCTATGTGAAATACCTAATGGGAAATCTCAGTAAGGTTTCTCCACTTTACCGTAGATTTCCACTTTATTTGTTACAGCAACCATTTGTTAATGAGGGAAAACTTTTTTTAGTAAAGATGTATACAAAGTTAAAATGCATGCCTCAGTTGCATATCCACTGGACACTTGCCTAACAGTGAAATTGAAGGGGACAAAAGGCTTCATCTGTCCTTTTGTCTCTCAGTCAGTCTGTCCCATTTGGTTTTCTTCACTTTTTCAGCTCACCTAAGCTGAAAGCCCAAGTAAGCTTTTCCGATCACCCTTTGTTATCTGTCTGCCCATCTATCTGTCCATAAACTTTTCACCTTTTCATCTTCTTTTCCAGAACCACTGGACCAGTTTCATTTAAACTTGGTGCAAATCATCCATGGGTGAAAAGAATTCATAATTTGTACAAATGAAGGACATACAAATATGTAGGAAAAATCTTGTCAAGAACCATGGATGGGCCAGAAAAGTTCAAATTTACATGAAAGCTTCTGGACATAATGCAGATTCAAGTTTGTTAAAAGCATGGGCCCCAGGGATAAGGTGGGGCTGCAATAGGGGATCTAAGTTTCACATGTAAATATATAGGGAAAAATCTTTAAATATCTTGTTCTTAAAAACCACTAGTTCAGAAAAGTGGAAATTTATATGAAAGCTTTCTGACATAGAGATCCAAGTTTGTGCAAATCATGGTCCCTGGGGGTGGGATGGGACCACAATAAGGGATTAAAGTTTTACATGCTTTAAGGCTTTCATATTTTGTATATACAGTAAGACCTTTCATGTGATGCTATGGTGTGTGGTCTTGTGACCTTGACCTGAAAGTTTGACTTACTTTTGAGAAAAGTCTGACCTATTCAGTATGTCCTCAATTATTCAAGGTAGTTCTTTCGTGTATATTTCTTAAGTCAAGGCATTTTATATCATTAAGGTTGTTTTTGCAATACTCACAGAATGCTTGTTTTAAAGGTGGATTTCTACAACCTGCGGAATCGAAAATATCACAGGAGTGTTACAAGAAAATGAAACGCAGAATTAACATACTCGAAAACTTGTAGCTATAGCTAATTATGAGGAAATATCTTTAAATAAAGGTATCGTTAATTCTAATTAAAGAGCTCCTCAATTCATTTGGAGATATCGTCGAAGGCCGAATTAATGGTCATCCTCGGAGAATTTGGGCGTGCTTTAATTTATTATACCAATAATCAATTCTGAATTCAATTACATGTATCTTGTAATCGCATTGATTCGGTATACAAATCAAATTCCTACACACTTTCTTTATCATCATTGAAATAAAATATTTTTTTTTAATAAATTTTATTTTCTTTATTTGGTTTTTTGTTTTCATTAATGTTATTAAACATTTTGAGAATTAATTTGTCAAAAATCAACATTTATTTTCCGCTGTGTACACACAAGTTCAAAAATTTGTTGAAAGAATTTTGTATAATAAAGTTCCAAATCTTCATCCGTTGTAACTATCTACTTTTTTCCATGTCACATGTGCGTGCTTGCGGCCAATAAAATACTCCACGCTATAAGCTTTCGATGTCCTGTATTGTACGTAAAAGAAAGACTGTCCGCGGGGTGCCGTGAAAGTCACTTGTCCACATATTGTGGATTGGTACGAACGCCATTGTAACTGCAGCATTAGTTATTCGTGTCCTGTACATTATAGTGTATAATGTCAACTGTGATATTGATATATGAGATTAAAAAAAATTAATAGCAACCCATTTAAGTAATGCGCTGTCAATAACTGCGAGCCGAAACTGTGAGTTCCATTTAAAAGTCGTAGATGAGCAAAGTCATAACGTCCATTAATCGTAAATTTATCACAAATGAAGAATATCTAGTCCTAGTTATCAAGTTTAACCCATTTCAGTAATTGAATTTACAGAGATCTCCTGTTGATCTATGACATTTCGGATTAATGACACTATTTGTCATCCTGCATAATAGATAATTTTTAATAATAATAAAACAATACTTCTTTCATTGTAAATTAATACGTCATGGTGTATTGATAAATCAGTTGTCTTTCTTCATATAGTGAGATAGCAATTAAGAAGCCACACCACCCGACAACCTTGAACAAATCCGATATTGACCTGTTATTCTTTTGTTTTAATGGTCAAGTTTTGACTATATTGACTTTGAACTTCGACCGTGGTTTCGTAATATCACACAACAAAAGGCATTTGTAACTTAATCCGTGAACAGCTTGGTAGTCTGAAGTACGTACACGGCTGGTGAGGTCTTCCAATTGTTCCGAGTGTAGCATGGGTTTCATTGTCACGTTCTGACACGGTTTATTTAACATTGAGTTAAAGCGTGTTTATCTTGATGCCACATATATCTTCATGTTTACAACATTATTTAAGTCAGTTACCCATACAATTCCATACCATACTTCTTTCAACAGCTGCGAAAGCGCTAAGAGGGTCCTTCACATTCTGTTCGATAATGTCACACAGACGATACATAATACTCGGTAACCGACAGGTACTCCACAAGACGTACAGGTTGCAGTACTCCGAAACTGACAGGGTACTTCATCCTCTGCTGATACTGACGGACTGAATACAGTACTCCGGAACTGTCAAGGTGCTCTACAATCTGTTGGATACTGACAGACTGTATATAGTACTCCGGAACTGTCAAGGTGCTCTAAAACCTGTTGGATACTGACAGACTGTATACAGTACTCCGGAACTGTCAAGGTACTCTACAACCTGTTGGATACTGACAGACTGTATACAGTACTCCGGAACTGTCAAGGTACTCTACAACCTGTTGGATACTGACAGACTGTATACAGTACTCCGGAACTGTCAAGGTACTCCACAATCTGTTGGATACTGACAGACTGTATACAGTACTCCGGAACTGTCAAGATGCTCCACAATCTGTTGGAGACGGCCAGACTGACTGTACTTTAGAACTGTCTGGGTACTCCATTCTCTGTTGTGTACTGTCGTACTGTATACAGTATTCAGGAACAGACAGATCCTTCACTTTCTGTTGGATACTGTCAGACCGGTGTTGTATAGTAGCCTTCCCCTCTAGCCATCTCTCCCTCCGGAAAATGGCTATATAGTAGATCTTCCTCCACCAAAATGTGGCTACATAGTAGGATTTCCCATCTTTTACAGCCAGATGATACCCCCTCTCCCGGAAAACCTATTAAAAAGTAGACCCCACCCCCTCATTCACCCTGGTTATATTCTCTCTCTCTCTCTCTCTCTCTCTCTCTCTCTCTCTCTCTCTCTCTCAGGCGATGAGCACGTCAGGTATAAAATCGCACAAAAGATTGTGGTAGTTATAAAATCAATGCAACTAGATCTGACCCCATTAGTATAATATGAAAATAGATTTAAGTCCAAACTGATCTACTTTATAGAAGTATTCTCATTAGAGAAGTGGACAGCCGCAGGCATAGCCCACGTGTCCACTTCTCCAAAGAGAATACTTTATAAGATATTCGTAATTAGTGATAAAATTAGAATTTAATGATGGTTTTTGAAATGTTAATAGATTACTCCGACATCAAAAGAGTACAGAATGCACATTTTGAGGACTTTGTAAACATTTTCCTTTGAAGCCAAATTAAAGGTTTTCGTAAGATTAAGAGAAGAATTTGATTTCACAATTTTCATTTTCGAACAATTGATTGATTGTTTGGTTTTTTTTCCCGCCACACTCAACAATTTTTCAGTTATCTGGTGGTGTCCAGATTTTGTAGGTGGAGGTGAGAACCCAAACTTTCTCGCATATCGGCGATAGCGAGAATCGAACCCAGGCCGACTAGAGGTGAGAGGCCTTGTGATTTTGAGCGCAATACTCTAACCACTCGGCCACAGAGGCCCCTTTTGGAACAATTAACAAACAAAAATATATAATATAATAATAATGATAAATAAATGCAATTAATAAGAAATGAAACCTTAATTATGTTATCACTCCCTAACTTCGAATTTAAAATCCTAGGCCTATGTTTTGGGGTTTTTTTTGGGGGGGTTGGGGTTTGGTGGGTTTTTTTGAGTGGGGGTAAATTAATTCGTCCTTCATAAAATAGGTTAGATTCATCAGCTTATATTCTTACTCCTCAAAAGTAGAGGGCTAGGTATCCAATATGTCTTACTTTCCATTTGAAAATAACTATTTGCAAGTAAAAACAAAGGAAAATGTGGGACCCCACCCCCCATTCCTGCTCGGGAAACAATATGATATCGAAAGCAAATACTCATTGAAAATAAGAAAAATACTACAACAACAACAACAAATAAACCCGATATCGGTAAGAGTCAAACAACTACCTCCTTTTGCAGACTGTTCGCTATTTGACTAAACGCGATATCGGCAATAAAAATATGCATTGGGAATATTTTTCTCAAGTGTATATTGTCTTCTTGTGGTTCTCCTTTGGTAGTCTCTGTATGTCGATCACATTTTATCAAGTTTTTTTTCGGGGGGGTGGGGGTGCCCTGGTTGTTTTCTGCATCAGAGTGTTTTGTTAACAGCGTGTGTCAGTTGATTAGTTGACTGGATGTTTCGGAGTGTTCAATTGACCAGAGTTCTTGGAAGAATCTATTTCTGTATCAAATACCTAAAGATTTTCATTGGTTCGAATGATTAAATGCACTGTCGACTTTTCTGGTCCGAGGCAATTTTAACCAATTAAATACAACTTTTCTGGTCCGAGGCAATTTTAACCAATCAATTTCGTCGGATTGGTCAATTTCAAGAACATGCTCTGATTGACAATAGGCAATGCTTAATTTCTTGCAAAAATTTACATAGCAATACATTGAAAAGGATATCAATGTAGGTCTTACAAAACAAAAGCAAATATGCGTGGTGAAAACGTACACCCCCCCCCCAAAAGAAGAATTGTGTTAAGTTGGAGAGACCATGTGCGTGTGTCAGACTGTTTAATTAATCGTGCGTGACGGAGTGTTAATTTGACCGTGTGTTAGAGTGTTTAATCAACTTTATATGTCAAAGTATTTTGTTTTCCAGTGTGTCGGAGTGTTTAATTGACCCTGTGTGTGTGTGTGTCAGTTTTTAAATGGCCTTGTGAATCAGTGTTTAATTGACCTTGTGTGTCAGAGTGTTTGGTTTGTCAGTGTGTCAGAGTGTTTAATTGACCGTGTGTGTGTGTGTGTGTGTGTGTGTGTGTCAGTGTTTAATTGACCTTGTGTGTCAGAGTGTTTGGTTTGTCAGTGTGTTTAATTGACCGTGTGTGTGTGTGTGTGTGTGTGTGTGTGTGTGTGTGTGTGTGTGTGTCAGTGTTTAATTGACCTTGTGTATCAGTGTTTAATTGACCTTGTGTGTCAGAGTGTTTGGTTTGTCAGCGTGTCAGTGTTTAACTGACCGTGTGTAAATCAATGTGTTCACTTGGATATGTTGGGGTGCTCACTTGATAAACTAAAACTTAAGAAGTGAATAATGCTATATATTTCACAAATTTTGAATTCAGTTATATCTCCAATGTTGTTTTGAGTACCAAGCAGTAAATTTATCAGTATACGTATTTAGAAGTGTTCAGTTGCAGGTGGGAAGTTAACATGTTCATTTGGGGCGCGTTACGAGAGAGAGAGAGAGAGAGAGAGAGAGAGAGAGAGAGAGAGAGAGAGAGAGAGAGCGTAGTTGTGTACAGTGCTTTGTCACTTGACCCTTAAGTGTAATCTTTCTCTCTGTGGCAGAACACCGATTATTTATGACACCATTAAATTATTGGTTTTGATTTCTTTCTTTTTTTTTTATATATATATAAATACCGAGTGGGGTCGATATATTGCGCCTTTGTACATCATATTTCGCAGCGATGGTGGTGTGTTGATTGCAACACATTGAACTCGTCTTCAGTATTTTGAATTTACGTTTAAAACGGCGGCTATTGATTTGAATTTTGAACAAGAAGATATCGAGTCTGTTAAATCTTTGAAAATGCTAAAAAATGTTGTGCTTTGATTTCCCAAATGATATTTAGTGAAGATTACTGCTATTTACAGTGCATAAAGACAAGATTAGCGCTGCGCTGTATGCAATTTCTTGTGCTTTGACAACTTACATTGCGTGCACGGAGATTTCAAGTCAATTAATCAGGAAGAATAATGACGAGATTACCGCTTGATAAGAATTTTTGCCACGTATTATACATACAAACTGCAAATTTCCTCTCAATTTTTATCCCCCCCCCCCCCACAAAGGGGGGATATTAAGTATTAGTGTGTATTACTCGACAAAATACAGTATCTTTTATATTTTACATGTATGTTTAACTAAAACTGTGAAAAGCTACTTTTTCATTTAAGCTATGAATATAAAATTTAAAGTGGTCATATTTATTTCCATTTAAAACTATTAAAGATGACTAAAATTTGACGTTTTTCTCAAATAATACACACACAAACAATTAAAGAAACGAAAAGACTTAGAAGATAGATCCAGCACCATGTCTCTTTCAGCTGATTATAGTGTCGTTCTCTGAAATGACGATAAGAACGTCATGACGTTACGCTGATGTTATAGAATGTTATAGAATATATATCAGTTTTTCAAATGCAGAAAAATACGACTTAGATGTGAAGAAGAGTCATAAAATTTTATGTTTTGAATATTCTACCTAATATCTATCTAAATCTACTGAAAAGTGAAAATGGGTAAAAATTTCCATAAGGGCCCTTTTGTCGTGAGCGCAGTCATATTTTGTACAAGCAAAAGAAATTTTACATTCCAGACTGATTTTTTTTTAATGAATTGGACACCTCGGGGACTCCTAAAATTATTTTAAGATGAGATAGATTTTACTATCTTCATCACATATACTATCTCAAGTTTTGAATATATAAATTGTCTTCCATACAAATTAAATCAGAGCGTGCTCGATATATATTTGATAGAGGAAAGTATCTAATCATTTAGAGGGAATTTTAAATCAATATATCCATAACTGAAATTACATTGCTGTCTTTCAGTGAACTACACAGCTCTAATTCGCTTAGATAAATTATAATTCTCTTAAATAGAGTTTTAATTCATTGAGCTCTAAATTCACCTAGATATATAGCTTTAAATCGCATTAGTATAGCTTTTTTCACTTAGATATAGCTCTAATTATCTTATATACACTCTAATTATCTTAATCATAGCTTTAATGTTCCTAGAATCAGCTTTAATTCGCTTGGATATAGCTTTTAATTTACAATAAATATCGCTCATATTCACTTAGATTTAACTTGAATTTATTTAGTTATAGATCGAATTCACTTAGATTTAGCTTGGATTCAGTTAGATATAGCTCAAATTCACTTAGATGTCTAATTCATCTAGAGTGTGATTTAATAGATCTTCAAGTAAATAAAGAATCAATTGAACACCATCCGAAGAGGGCGTTTATTCTGTTGGAGATGGCTCCCATGCAATATTGAAATGCGCTCCAACATAAACTACGTAAACATTCCATCGTGTTTTTCTTTTTCAGAAATCGTCCAAAATATTGATATTTATATAGGACAAGAACGTCATCGTGATACAATGGATGTCCAGTAATATACACTCTTAAAGACACCGGAAGTTGTAGGGAATCTCAATTAACAGAACCGCTTTTCAAATATCCCATGTAAATATCATAGATACGAGCAATAAATAATCATAATTACCATTCACATCTACTGTGGTATATACCACGAAACATATACAGATACAGACAAAGTTTGCTTCTAAAAAGAGAAGAAAGCATTTATTCGATCAGAGGCATTACAGAGAAGTATAATTGAATTTCAGAAATGTGAAACGGACATTTAGCTCTCTTAAACGAATTACAGCTATCTTTGCTAAAAATGTGGAGTGCTGTTATTGAATGTAGGGCGCTCAGCGATTCAAAAATATTTGAGGGTGCTACGATTTTTGTATATGTGTCAATTTTACATTCCATAATCGTTCGTTAACATTACAACTTAAAAAGTTTCAATAGACTCACTGCTTCTCGTTTCCCACCTTTAAAAAATACCCACGTCAGAAGTCAAAAGAACTGGAAAATTGATTTTGACCAGAAATGTAGAACGGTGATAAAAATTTCATCAGATGTGTATATGAGGCCAGAAAAGTCTCTCTCTCTCTCTCTCTCTCTCTCTCTCTCGTTTTTCTATTACCCTATACTCTGTGCTTTTCCTTTTAGACTGATAAACAAAAGTAAGACTTTGAAAACATGAAATGCTTAAATCTCTTTGTAGTCACGTCTTTAAGACTGTATCGACTTGCAGAATGTATATTTGTTCATAGTCATGAATCGTCAATCTATAATGAAAGACAAATACTATTTGGTTACTTTTAAAAAGCTCAAATTCGACCGGAACTTCCGGATAAATCTATAGTCGGGCATTGACTGCGTAAACAAGCAGGTACAATGCAGTGGTAATTAGTGATGATTTGTAATTAAGGAATGTAATTACAGGTACACGGCAATAAATCGACTCTGTCAACAAATCAACCCACGGAAAACTCCACACGTGAATAATGAGTAATCAAAACTATCATTCCGTAAGAGTTTGTTCAATGATTTTTGCTTTTCGTGCCATAAAAAAACAACACCCGTCTGATGTTTTCATCATGATGAGAGCTCAATCATAAATTTTAGGTTTAAGAATAATTTCATGATTTAAAAACTACCCATCATGGGTTCTATTAATTGCTAGTTCGTGCGAAAACTTCCAGATAGAGTAAGCAATAAAAAAAAGAAGGAGAAGTTTCGGTCAACAACATTAATTAATACACCATATTGTCAATTTATCTTGTAAGTTGAAGGTTGTGGCAGAGAGAAACCTTATCAGAAGGACGGTCATGACCAGAAAAGAGCTCTCTCAGCTCTCAGTCCCCCAGTTACACCTGCTGTGCCACAACTCACCAGGGCAGTGGTAAAGTGGAGTTTGTCCGTCACGGTACGATACCGCCATCATATATATATATATATATATATATATATATATATATATATATATATATATATATATGGACATAAGTTAAGAACCACCCTAGTAATGTAATTGATATACCATCATTCCAATTAGAGCGTGTCGCTTTATGGTGCATGCAAATTTCATTCACTTACATTCACACCTCTGTCGTTGCAACTTATTTTGTTTAACTATTGTATTGTACCTCATGTACCACTTGCATATTGTGGTTTGAGTGAATAAAATAAATAAATAAATAAAATAAAATAAATAAAAATAATTCACTGTTTGGTCATATAGCTTCAGTAAAAGTGAGTTTAGATCACCACATACGTTATGCCATTCTTTCTATGTGAATGGTCAATGAGAGCAAAATAAAGCCTATTTCATTGAAATCTAAGCCTCGCCCCAAAACCTGCACGCTTGAGCGAGGGAAGGGACTCACTGTTATCGGAAAGATAGTATTTTCATATTTGTCTTTAAAGTGGCTTATTGCACCAAAAGTTTATTTGATGACTAGTTAAAACACCTCGCAAATACTTCATATAAAATAACTGAGAGCAGTGAACGAAAAAGTTATACAACTGATAATATGTTTGTGTTAGATTTTCTTATTAAATATGCATTGGGCAGTATAACAGAAAATTATTTTGTGCTTTTATAGATGTCAAGCATGCTTTTGACACTGTATGGAGAAAAATCTTATGGATAAAAAATTTTAAACAGTGGAATACAGATGGAAAATGTTTAGATTTATCAATTATGTAAACAATGGGATTAAATAATAGACACAAATTACGTGACCAAGTATCAAAAGTCTTCATGTGCAATGTTGGTTAATTAAAGACAAGAGAAATTTTATCACCATTTCGATTTTTATTGTTTATCAATGATCTGGAAGATTACTTAACAAAAAAAAATAAAAAAAAAAAAAAAAAAATCAAATAAATGGATTTACATGTCCTAGTACGCAAGTGGAAGAAGATATGTTTGTTATGTTAAACTTTGTAAACTTCACACTGTTTTAATGTCCGAATCTGCCTCTGATCTCCAGCACTTACTCGATGTCTTCGGTACTTCATGGAAACTCACTGTGAACTTAGCCAAAACAAAGGTATTAATGTTTTGAAAAGACCCTATGGCAAAATGTAAATTTTTGTACAATGGTATCGCTAATGAAAATGTGAAAGAATTTTTTATTTGGGTATATTCCTATCAAGAAGTGGAAAATTTAATAATGCAAAGAAAAATTTAATAGAACAAGCATCAAAAGCACTTTATGGTGCATTATGTAAGACTCGTTATTTCAATTTGCCAATCAATTGTTTTAAAAAGTCCGGGCTACTGTGTTGCATGTATAGGATGGTGGCAACAGTATTGATCTTTGACATTTAAAAATTCTAATTTCGAATTTAATAAAATTCATGAATAATCCATAAAATTTTTTTTACTCTTAATAAATAAATGAGTTTACACTGGTACATTTATTAAGTTTTACACTAAAACGATTTTCTTATATTCCCTCATTTGTTTGAAAATATGGCGATCCATAACTTTTGGCCATATGTATATATGAAAACAGCCCGATTACCTTTCCACTACACAAAACATCTCTTCATCAATAAATGGATCATCTCCACGTGACTGTCAAATATATGCGAGTATGAATAGTAAGCGAGACTATGCAGTGAGCATACCATTGAGCCGAACAAAGGGGTTTTGAATATCGATCCTTCAATTAAGGGGGCCAATCTATTTCCCTCCGTATTTAGCAAAGGACAGTACAAGTACATTTATTCTTAGGTCAATATCGAAACTCATGATACAATTATTCTTAGGTCAATATCGAAACTCATAATACAATTATTCGATTCTGTGTCGGCTCTGCTGTTGGAACGCTAGTAACGTATTCCCTAGTCATACTAGTGCATGGGTTTGATTTTTCCATTATCTGCGAGTGACTACTGCAGTGATTTTGAAACTTATTTAGACAAGAAGTACAAATAATTTTGTATCCATATACATGTATCGGCAACTATTTTGAAAAGTAAAGGCGAAGTATAAATTGATTTCTTTTATAATATTGACAATGCATTTGTATATGTACCTTACAAAAATAAATATTGTCCTGAAATACAAAGTTTTTTTTTTGTGGTCCTAGGAGGCGAAATATTATGAAAACTTCGCAGATGAATAAATAGAAAGATTGTTAGAATTTTTTTCTTTTCTGTTAGAGATCATATCATTTATTACCATCTACCTTTATTATTTTATTTCTCATTTCAAACAATATTTAACGACAGAATATTTATTTCCCAAACATACCAGCCTTCCTCAGCTGCAGATCCAATGACTGTTCTTTTCATGTATAATTTTTGCCTTTGATATCGTTGATAGCCATTTCCTCATGAACGCATTGCAGTTGTAAACATGAGTCTTGATAATATAATACGTCTATCTTAACGACTGTGGATTCCAACAGAAATGAAAGTAGAATATAAATGTAAGAAATAAATTTCGATTTTGAAAATACATGACGATATAGAGTGCAACAGTTACACGCCAGCTTATTAACACGCCTCATGAAATATGCCGGTGTGAAGCGCCGCAGTTCATACCCACATACATTACAAATAATGAAATTTATTTCTGAAATGAATAAAGCAAGTTAATCTGTTACATGAAAGGATATTTTTGAGGGGGTCTAGATATATTGCAGACAGAATGGTGCTGGACAATCATGAATTATAAATCTTAATTAAGAAATATCAATCAGCCATAATTGCGAATGAGTCGACTGCTGTGTCAACACAAATCAGCCCACTTACATGTAAATCATCACGATTTCAATCTGTTTTTGTAGTTTTCTTTCACATCTCGGTCATCAGTTTTGGGTTGTATTTATGATACATGCCTGCGTAATGAAACAATGTTATTTTAGATAATGAACAACCACACAGCAGCAGGAGCGAGCATGACTGTAGTTCGTCAAATTTAATCTTCCATTATCTCGCGACTGCTGATAATATACAAAGAAACATGTATTTAATAATGCCGAGGAATCCTGTAACACCTTATTTCAGTGTAAAAGGTGGTTTAGATAAAGAACACAATTACGTTTTAATCATGTACCAGATTCATGTGTGTAAAATTACCCATTTCCTCCCGTCTTCATACACTGTTACTTTTCTTTACTATGATTATCAAAAACGACAAATTCCACAGTTTTCAGGAATCGGTGTAGGGCAAACATGTAGCTGTTTTACTGGACAGTCCTGAACACATTTGCGTCGTGTGTTCCGCCATGAGTTGGACTCGGAAAAGGTACCAAATAATGCAACTGTTTTATGACTGTAGGAATTTACGTATGTTACGTCATAAGTCAGACTCAGAAAAGATACCAAATAATGCAACTGTTTGTGTGAATGTTGAAATTTGTTCTGACTGCCTTTGCTATAAAGGGTCCAACATGCATTAACCGAGAGTCTCACTAAAACTGTTGATTTATATAATTTCCGTAGAACGTTTACACTTTTTATCACAAATGTACATAAAGTACATAAAATTCATTAAAATCTCTAGATTGAAAGGAAAAATCAACGAAATACAATATCTGTCGTCATGGTGACCGTCCACTTCAGAATGTCACGTGATCTATTCCCATAAACACCTTTGTTCCAGTTCGGAGGATCACAGGCCAGCAAAGACAATTGATCATAAATCGTAGTCACATTCTCCGCAAGGAGCATTGTGGAAAATTTATTCAATAAGGTAATTGTGAAATTCTATTTCGAGACTTAATCTTTAAAAATTCAACATTAGTCTAGCCAATTTTTCTATAATTATCCATAGCAAAGCATCCTCTCAAATTCTAATAGTTTTGAATTAATAATGGAAGAAGTGCATCGTTAAATAAATCAACAGTTTACGTTTTACGTGGTTAGAGAAAACACATGCTATCCCTGGGGACCAGTGACAGAATTCACTCTTTATGTGTATTTTTCCCCCTGGAATCAATAATGCATTGAACATGAAAATTCCATTATATTACAAAAATGAACAATACCGACAATGGATTTAATACAATTAAAAAAGAATGAGCATTTAAACAACAAATTGATAATTTGATTGAGTTGTCGTCACCTTTAAAATAATCATTTAAGCATATGTACGTAGTTTTTTTTTTAGTTTTTTTTTCGATAAATAGCTAGGCCGTATTGCAAAATATACATCCAATGCCAAACTTTTCCAGTTATGCAATACCTTTGTAATCAGAAGGAGCAAGGTTATTTTGTATGAAGTAGAATTTTCACCAACACATGTTAGTAATGGTTAGAAACCAAATAAAAAGCATACTGTCGTTATTACTAAATTAGTAGAAACGCCTCCTGAGGATTTAGAGCGTTCATCCAATGTTTCATGCTTCCTTTTTTCCCCCTCTCTATTTCCTAAAGCTATAGGAAATTATAACCGAATCGTCACACGATAGACTCTGAATCGATGTATGGACGCTGGGCAAATTCAAGCTCACCTGATGTTTATAACAAATCTTCTCTGGATATCTAGTAGTTCATCAATACTTCAGGGGGTGGCAAGATTTGCATATAGTGTGGCGGTACATGTCTCGTACGACGCATTGATGTGATACCAAGATCTCTTGGGACTAATAGAGAGAAAGAAGGGGAGAGGGGGGAAATATTCAGAATCCAGCCCTAACCACCGGATTTTCTAAACATGTGGAAAGTAATTATTTTCGTCGTTGTTTCTGGAATGGGACTTGTGATCAAAGCTGTTGACAACGTTAGAGTAGGTGAGTACAATCAAAGTCTAGTGTATTTTTTGATATGAATTATGTATATGCAGGAGAGAGAGAGAGAGAGAGAGAGAGAGAGAGAGAGAGAGAGAGAGAGAGAGTCCACACTTCCTGCAAATTCAACTCTGTACCATAAGCATCCGTTATAATCAGTCCTGTGTGTTATAACTTTTTATCAGTTGGTCAAGGTGATCATGAAATCATGCAATCCTGAGATTTTATCTCAGTGGGTTTAGATATACGATGTCATCCTAGAAACTGGAACAAAATAATATAGATAAATCGGTGTTGATATACACCACATCAACACCAGAATTCGTTTAAATTATTGCTAAATTCTTCCAGTACGTTAAGCATCAAACGAAACGCGTGCTTATCTTTTAAATCAACCTGTGAGCTGTTACGAAATGTTAAGATCTTAATCTTCACGGGAAATTCAAACTGCGATTCTTGGAATTATCAGAAAGTGGTTAAAATAATTAGGTCTTCTTCTTCTTGTTACATGTAGTGTTAAGCAAAATACAATGTGTAATAAATGATAAAACGTACGTACTGCTGAGCTTAAAATATAACTTTAAACAGTGAACATCTTTGTTTAAATGAGGAGGATCCGTGTTTTCCCTGCATGCTGAAGATTATTAAGTCTGTGACGATAGAGATTGAATTCCAGACAGATCTGACTAAATGTTCAATTTTCATCTGAAATAAGCTTGAACTAATAGTGTAAAGTGGAATTCGAATCGTTTTATACACGAAGTATTTTCTTGTTTTTGATGTCGGTTCTATTTCAATAAATGTAAAATATAGTCACCACAGTTTTTAACTTTGTGTTTTCAACTACAACTAGCGAACATTGACTAAAAACGAAAATATTATGTAGCGTATAAATGAATAGTACTTTTGAAGACATTTGCACTAAAGTGATACTTCATGGATGGGTGTAATTTAGGATTAATTCAGTATATTAGGACTAATAGTAACAGAGACCGTCATTACAGACGTTTTCCACCTCGACTCAATCTTCCACAGCTTCTTCATTCATGCTTACACCGTTTCTTCAAAGAAATGCTTTGACACGTAAAATGTTGGTGTATTGTTTGAATATTTTTAACAAGATACATCTATCACGAGGAAATCATAATGAATTGGCGTTCAGTTTATTTCCCTGATGTTTGTAATATATAAGAATTTTTTTTTTTCAATGTCCTTTGATATCTCTACAAAGTGTAGTGATAGCCATTTCCTCGTGAATGCGTTGCAGATGTCAACATTGTGCGTATGCATCTTGGTAAATATAGTACGTCTATTTCAGTGGCTGGGAATTCCGACAGAATGAAATTAGAATGTAAACATAAGAAATAAGCTTCATTTTAAAAAATAAATGAGGGTATGAACCCTCATGAATGTCACCAGCATCCAGCATGCGTGCTTGCGCATGCTTGTGAACATATTGCTGACCATGCCAAACACCTGGGATTTTTAAAACATACTTACATTAGAACTTCCGATGTGATTCAGCGATGATGTAACGTTTAAAATTGATCCCAGAAAAAGATCATATAGAATACACTTTACGTGCATACACGCATGCGCGTGCAATGTCACATTTTCCCCGTTTGTGCAATGCTATTGGCATTCATTACATATACCCACATTGTAATTTTTTTTCATTTATTGGAATAAGAAAAAAGTAATAAAAGGATATGGTACTCGTATTATAGCCAATCGGAATTTAGTGCAGTTGGCGTTTGTGCTTAGATTTGGCATACAAGACAGATAGGATTCTACATATATGCAGTCTGCGTCTACCGAGATTGTATGATAATTACTTCAGGAATTTAGTTCCTCTGATATTGATTTTAAGAAATGGATCGGAAATCAAATTTACCGTAATATATATCCATATTGTTATACCCTGTATCACTTTACAAAAAAGGATAGATATCAAACAAAATGAATAAATTATTTATTGAATATATTTATGAATATTGAAAGCATCAAATTTGCCTGTAAGTGTAATATTACCATATCACATTGCACTTCAACATTATCCATTTTGAATCAACATATCTAAATTTTATTGTAATTGCATCGCTGACTAGTCGTATAGTGTCAAATTTAACATGGTTTCATATAATATTTCATATAACGTTTAAATTTAGATAACCCTGTCTTTGAATCTTTGGACGATTTTTTTTTTTGGGGGGGGGGGGGGGGGTCACAATTCCGTGTGCATTCGACAAAAATTAAAATAATCAAGGAAAACTCTCTTTCATTTAGACAGGTATCTTTTTGTTCGAGAGATATATCCTTTGGACGCTTAAAGGGATATATCCTTTGGACGCTTAAAGGGATATATCCTTTGGACGCTTAAAGGAATATATCCTTTGGACGCTTAAAGAGATATATCTTTTGGTTTTAATGCTATTTCTTATGCTTTTAAAGATATACAAATTTTTACAAAGATTTATCTTTAAGTTAGGGAGATATCTTTAAGAGAAATTTCTAAGTGAAAGAAATATCTTTCCAAGTAAAAGAGATTTATCTCTTCATGACAGAGATATCTATCAATGTAAAAGAGCAATATCTTTAAATAAAATAGATATCTCTCTAAGAGATACTTCTCTGACTTGAGAGATTCCTCTTGATTTAAAGCGATATCTCTTTTTCTAAAGATATAAAGATATCTCTCTTTAAATTAGAGAGATATCTTATTTTCCTAATAAATAATAGAACGTTTTGCCATAGAAAGCCACTAGTTCCGCACATCCATTCACCCTAAAAATAAAAATAAAATGTCAATAAGGAAAAAGCAACGTAAAACCAGAATGTTATCAAAACATAATTACTTGCTGTTACCCAAAATAAAATACAAGCTTTTAATTTAAATAGAAACCTTCCCTCTGAAAGAGTAAATATGTCACAAAGTTATCATTCTAAGGAACAAATATTAGAATAATTCCATTGGGAATCAAGTGAAATCTGTATAATAAATGCAGATTATCAAGATCGATATACAGTATATTCAATATTATAGAAAACTGTAGTGACGTATTATTTCTGAGGGACGAGGAATATTTTGTTACTGCATTTCCACACCTCGTGTGACATATGCATGTATTTATAAATTAAATACGATTTATTATCATACAGTGGGTCGAGTGGTAAGTAAGCAATATCATGCAAAAATTGAATTAATGACCACAAAAATATATCCTATTCTCCCCTTTTAGCTGTGCGGATGTGACGAGCCCATGTAATGATTACCCAACAAGCTGTTCATACGTAATATAAAGCACAATATTATGTAACGGGGATTCTGTAAATACTTATCTGTGTAGTTTAGTGAAGTAGATCACACTAATAAGAGGGAATAGTTTGATATGGCCTTCAAATTTAAAGATTTCAATCAATTCATCATTCAAAAGAATCCAATTTCACTGTAGAAATATTATGGCCCACAAATATTTGGAATCGGCAGTCCATGGTGGAAGAACGTAAGGATCTACGCACTTATGCCTGGCATTTCCCCACACAATCCCGATTTAATTCTGCAATACTATACTGATTGAATGAATGAACTCGGGGATAGGAAGCTGCTAATGTTTGAGTAATATTACAGCATTTGCGCTTACATTTCCGTAGAACTTAACTAGCTTACGCACGAAGGATAGGCATTATGAAAAAAATGTCTTACTTAATCACACATTCACCTTTTTATCAAACTTGAAATTTTAAAGTATAACAGTTTTTGTGAAGGATTTATTTTTAATGTATTCATACCAAGATGTCAAAATCTTCAAGAATTATTTGCCGTTACCAAGACATAGCATTCTTGTACATATTACCTCAATTCGGTTAAAACATTCAAGACCATTAAATTGATAAATATACTACAAGGAATATTATGGTTTGGTCATGTGTTTGAGGTAATTTTTGAGAAAGAATATTGACAAGATTTAATATTAATAAATAATAACTACATAGATATTTATATATGATAATAAAAAATTCTCTCCTTGAATGATTTTGGGGAGAAAAAACTCATTTGTAAATAATTCCGCTTTGTCGAAGTTATAAATTGTGTTTATATTCTTTATGAACAATAAAAAATACCAAGTATAATGGAGTTATCAATATGTGAATTGCAAGTACTGAGATAATTCTAATTTGCAAATTCAATAATGATTCTCTTTGTTACAATTTTTCTAAACATAATTTACATGCATTTCTTTTTAGTATATTAGAAATATTCTCGGCAAGTTATAGATGGCGATAATTATGGGCGGCGAAAAAGGGTTTAAAATATTTCAACGAAAATTGAACGATAAATAATTTAACATATGACTATTATAAATCAACGTATTTAAATGGTAAATGAACGGTTGCCAAGATGGCAAAACAAACGCTCACCGATGCAAAACAAAATAGATACGTTAGTTGACATGTACGTCAATCATTTAGAAATATGCATATACGAAGGACACTTTTTAAGTTCGTGGAGTAGGGCGGTCTTTTTAAACCGCTTGAAATATCAAAATTTTATTTATCTAAGACCTTCGAAATATGCCCCGTCTGCCTCAACACACATTCTACACCGATCTACCCATTTCCGGAACGCCGAAAAGTACTTGTAGTCCTGTCCAAAGAATTGCACGAACCAGCCCTGATCCATAACACGAACCAGCCGTAACCCATAACACGAACCGGCCCTAACCCACAACACAATTCAGTTCACTCACAATTCGGCCCTTTAGCAATTCTACCGAGAATTCGTCCCAGTAAAAGCATTAACTAAATGAACAGAAATAAATTTGTCTTTCGTAATTCAGCTAGTCTTTATACGTGCATACTGAATGTATGATTCTCATTCCCTACCAAATATCTTGACTACGAAGTTTAGTTAAACGATCGTCGAGCCAGTCGTCACGGTCTGCGCTTCTGGTGCGAACGATTGAGATGATTACGCGTAACCCTCTTGACGGATTCTTCGACTTTACACCTATTTCTAGTGAAAATGAAATTATAATTCATCTGTTATATACTGAAATGGAACATGGAACTACTCATATCTTATGATCAGTCAACCAAAAATTGATTCATTAAACAACATTCTCATTCTACGCACAAGTACTCTGAAGCTGATGCCAAAAAGATGTTGGGATTAATCATTGGCAATATCTCTGTAGTCTTTAGTGATTAGGTTTTCCAACAGTCTGTTGAAATTCCCATGGGCACGAATTATGCTGCTTTATTTGTTGACCAGCTTTTATATTCTTACGAGACAGAATATATTCAAACGTTTCTACACAAGAAGACCAAAATTCTTGTTGTGACCTTCAACTCGACATTTAGATATATCGACGACTTATTAACAATTAATAATACTCATTTTCACTCATATATCGATTCGATATATGAACTCCCAATGAACTCGAAGTAAAAGATACCACAGAGTCTTCTACATCTGCTTCATACTTGGATATTTTAATGAATATAGCTGTTAACGACAAACTAACAACTCAACTTTAAATATGACAAACGGGATGACTTCAGTTTCTCCATTGTTAACTTTTCATATTTATACAGCAATGTAACATCATTTGCATATGGTGTTTATGTCTCTCAACTGTTTCGATACACACGAACATGTATGATCAGTTTTTAAATCGAGGTACTGTAGGCTATAAACAAATAAGTCAATGTTCCAGGGGTTTCAATAATTTCGTTTAAAGTTATCATTTCATAAATTCTATGGTTGTTATAACGATCAAATTTACAAATACAACCTGTCATTAGATCTAATGCTGTTTGATGTATTTCACATCAATTGGTAGATCGTTCTATACATTCCAATTTGACTACGGAATATTCCATTTACCTAATGAAGATATAGGGCCCGTAGCGGGCGTGACCGATCAACAGGGAATGCTTACTCCTCCTAGTCACATAATACCACCTCTGATTTTGCGGATATAAATTGAAATTCATCTTTTGTCTATTAAATACATACACGAGATTTCATTGCATATGAAATGACAATGATCGACAATATCATCGATTGCTTTTCAACGAGCATATTGAAATATTCAAGTTATTGATAACTTAAATCTATCATGCAACATAGCACAGTTAAAACGCAATATAGAATAGGATTCCGTAAGAATACGAATTAGAAGCTCTCATCAGAGTGATACGGACATGTTCAATTCATACTAGTAAAATTCACCATTCCCATTCGTCCAAAATTTTAGCTGAATTGTCCGGATGCTAAATGAATGACTTTAAGACATCTAACATTAATTCGGGAGAACATCTGTTTCATTTTGCTTTGACGACCTTTGTTTTGCATTAGTGACGTTCGTTTTGCAATGGTGACCGTTTGCAATTGTTTTGCAATGACGACCACTCGTGTTGAATCTGCTAATTTATTTTCGCTGTACAAATGTATTTTGTTATTAATTCAATGGTTCATTTTTTCATAGCTGCATTCTTTTTATCATTTTTGCCGCTCATTGCAAGTCCGATTTTTATTTTCAAACACAATCAACAACATTACAGCAAAGAATACGCAAACATTGTTGCTGTTCTGAACTGACAGTACAAAACAAACCTTTACAATTACGGAAGACCCAAATAATTACCCGAACTAAATTACAGAAAGTATCGATTTTGCAAAATGCAGGTTGTCTTTCAAATATACATTAAACTGGCACGTTTGCCTGAATTCCAAGAGTATTCTCTATGGATGCATTATTATTTTTTACTGCTCAAGTACATACGTCTTATGGCATACATGTATACAAATAAAGTAAAATAAGCAATTGTATGACATCATACACAACATTGATGTTATTTTATAGACAGTGAATGCTATTATATAAGAATATCATTACGTAAATTAAGGGCGCAGTGAAGATTTTCCCCAGGCTGACATCTCTTATAGATGTATACGATAGAGTAAAGTTCAGTGCAAAGATATCTGCATATGCAATGTCTGCAGTGAGTTATTGCCCCACTATATTACTTTGATTGTATTCCCATTGGCATAGTTTGTTATGCGCACTATCTCTACTTGCTTTCAATAAATATGAAATAGCGTTGCGAAATAACGTTCACAGTTTTGTACGTCATGCAGTCTACTATAGTAAACATAAATATTCCCTAAAATGAAGAAATAATTTTTATCTCACTTTTAATCATATGTATTGAAAACTATGCTTTGCTACAAAGTAATATTTATATCATTCAGTATCATAAAACCGAACAACACACAAATCTGTGTGATTCTTTTTTTTTCCAGCCGTTTTACCAGAATGGTGGGAGTATGTCCCAGGTGGAATCTCTGGGTCTCAAATGTCTTCTACTCAGCTCATAAATCTAACTATTGGGACACACAACAGTCAATATGAAACGATAGAAGAAGGTAACGGAAAAAAGACTGACATTCACCGTCTGCTACTAGTTTATAACTTAAAAAAAGTAAAATGAAATAATTAAAAGTATATGAAACAAAGAAGCCCTTTTTGCACTTTTTGTGAGTAGATCTTTGTGTCTTTCAGTTCAAAAATATTTGAATGATAGTGAGACTGATGTTATAATTGGTCCATGTAGCCGACCAATCAGTATTGCTGCTGAAGAATTGCGGATCCCATATATCTGTGTTACATCTGAAACAGAAATGGAATTGTGCACTTTTAAGCTACTTCCTGTTCTCTCTGATTTCATCGAAGCAATGACTAAACTGGTATACAGCCGATTTAGACAAGGGAAAGCTGAACCGAAAACCATCATCTACGAGGGAAAGAAAGGTGAAATAAGAGAAGAAAATAAAATCTCGAATTACCAAAAATAATTAAACTTGAAAATCTTAAACTAAGTTTTCATATCTGTCGAAAATAATTCTGTACACCGTTGATTAAACACAACTTGAATATTCATTTTTATTGAATTGTGACCTAAAGATGTACATTCAGTATGATAACTATACGTTAACTATATTACTAAGGTAATATTACATGACAGTACTTAATAAGAATGAAAAACATAGTAAAACTGAGATACTACAGATGATAACACAATACGGGATAAAGTAACAATTAACCTTTCTTTGGTCTTCCATAGGAAAAACACAGAAGTAATCTCATATCCCGATGCTACAGTTTCAATAATTCATCAGTTCATTTTCATCAATCACATTCATTAAATTGTAGGATTCCATTTTGATGTCGAATTGTTAAATAATCCATTGACTACCAGAGTATGGGTTATGAACGACGAAAACATAGACGACAAACGAAGGACCATTACGCATTATTTAATGCTTATGCGCAAAGAACTGATTCGAGAAATTATAGTTATTTGTGATCCAGAAACTGTCAAAATATTACTAGAAACGGTATAGTTTTAATTGTTTTTATTTTAAAATGATGATATTAAAATAATTATCGAATAATTTCAAGGTATATTTATTTTCACATCATTTTTGTTTCAGGCTTGGGAACTAGCTATGCTAAGTCTCCCGTTTAGATGGTATTTCTATGATCCAGTAAGTTATCCAGGTTTTTAGACTATTTTAGATATTGTGTTACATATCAATTATATTTCAGTTAAAGCATGAATACACAGTATCTGTGTTTTAACTTCAGGCATTTCAATTACGTCCCATTCTGGAAAACCTGCCTCGATTTGAAAACAGCTTTACGGTCTTCACTCTTGTACCGAATTATGACCAGACGACATTTGCGTCACGTGATATTAACCTAGACACGATATTGATGTTGGATGCCTTTTCAGTGGTTTCTAATATTTGCCAGAATTTTACTTCCAATGAGAAACGACAGACGATCCTCTCAGCATTAGAACATGTAAGCTTCCAAAGAAACAAAACCTAATTAATGATCAATTACCAGTTTTGAATGCAAATATTTTCTTACTATGTAATATGATTTTTATTTTTGTACAGAATTCTTTTCGAGGTCTCACCGGAAGTATTCGTTTTGATGCGAATCACCAGCGGATAAATTACAGTATAAACTTGATTCATTTTAATGGATCAAAGTATTTCAAGGTAGTATTTCAATAACGGTGTGAATATATATAATTATCCTTTATAAGTGGAATATATATATATATATATATATATATATATATATATATATATATATATATATAAAACTTCTATGCTATTCTATCTTGTCAGCTAGGTTCCTGGGGGTTGTCTAGAGACTCATCTAACCAGAGAGCTATAAAACTGGAGAATTCCCCGGAAGTTGAGCTCTGGAGAAACAGGAACCAAACTTACACATTTCCGCTAAAGGGGAGAACAATTAAAGTTGTAACTATTATCGTAAGTTCATTTACACCCCTGTATACTATTCTTTTTTTAAACTGTAAACTAGTAAGTCAATTAGGTGTATTACAGACTAAAGGGACTGATTTACGATATCCCCCCAAACTTTGTTTTTCATAGTTAATGATCAAATTATCCCGTCTAATATGTGTAAAAGATTTCATAAAAAATCACGGTAATGCATTATGACAGGAGCTCATTGTAGAGAGTTTATTACTTGTTTTGAAAACAGAGATTGAGGTATGTTATTGTTTACTACGAAGTTTAGAAATAAATGGATATAGATCTAACTTTGTGTTATATATATATATATATATATATATATATATATATATATATATATATATATATCACATTTTAAGTTTTCTTCTGGTAAAATGTGTCATTTGAAAGTTAAAATTTGAGTTTGTGCAAAATTAAGATGCTTTAAATTGCAAAATTATCATTTGACTGGTTTATTTGTAAACATAAAACGACTTGAGTGTTTGTTTACATAGCACAGAGTTAAAGCTAGAATATTTTGATATCCTTGCATTCAGAAGGTCCAAAGGTTGGGTTGTCAACATTAAAAGAGTCATATTTTTAATATTTAGCACCACAAAATGAATTTTTTTTTTCGAAAAACGTGAAGAAGTCCTTTTTAAAGTCATTCCATGTTCTTTTGAATACTTTGAGAGTTCTCTGATTTTCAGGAGGAACCATTTGTGATGTACAAAAAGGGACATGAAAATATGACAGGAAATGATAAATTCCAAGGATACTGTGTAGAATTACTGCACGAGCTGTCCAAAATTCTCGATTTCAAGTACGAATTTTATCTGGTCCACGACAATAAATTTGGAGCCAAACTTTCAGACGGTAGTTGGAATGGAATGATCGGCGAAGTTCTTGCGGGGGTTAGTTTGTGTTTTAGATTTCGTATGAGATAATTTAATATAAAGGAAGAGGCATTTAAAAGTGTAGGAAAAGATTTTTCATCATCCGTTTTAAAACATCACCGGCCATAGTGTAGTGGGTTTTTTCCCCCCGGTTTTACGTCAGAGTACGAATAAAAACAACTACAGGAAGAGATGTTTTTATTTTTTTACTTTATATTTTATTTTATTATGTTTTTTTTATTTTTTCCAAAACAGCAATGTTGCTGTTTCCATATCTACATGTATGTTGTGTCAGACGTTAACAAGCATGTATTAGTGAAAATGTGCCAGAATTGCTGGTTTCAATATGAATAATATCCAATGTAGACTTAAAACAATATGTTGAAATTGACACATTATTACTGGTACTATTTGAACAAACTTTGGTAGTATTGCATATGCGCATCTTTATATTTTTTTATTTCTTTGCATTTTGGTTTTAGGTAACAAGTTTTTCAAATCCGACGCAAATCAGAAAGTCAATGTACTGATCTGAGGAAAGTGGTTGATATAGAAAATAGGTGTTAAAAGCATGTTTATAAATTTCTACTCAAAATGATTTTTTCTCGTAATTATTTAATCAATTCTACGAGACAGAAATGTCGAAAGAGAAGATATCTATCATACACGTACATAATAAATTGCGATTTGAAATAGCGTACAGGGTCGAAGCACTGAACTACTGTCGTTCTGGCAGTTTTATTGTTGTTTTTTTATTTTTGTTTTTGTTTTTTGGTTTTTTTTAAAGTTCTGTATTATACTAAGAGAGACAACAGGTTAATTGATACCCCCCCCCCCCCCCCCCCCCCACACACACACACACATATGCACACGAAAGAGAGCTGTGTATTTTAACATTTTTAAAGATTAAGAATAGAATTTGAATTAATTATATATATATATATATATATATATATATATATATATATATATATTTACCACAATTATCGTACGGTGACTCTAAATTAGATGCATATGCCTTATCATATTCGTCATGATATATATAACAACTGATTAACTGAATAATCACACTGTTTTAATGTAATTTGGATCACACCTACAGGTGCCCTTCTTAACTAAAATGTATTTATTTCCAACAAAAGCATTGATAAAATCGTTCAATATATTGGATGTGTATCTTAAATATGTTAAGCTTCTCCTCGGGCATAGTTTACTGATTCAGTTGTAATCGAGTTTTAAAGGTTTAAGAAAATACCTTCAGATGTTTTGATAATTGTGTATTGATATAATTAAAGTACTTAGGTGCAATTAATCAACGCAGCGTAAATGCCTATCACCTGAGGTTAGATAGGTACAAGATAGCATTCGTATTAGATATATGATATGCTAACACAGGTCCCATGGTGTAATGGTTAGCACTCTGGACTTTGAATCCAGCGATCCGAGTTCAAATCTCGGTGGGACCTACAGGTTTTTTTCGTCTTTTCTGGAAACGAAGAAAAAAAAAAAGAAAATGCATTCTGAAGGAAATTTTAATAAAGTACAAAATATCTCGATTACTTGTACAATAGAGTGTTAAAACTTGATTTGGGGTGTTTCTCTTAATTATATATATATAAGCTTTTACCTATTTAAACTTAAACATTTAAACAACACAGATTTATTACTAGTAAGATAATGAAAATTGTTAATATCAATGAATTTCAGGGGGGGGGGGGGGGGATTCATTCGAATTAGCTCCAGCGCTACATGTACAATGTATCTACAGCTGTGCATGTAGATGAAAAACAAAATGTACTAATCAGTAATTTTCGACTTTCTAGAATGCTACATTGCTTGTTGCTTCGCTGAGTGTGAACGCTGGCCGCGAGGAAGCTATGGACTTCACCAAACCCTTCATGACAAGATACGTCACACTGATTATGAAGATTCCAGCCACACAGACAAGAGTCTTCGAATTTCTGTCCCCTTTATCTCACACAATATATCTATGTACTCTTAGTGCTTGTATTGTGGTTGCCTGTAGTTTATATTTCTTCGAGAGAAACAGCGTTTTCGAAAAACGAGAAAAGGTCACCTTTAAAGAGTGTGTATGGTATATTTTTGGAACTCTTTTAGAAGGAGGTACAGAGGGTACACCAACTACCACTTCCGGGCGTATTCTGACTTACACTTGGTGTTTCTTCGTTTTAATACTGGTTGCTTCGTACACTGCTAATTGGGCAGCGTTTTTAACTGTTGAACAATTTAAAGCACCTGTTAAGTCAGTCTACGATTTAACTTCACAAAAAGAAATTCAGTATGGAACCGTGAGAAGTAGTGCAATTTTATCATTCTTCAAAACCTCCAATGTGGAAACCTTCAGAAAGATCGGGAATGAGATGATCAACAACGCCTCCAACATCGTGGCTACTTCGACGGAGGGATATCAACGAGTTAGTGCAGGGGGGTATGGTTTTTTCTGGGATTCTACAGTTAATTCATATAAAATCAACAGGGAATGTCAGTTGACAACGATAGGACCCGACTTTGCACCCCGAGGATATGGAGTAGGCGTTCCTCCTGGAGCCACATATTTAGAGGAATTGTCAATCAACATCCTCCGGTTAGGTGACAAGGGATTTCTTGATGAATTACAGCAAAAGTAGGTATATACGTTATATTTGTCCAATAACAATTCAAGTTTTTAAAATTGACGTAAAGCAAATTTACGCTGTTTTAGAATTTGCATATATAACTTTTAAATATCATTCTGTTCAATGAGAGATAAGATATGTAGTATCTTGCACTTGCTGGAATCATTGTATTTACCTTTATTTCAGATGGTGGGGAGAGCGAAAATGTCTCAGTGACGAAGAAGAGGACGAGAAGAATGCAAGCGGACTGAAATTAGAAAATGCCGCGGGGTTATTTTTCGTGCTTGGGGCCGGAATATTCTTGTCTATTTTGGTGTTATTTATACAGAATTGCCTGCGAAATATCAGGCCGGACATTAGAACAGGCAAAAATGAAACTGTGACTTAGTAGGTGTGGGGTATGTCCTTTTATATTTACATATTGGGAGGTGCACACAGTCGAAACTCCTCGAAAAGAAATAGTGCTAAAAAGAAATGTGAAAGATAGTTGAATATGTGAATGAAAGAATAGACTGACATCTGTAAACTGGTATTGAGAAATTGTAGATATTATACAAATCAGGTCGTGATTTCATTATAACAGGCTTGTATCTGTTATGTGTGCATTGGAAAGGCATATAGTTGTATGGTATCGGATATATTTGTAGTAGAATTGCGGTCACAATTCACCATTCTGGATCCATTTCTTTGATGGGTCTGTATGTGTGGTCGACTTGGTTTATCATGTACATACGTTAAGCACATTAAACGTAAAGATGTGTGGTATCAGATTTATCAGTAGTAGAATTGCTGTCACTGTTAATAATTTTGACATGTTCTTTTGATGAGGTGTGTGTGTGTGTGTGTGTGTGTGTGTGTGTGTGAGAGAGAGAGAGAGAGAGAGAGAGAGAGAGAGAGAGAGAGAATTCGTCAATTGAAAATACGATATTTCTTTTGTAACCTGTTCGTGTGTTGCGTAATATTTACTGCTTTCTTGATCTCTTTTGTGTATCTAGACAACATTGTGTACAAATTATACAGCATATTATACATGTGCCATTTTTTATGAATAAATTTAGAGTCTAATTCAACCATAACACTCAATAAATTTCTCATAGATTGCAGGCAGGAACAAATACACAATCAAAACGTCTTTTAATCTCATAATTGAAAGTGGATACACAGGATGTGGAATTATGGGAATTCTGTCAAACTAACCTCTGCCTACGTGTTGTATTCCTTCGGGATATTTCCCCTGTCATTTAAGCCCTCAAAAAGACTTTCATCATCAAGTTAATTTTTGCAGCGCCTAGAGGTTGTTTGCTTCCCTAAACGTCAATACCATTTCCGATAAGATTTCCACGATATTCATTTAGGAAATACTATATTTCGGATTTTGTAAACACCCATTACATAACGCATCGATAAAGATGAACTATCGGATAAAAAAGATAATTAAGAAGAGTTCGATTTTTAAATAATACGGCATCTATTGTAAATTTGAAAAAATGAGTAATTAATTTTGCTCTGTTATTGATTATCAATGAAATACTCGCTTTCCAAAATCAAATTCAGAACATCCAACACTAAAATTAGTGTCGTGTTTTGATTTTTAATTCTTATCCTAAAATAATGGTGTAATAGTGTAGCATATAGGTATTTCGTGGCGATAGTAACTCGTATTACATATTATACTATTTTCAGTTGGACGTTTATGCTCCTGTAAGTCGCCTCAGTCTAGTGTGTTAGTATGCCCACTTTGTAAACAGGATGTCCCGAGTTCGATTCTCGATTCCAGCGTCGTGTCAAACCTAGCACGTTAACATGGATAGTGATTGGTCCTTTCGCCAAGCGCCTGATATTAGCAGTGAAAGTCACAGGCCTTTCGGTTATGACCACGAAACAGATGCCCCATGTCACAGTTGGCGTTGACATGATAAAGAACCTTAACTGCTACGGCGCCGAGAACCATACGGAGGTCAGCGTTCGTGGTACTTCCCTTACAAGCTTGTGACGTCACTACATGAGTAAACAATTCTCGAATGGGACGAAAAACAATAAACATAGCAACAACGCTTTTAATTTTTGAACCTAATCAAACAACGAACGATCAGGTCAAGGTGCTATTGGTATTATTATCTTTTTGAAATTAGATTTTTAACATACCTTATCATCAACACATATAAAGAGATTATACGTATTTATGTGATTCATAGATATGAAGTCCCAAAGCAAAATATAGATTTGATAACCTTCTGATACTGTGGTGTTAATCTTGCTGTATTGAGATATTGTACTACATTCAGCGTTCTGCAAGTGCAAGGTAGTTTTCTACCTTTAGTATGGACGCGTATCTACTGATTAAGTTGCTTACATGTACTAACAATGCTTTGATTATCAAAACATGAAGCATTCCAGCCTGGAATCTCGATAATTTTATCAAAACAGTACAAAACCCACCCACTCTTACGGAATGTACACTAACAACCTCTCCTGGACATGAGCTTACCCTAAAACCCCAGCCAGAATTGATAATATCCAACAAAGTCACTGTTAAAAAAAGTAATAAAATTATTCTTATAGTTATAAATGTTTGGGAGTTGAAGATAAGCAAAGAAGAGAATAATCTGTGGATATTCTATTGTTTTATCTATCTCCAGGAGTGGGTGATTAGGTGCTGGTATTAGTAGAATGCAACCAATGGTCGGGCATTGTCTCCATCATTCTACTGATATCATCGGCACAAATCCGAATCAGTGCGGAAAGATCCCATATTCTAGAGTTACTAATGCTAAAATCGGACATAATTCGACATTTCCAATTATCTGAATGACAGGAATTATACTTGGACTTTATCTGCTATGATCGTGGCAAAGTCAAACATTTTTGTTTAGTTATCTGATGTAAAACTTCCAGCTCTACATGATTCATGTTTATGTCGCCAAATCATTATGTATACATTTTCTCAGATTCATACACTGTACATACGCAAAATTCTCTTCGTCGTTTGATTTCCATTTCAGCACTATGCATGTTTCGCTTGATTATTATTGTTTCGATAATAAAAACCTACCACTAAAACAGTGGTTTTAAGATTTTGTGTCATCTCTTCTGTATCATATTCATTGTTTTGATGTCCTCATGAACATTGTTCGTCGTTAATTTTGTCTTGTATCATCTCAGATTAGCTAGTATATTAATCTATATACATGTAATATTGTACCATGTTTAAACTTGTACATTGAAGGAAAACATTGCATTGGGCTAATGCTGTTCATGTTTATAAGTAAATATATGCATATTTTGCTGAAATCAAGGTATATTTTGTTCCATTATGAGAACTATTTCCTGCGATTAATGCTGAGTGGAATCTATCTTATGTACTATGTGTACTTCAATGACAGGTTGTCCTATCTCCAGCGATATAACGGGAATTTATTCAAAGGACAACTACACTAAACGGTAAAAATACTTATTTTCGTAGAGTCAAAGTTTCGTGATTTAAGAAAATACGCATTTCTTGAATTTTATTTCTTGGATGAAGAGCAATCGATTTTTTTCGTAGTAGTTTATCTTTTCTTTGTGAAGGCTTGAATTCATGTGTAATTCCACGCCTCCGAAACAGCGAAAAAATAAAACTCCACGAAAAGTAGGGGTTTTACATTATTTTAAATACATAATACGAACTCGAAAAATCAAAAAGAAGTCGAAAATAAAGTCAAAACAATAAGAATTTTCATGATATTAGTTTTGTGGCTTATACAGTTACAAATGAGATTTTTTATTTGAATATATTTATTGTATATAAATCTACAAAAGGGCAGTAAACAAATTCCCTTTCTTATGTTAATAATTATATATCACAATTGCAATATTTGCTCATAAATCAAATGTACGAGGACGACTCAATAAGTAACCAGCCTAACTTATTTGCGGTTGAAATCCAACTCTTCTTCTTTGATATAATTGCCTTTTAGTGTGATGCACTTAGATCAATGGTGTCAGACCGGAAATGACGTCCACGGATATCCTTTTTCAAGTTTGGGAATAGGAAGAACTCGCCAGGAGCTAGGTCAGCGATTAGGCAGTTTACCTCGGCATTTTTCACGAATGGCTATTCTCAGCTGGTCTAGCAAGTTTACATAGTACACTCCAGTTATTGTACTTCTCTTGCGTAAAAAGCCCAACATAATAGTGCCTTTTGCGTCCCAAAATACTTTGGCCATCACCTTGCCAACAGATGGTTGCGTCTTGGACTTTTGGCTCGGCCCTACCCATTGACGACTTTGAGCTTTATTCTCTGGCTCATAATAATGAACCCAAGTCTCGTCTACAGTCACCAGACGCAAACGGAAATCATCTTTTGACCTAATATGCTTCAACAAGGCGTTGCATACTGATGCTCTGGTTGCCATTTGCTCATCGCTAACGGATTTGGGACCCAACGGGCTGTTAGCTTCCGCATACCTAAACGATCATGTAAGATTGTTGATACGTTACCATGTGAAATACCTAATGCCTGCACCATTTCTTCCACCCGAATTTGCCTATCAGAGTATGCCAGATCCCGAACTTTGTTACACATTTCTTCGTCGGTGGCATCCAGTGGGCGTCCAGATCTAGCTTCATCTTCTAAAGATGTTGTACGGAGTTTGAATTCCCCTCCCCAGAATTTAACCTGAGCATAATGTGGTGCAGAGGACCCATAAATATCGGCTAACTCGCCATGTATTTCCTTACCTGTTTTACCTTTTAAATAACAGCACGGTACTCAGCTTTAGATGAAAAGCATGCCTTTGCATCACTAGCCATGTTTGACATTCACTATCTTATTTAAGGTTGACTAGACACGCGTGCAAATTTGTACCCAGATATAAAACATGTATCGAAACAAGGTATGAAAATTGTGACCGTCTCGGTCAACAGGAAATGCGATTGACTCGCCATCGTATAATATAATTACACACTAGAGGTACTTCTTAGCAGCTTATAACGAATGAAATCTACCGGTACCAGATTCCAAAATATATAAAACTGCTGAAAAAAAATTAACCCAGATCCCCACGGGCACGGACAATGAAGCCATAGTTATCTGAATATATCACACATACACTATAAATAGCTTTGTACAATAAAAGCGTCTATGAATTAAAATATCTGGAAGATAAGAGGGTCAGGATCGCGGCATGGTCTGTGTGTTAATGATAGAATTTAAAATGTCAAACTTCGCTGAAGTAGAAAGTTTAGCGCACCTTATCCGATTTAATTTGAACAATATTTCATCATGAGCACTCATCATGTAATAAGTTGCAACAAATAAAGCCACAATGCCTCCTCAATCTGGGGATCCGGGTTAGACTAGGTCCTTAGTACTCCTTACTTGTCACAAGAGGCGACTAAATGAGGCAATCCTTCGAATGAGACCGTAAAACCGAAGCCCTGTATCACAGCAGGTGTGGCATGATAAAGATCCCTCCCTGCTGAAAGGCCGTAAGCGCCGAACATAGGCCTAAATTTTGCAAGACTTCACCAACAATGGTGACATCTTCATTTGAGTGAAAAATTCTCGTGTGGGACATTATACATTATGCAATGGATGAAGAACAAAGAAAGCTCCATATCATTGATAAGTACATTGAAAAATGTCAGTCCTCTACCTATTAATGCACAGTGTTAACACTGTTCCTAAAAATAACGAGGAAATCTGAATCCAGCACCAAAGGTTGGGTGATTGTCCTCAGGAGAAGCTAGAATACTCAAACTCATGGTTTCTTCCTTTTTTTCTTTTTTTTTTTCCACTTTTTATAAAGGCTTTTGATTAAAAACATAATTATGTAAAAATGCCCTTATCATTAGTTTTTAACCATTTTCAAAAACAAAAACCCCCAAAAAACCAAAAAAACAACAGCAAATAAAAAAAAACCAAAAAACCAAAAACCCACAACCCCCCACGAAAAAACCCCCCAAAGGTAATGCATGAAGACAGTATTAGTACTTGATGAATGCTCAAACGTTTATCATGTTACTAGTACTTTATCTGAAGTAAAAAAAAACTTTCCTACCTGTAACCATTACATATAGCAATAGAAACGTTGATTTAACAATAAATGATTGGAGAAATTCAGAACCTTTAAAATAAAAATAAACGTGAATATCTGACCCTCATAAACAACGATTGACATAATGTCATTTTAGATCGTTAATGTAAAGTAAATAACAAAATATTTGTTAAACAAATACAAAAAAGATAGGAAAAACTATTTAGCATTTGTTAAACAAGGTCACTTTGACTCGGCTGGTCGGGCTAGAATAGAAAGGAATTGCAACCCTTAACGATGGGATCATCAAAATAGTGTCAACAAATCACCATTGTTTCTGAACATTCAACGACGGCAATACAGTACTGACTAATGGAAATAAATGTACCTCGAGAATCACCAATAAGTGGCGGGTCATGTTAAATATACGCTAAATACTATACGCTATTGTTATTGACCGTTAATATCGAGGAATTAAAGTCAATACCGTTTCACGTTTTTAACTAAAGACAATGGAGATACTGTCAATTCATTTCATTTCAAATGACTGGTTACTTTATTTCAGACTGTAAGTTTATAAACATTATATGAGAGGGACAGCATCAATAGAGGTATAAATTTTCTATTGTTCAGAAACACGCATGCCTGTAATAACAAATGGAAATATTGGCAAATGAAAAGAGACCCCGGTTTACCGTTAGGGTCTCAAAAGTTAAAAGTTTTGTCATCGATCGCCTCTCATTGTTTGGAATTCCAAGTCAGTTTTAAACTCAACTGTAAATGGAATATCAAGGTTGATAAAACAAAAATTATGCATTGTTCGCTTTTATTAAAAATGTATTATTCTGAGAACACATAAATGATAAATTCATGTCAAACTTTGCACCATTTCAAGGTTATCGCTTATAGGTGTCATTGCAACTTTCTCAATGAGCGTCTGACCCAGTTACAGGAAACTTTCTCTTTCTTTGATTTCACTATTTTTTCCATTCACGTTCTTCTCCTGAAATTATAAAAGTATGATTTTTTACTTTAATGGAAAAAATATTAATGAATAATAATAATAAAAAAAACCCCGCTCAAAACGATACGAAAATACACGTAAAATACTATCAACAGTATGAAGTTTATGAATTGAATGACACGTGCTGATATAATGACCAAAGAGTATCAGTGTTAACATTATTCACGTTTATTATTTCAGCATTATAATTTTCTCAAATGCTTCTTCTACAAAGTGTGCTAATAAAAGGACGAAAACGTTTACTTGAGAAAGTTTAGAATACAATGGTGCTTCGCTGTTTGTATAAAGCAAAATCATAAAAAAAAAATAATCATGAAATGGTAAATACTAATGAATATTGAAACCTGTATTTCTGCAGCACATTTAACGATTAAATATTATTAAAGATGTCTAACATTGGCACTTTTGAAATATGGTTTGAGAGGATGTAGAGATAGAACAGTGATGTGTCCACTGGCATGCACAGAAGAGGGCAAAGATATCTGTAAACTTAACCTGAACTTTACACACATGAATGAAAATTCCGGGAATCTAGACAGAAACTTACCCGAAATTTACACATGAATGAAGATTCCGATCCCGGGAATCTTGACGACAGATATGAATTAAATAATATGGATCGTGTAGGCGTGAGTAACATCGCATTATCTAGCTAAATTGACAATATGAAATTTTAAAGCGATATCATTGGATTTTAAAACTCAAACAAAATATAGCTGAATCTATAAGAAAACGTTGATGTGTCTGTGTGTGTGTGTGGGGGGGGGGGGGGGGGGACTGTTAGAAAATGGCTATGACTGCGCTTACGCCGGCTATTTGACCTCCTAATCTTTGTTGTGTTATTTAGAAAATTGAAGATTTATACATATTAGGAGAGTAATCTTTTGAAAATGAATGTTCTCAATAGATCAATAAAATTCAACAAGATGTTGTATCTCCTTTGAGTAACTGAGTTTTACAAAAACATTTTTGGAATAATTTCATTTTTAGTGCATTAATAATACAAATCATTGAATTTTAATATATATCTCTTAACACTTCATGTGTATTTACAATATGAATATTTTCACTGTGTATTTCTGAAATATTCTGCACTTTTTACTGTTTAAAAATAAACTATTCGTATCAAAATGCATATGATACAATATATATATCACATAGATCATTATCATCGAGTTTATTTCAGCCTTAATGGAGACGCGATTTCAAGAATCAAAGCAAAATTATATATGAAACTAACACATTTTTGAGTGAAAAGAAGAAAGTATATTATAGTTATTAAATAGACAGCCTTTGCAGCACAAACTCCTACGCTCATTACAATGAAGGAACTATGTAGCATATATCCCTCAATAAATTTAAAAGTCTTTGAATAGATAGTAAAATAAACGATATAGATTATTTATTGCAATCTCTTCATATTTATCTCTGAATATTTTTGTTAGTTCGAGATTATAAGCGTAGAGAAGACAAGTGTTTCTTTAAGCCGAATTGGGAAAGAAAGCATGCTGTCTCATGCAGGGAACATTATTTTACCTCGTTTTTCCTGCAAAGAAGGAAATTGCTAATTAAATCATTGGTTCCAAACAAACGAGGTGAAGCGAGATCAAAAAGCAAAAGGTCGCCACATGCAGCATATTAACGACAAACGATGAAGTAGAGAAAATGCTGTAAAAATGACGGTAGTTTTATAGAACAGGATCTGGTGCATAAGTCAGGAATTTTATCACTCTCTACCCCACTTTCAACCCATCCACACGATTATATAAATGAATTATAATATAATCATCTATATTATACATATACATACACATTTTACCATATCACTGCATTTTCAATGAACTTTAAACGATACATAATTACTAATCATAGTTTTTGTTTTTTTTTTATCCCGAATATGTACATTAAATGGATGCTGAATATCGATATTTTGTCGACAATTATTTTACCGTTTCTTTCCTTACCATTTAAATCAAAGACGTTGGTTTTTAAATTAATCATACCCTGACATTTTCGATAATAGAAAGACCCACATTTGGCCATTGCTGCTTTCCAATCAAAAGTAAACAAATACGACTACCTGTGTCCACAATCGTATTATCTATTTTCAATAAACTGTCGAAAAAATGATAAATTGAAATCACAATTATACCTCACTTTTTTCGAAATTAAACATCATACAATTTGTTATTTGTCAGTTGATTTTTATTGAAGGTTTTCGTCGATCCCTTGTCGTGAGAGACTTCCCCTGGGACGAACAGACTATATTAACTATTCCGATTCATTTGACATAGCTTGAAACCTGGCGAAATCCCATAGCGACCAGAATTCCTATCAAAATATTGCAGAATTGATTTTACGTCATATTGAAGTATAATTAGTGAAGATCATATTGCGAATATCTGAAATAAATTCCCATATGAATGAAATAAATGTATGAAAATGACTCTTCACCACAGATTTTTTCTTTTCCCTTTTTTTAAAAATTGATTTTGGCGGCAATTTTTATGAGTTTAATTTGCCTTCATATTGCATGTAAAGAGTGCCAGGTACGAATATTTATCTCTAGATAGTTATATTTATCCGCATTTCGTAGTTTCACCATGAACTAACCTACACTGTTTCACTTAGACGCATACATCTGATCACGTAGAATAATAATGTGAAAACCCTCAGCATGTCATTCCTTAAAAACCATTAGGTAGTGCAACAGTAGCAAAATAAATTAATCAACGTTCCTATTTTAGTACTGAACATTGATGAATACATCTCCATGTATATCTTGGTATAGTAACACGTAAAGTGCTGATACGTTGTATTTTTCTCTATATGTTATGGGAATCATCGTTCGTAAGATACATGTAATAAATATAATGAAAAAAGAACTGACGATGTGATCAAAATTGAACTATTTCATGGGCGTAATTAAGTTTTTTTTTAATCTAGCTAAAGGGAAATTGAAGTGCTTCATCATCATGTGAATCCACAGGGAGCAATCTGTATACTACTTTTATCTGAAAGTGTGAGCAATATGTGATTTTTGAACGTGAAGTGGAAAGATTCTATTCATCTATGTATGTAAAAACAGGAAATATGTTACAAATCTGCAGCGTTGAACAACAAAAATGAATGTTTTCGCATTGAACCGAAATATCTATATAGAAGTAAATGTGACGGAAATTTAAAACACGACGTAAATGTTTACATACACAGTAGTTGATGCTTGGTATGACGAAAAACTGTAAATGAATATACATAAGAAAACCAACCGTTTTTGCCGCTTTCTTGACGACTTTTGCAAAGTGTTCAAATGCACAGACAATACCAGCTAGGGCAATGCCACCAAGAAGAATGAAGAACACTCCAGCCACGCTGTCAATGCTGAGTTCAGACGTCTCGTCTGCTGAGGGTTTGGACAGATCAGGACAGGAGCGGCTTGGCCACCACCTAAAAATAGCATGTTGTTTATGTCAGCATTATTAAATACAGGCATTTCCCCTACTTCCTATACAATGTAGCTAGGTGAATACCGTATATCTGGTAAATTTGGCGTTGGGAATACTTTGCGTATATTTCTTTTAAATAGAGTAGTTTGGAATCTTTGGAATATTTGACAAGTGTATCATTTACCGGTATATGAATAAAGTTTTTGCAAATTTTTTCTCTTCCACCAAAAAGCAAACATTTTCAGCGGGCAAATGTCCCAATATAGGTAACTAGTTCGCTTCTATTTTTTGTGATGCAGGATTTTTACCAAAGAAAACACCAGAAGTACAAAGTTCATTGTCCAAGAAAATCTTGTTTATTTGAACTGTATGAAACGACGACATATCTTACTTATTTTCCAGTTGATGAAGCATCCCCGTGTCACTCAGCTTAAGAATGGCCATAGATAAATCCTCACGGTAGATGGCCCCAGGAGGGACACCGATACCAAAACCCTTGGGGTCAAAATGTGGACCTATCTCCATGAACTGGCAATCTTCTATTGTTTTATACTTATTTACAGTTGTGTCCCAGAAGAATGCGTAATTTCCCTGCTTAACCTTTTTAAATCCTTCGTCCGTATTGTCTACCATAGACGATGGGTCGACTTCAGACATCTGCGCCCACATTTTGGCAAAGTGTTCAATATTTGTATTTTTAAAGAAAAACATAATTCCACTGCTTTTCACAGTACCATATTTAATTTTAGTTTGAGATGCCAAGTCAGTGACTGATTTTATTGGTGTATTAATCTTCTTGACTGTCAGGAATGCAGCCAAATTAGCTGTATAAGATGATATCAAAATGAGTGCAAAAAACCACCATGCACTTGTTAATATTCTGCCTGGAAGTGTTGACGGCGATGCGTCCGTATTTCCTTGCAGCAGAGAACCGAAAACAAACCAGAAACTCTCCCTGAATGAAATTACCGGATATTCTTTGTTTTGACGTATACCAAATTTTTCCAGAAAGTACAGTATGACGCTTACCATCACAAAAGCACCAAATGTACAGTACCAAACGTTTTTATGAAGAGGATTCAGGAACTCAAAGTATGATTGTTCAGACTGGGGAACTCGCATGAGAACACTGATGTAACGTGTCATAAATGGCTTGGTGAAATCCACCGCTTCTTCTCTCTGTGAATTGATGCTGAGTGGAGCAACTAACATAGTGGCATTCTGCAATCATGGAGACTAGGAGTGAGCGAGGAAAATTGTGAAATTTTCACGGAACATTTACTTACATCATTATTATTCGCAGTACTTTGCCCTAGCACGACCCAAACACAGCCATGCTATTGGGTCGTGATTCGTAACTTACCCCAGCCAGTAGCTCCCCTATCATACCATTCCACTCCCCGTTTTCCATTTTGGTACCGAATTTGCCATCGTGTACCAGATAAATTTCGAAGTTGAAGTCAAGCATTTTCGCCACTTCTGTAATAAGATCGACAGCGAATCCCTCATATCGGTCATTTCCCAAACGCTGCATATAATCTCTCTTCTGCATCGTAAAAGGCTTCTCCTACAAATTATTAATATGTAACATTCGACTTTTCTCTGGCTGTTGTGATAATGGCAAACACGATTATTATCATTTCACTATCAATAGTGATGCTTTGTATTTCAATTACAATGTCGTAATGATTTCATATTTTGATCGTTTTAATAAACGAATGCTGCTAATGCTGTGAATTTGATACGCATATATTTACATACCAATATCATAACAACAGAAACTGTTCTTCCTTTTAAAGGAAAAGAATAATTTCTGTTTAATCTTTTCACATCTTCAAAGTGAATACGTGATTCTGATGCGTTGTGATGAGACCTCCACACCCCAACCTAACAAAGATAACACACATACTATACACACTAATAACTGAATCTCAGCATAACATAATCGTTCTCAATCAAAATGGATCCGTGTATTTTAACACTGTAAAAATGATATTTCAGTAGTGACGCATTTCTGCTCCTGTTATGGGAATGAATGAATTACTTTTCAATGAAATTATTTTAGTGAAAATATTTCAACCTTTAACATACAATCCACATATCACTTTATTAACATCTTTTCTTTACACTTTTTGGTTTAAAATTTGAGCCTATACTCACATATATTGGAAATGTAGAATTTGAAACTTGTCTGGTAGAAAATTGGGCAATTACCATATAGTTAATAAATGTACTGTTATATAACCTGTATCTCGATACCTTGCTAAAATGAAGATGCATCTAAACTACACAATAATCAGTAGTAGGTACATGTAACAGCATCGATATAGTAACCCCTTTTCAAAACTGAAAACTTAAAATACCAAACACTGAGAAATAAATACCTTATTCAAATTTCGAAAATGCTTGTAGAGTATATTTTGTGTAAATAACACACGTTAAGGTATGCCACTCCTCAGTGTTACTATATCAAAAATAAATTGGAAAATATTAATTTTGACATGTCCAATGTTTTGCTTTTGATATCGTTACTAATTGTAATGATAGGCATTTCCTCATGAACGCTCTACAGTTGTAAACAATGCGCACGTGGATACAAAATTACTCTTTTTTGCAGAAATTTAATTTAAAAACCTGGCAAATATGAATATATATAAGAAAAACAAAATGTAGACTGATATAAATTTGTAATTTGTTGCAAATTGATAAATATTCATTCTTACTGAATATATCTATAACAATTCTGACATTTTCAGACAATGCGATTTGAAAGACTATAAAATAAAGTAAGAGTAGAGGGTCTTTGAAGAAAGACAAAACAATTTCTTAATTTTTTTTTCTCGCAAAGTGGATAGATGTTGGACATTTACATGATTTCCAGAAGACAACCAAAGTTTGTAATAAATATCTATAACCATGTATTTTTATCTGTTTATAAATCACAATACTCTTTGAGTGAACCATAGGTAATTCGTGTTATCCACAGTGCTGGGTTAAGCCAATAACCATATGTACTTGTAAAATATATTCAATAAGAATGATAATAATGATTGGTTTTTATATAGTGCCTTTTCCAGCATATGCTGCTCAAAGTGCTTCACAATACATTATTACCCCAGCAGACCTGAAAAGAAAAGATTATATGAATATCCTTTGCTATATTTAAACATTTCGTTTGTACTTGTTTTAATCAGGTTTTTTTTATTTATCAAGAATTTTTATTCATTAAGAAGTAGCAACTGAGAAGTCGAAACTTCGAGAAAAATTGCATTCATTCCAACATATGTAGGAACCCTTAACCACATCAACCAAGATGAATCTATATTCGAATTTTTTCTTTCATTTTACATCTAAAGGTTACATACTTTTTATTTGCAATATAATCATTGTAACAGAAAGTATATCATAATTATTTTATTTTTTGTTATCAATTTCGTATTTTGTCGAAATGTTTCCATGGTAACACGTTATTAGCCTTCTTCCAGTTTGTTTTCTGATGTTGTCAATGCCACCATCGATAAGATTTACTGCTGTGTTCCACAAGAAGTCCATATTGGTAAATTGTGTAGATAATTGACGATCTTACAATAACTAAGATGTTAGCTTGGAAACATATATTGTTATTAATCTCTTCAAATAAAATTAAACAGTTTAATTAAAAATTGCAAACACTATCCGAAAAGAAATTGAAATCAACCTTTCATGTCATTTTCATTTTCTCCATGGTAACGCCTATAATTTCCTACTGGATAGTTTCTATACGTAACACGTGATTCTACATGTAGATACAGAGCAAAGATCTTCGTTTTCTAACCTTCCTACCCATTGGCAGGATAGCAACCAAAATGAACAATCAGTCCTGTTTTTATCACTGTTTAAAGTATATCGAAAATCTTATCATATATGCCAAATAATAAGTGGTTACGGAGAATAAGTAATTAAAAGATAAAATTTACACAAGCACCAAAACATTGGGAGTGACGTACCTTAAGCTATCTGCTGCTAAAGAAACATACGCAAAGCAGGGTGTGTAACGTAGGAAATTTAGTACATGTTCCACGAACACTTTCCACTCAACCTTTGTTGAATTAAAGATCAATAAAAATTTGTGATGATCTATCTGTTTTCCTAATTAAGAAATGGTGACATGATCTTCAAAACAAATTCGTAAAATTCAGAGATCATCGCTCGGTGACAGTGAACTTCCATAGTCAGCAAAAGATTCCAGTTCTAGGGTCTCATTCTATATCAGTACTCCTGACTATGACCAGAAATTATCATAATAAATCATTAGCTTTCAACGTAAATTTTAGCTTATTTCTAAATGAAACATAAATAAATTGATCAAAAATCTGGATAGTTTTCTTGGGACAGAAAGTTTAGCTTTAATTGTAAATTCTTTTAAAACCGGGTCCATTTTTTCCCTCTTTTTTTATAGAGGTGATTAACCATTGGTTGTCTCCAGTCGTACACTGGAGAATCCACATATACTAATATTGTAAAGTTCCAGGTGTATTTGTCAAACGAACACATTCTGCAATTCAATGGTACAATACGGTTTAGATATCATAAAGTTTATTTGTTTAATATGTACACGTACGGTAGCCTTATAAAGCATATTACTTTTTATTACTGTGATATTTGTTGAATTTTAAGTCAATTTGTAAGTGAATAAAATGGCGCCATTTCTTTTTAAAAGTATTCATCATGTCACCATTCTTTGCGTGGGGGGTGATTTCAGCAGTGAAAGCCACACCTTCTAGTAAGCAAGCTAAAAAACAACAAAACCCCGACATACCGATGTGCTGGAAAATTCATGGCCCTGTTTTGAAAATGCAAGCAATATACACTTTTAAAGTAAAAGCCTTCGTCATTCACAGCTACATGTAGACCGAAGAACAGAGGAAATTGTTCACGATTTGATTTCTTTTTAATTACATGTAATTACAAATCGATTTAACGTTTATGATAGGCAGATGATTTGAAGGTGATATATCAATGACCTTCTGCAAATATCGTTGGACATCATTTTGATAAAAAGATTCCCTCTGTACTTTTGCTTATTATGCATTTTCAGACGACTTTCCATGCATTTTCTTGAATATAAGAAATGCGCATCATTCGCTTTGCAGGTCACAAGTGGAAACCGGATACGTGCTGCAACGCTTACACGGCGTACATGTGTCTACATAGGCTGAAACAGGATGAGCACATAAAGCTATGACGTAAAACATTACGTCAACTGTCACTATACCCTCTACCTTACTTGTTTTATGCACACTGCTTACATTATACGATAATAACCCGTCCTTCCAATACTCGTTATCTCTGGTGACAAACCTCTACATAAAAATCAGATATCTGTTCACAAATCTTATATAAAAATATACAGCTTTCATAAAGATGAAGTTTAAGTATACTAAACGTGGCTTGCTCGTCAAGAGGCACTTTGTAGGATTTTGATTTTCATTATTCCTGCCTAAATTGTACATTTTCTATTGCTGTATGATAAATTGAAACCCAGTAGTGATACTTCACATCTACTATAAAAATTAAATCCAAGAATTTTATATGAATTCAGGTCTATATGATTCGTTACCTGTAGGGAATCAAGACCCTCTATCTCGGACAGTTTGATGGTATAATTATATCGTCTGCCACTGGAACCAAATTCAATATCGCCAGTGTAGCCAGGAATTCGAATCTGTAAACAGAATGATTGGTGATTGACGTACCTCCTACATAATATCATAAAGTCGTATATGCATATAGTCAGTGATATTTCAAGTTTTTAAATGTTGTTCCGACGTTTGTAGACATTATGCACATACCTCTACAGTTCAAGTAATAAAAAACTACTTAGTTTCCTAGAATTGAAAAATTGAAAGACAAAGCTTAAACAGACTGTACGAAGAATTGACCTTTCTCAGTTCCTCTGCAATGGATTTGGCAGTGTCACTTCGCTGCACCTCTGTGGCTTTTGAAAGCGTCACATTCAGCACCTTTAACGAGTCTGCTGCAAGACTAATGTTGAGGCGCTGCACGTTGTCCACGGTTGATATCTCATTCCTGCTATCAAATTCCATGAGTCCAAAGACCGTGAAGTTCAAGAAGACGTCCGGAAAATTTTTAAATACTGGAACCAACTGATCTCCCTATAAAACATCAATCGATGTGAAAAATAATAAAATACAATTCTATCAAATTGAATGTATTATATCGATATTTTTGTTAGCAAGTGTTCAAAACTCCTTTAAAATTTTAAATAACCAAATCACAAAAGTATTGATACATTCACATATTTAAAAAAATAGTACCGGGTCATAGAAAAACCACTCAGAAGGTTGAGATAACATTGCCAAACTTCTAGCCTAGACAAATGAAAAATTACACAGAAACAGTTACATACATCTCCATAAAATGCAAAGCATGTCTATTATAAATATAAAACTTCATAGTGCTTATTCGGAATGTTAAGTTACTTTCTAGTCTTTTAAGAATATTCTGTTAATTCAGATACGTTAATTGTGATTCATTTTAAAATCAACCAAATCATTACAATATACTTCAACGTCATAAATTTCTTTCACAGTGATTGAAATATTCACCTGGTCCAGAATAATCTGAGTGTGGTCTTTGGAGCAGAAAATGATGCTTTTTTGGACAAAAGCCTGTCTCATACGTACTAGGTGGTCCCTTACTTGTTTCTCTACAACCTTGTCATTCGAGTGAGGTTGAACATGCCAGGATTTTACCGTTAGATCATGGTTGGTCAACAACTGCTCCATTATGTACACGCCTAAAGTGTCAGAACATCATACTTGTATTGGTTTGTTGAATCAATTATCTAAGTCATGGGCTGATTATCATTAAGAAAGCTTAAAGAAATGTCTTATCATTGTTAGAAGAAAGTGAAAAGATTAAGATAAAAAACAGTGATCAATCTCATAAATCCTATAAGGAGTACAAAATTAAGTGTTGGGCGAACACGGACCCCTGGACATGCCAGAGGTAGGATCTCGTGCTTAGGAGGAGTAAACATTCTCTGTCGACAGGTCACACTCGCCTTGAGCGAGGTATTTCTTTGGATTGTAAAGCCCCGAACACACTGTATCAATGAAACTGGGGCTGAAGTTTACATAACACACTGCATCAATGAAACTGGGCTTGAAGTTTACACAACACACTGCATCAATGAAACTGGGGCCGTAGTTTACATAACACACTGCATCAATAAAACTGTGGCCGTAGTTTACAGAACACAAAATAATATCAATTATCTTGAATGGTCCCTGACATATATAATTTCAAACAAGTTATGGACAAAGATTTTAACGCTTTCAAATCAATTGAACAGGCATTGATTTCATATAACATTTTCATAAGACTGTATTTTAATTTATTTTTATTATGATCATGAATTCCTTTTTAATTCAGTCTGTATGTAAAATGCGAAGCCTTCATGAAGAATGCCTTTGGAGTTCAAAATATTTAACAAAAATATTTTAGAGAAGTTTTGAAATCAAGAAAAAAAATAAAATGAAATATTGCTTTTATTGAAGTAACAGCAGACTCTGTACTTTAAACAGGTGTTATTTGTATCTGCATAATATCTGAAGATAAAAACCCCAATCATACAAGAAAACTCACATATCGATTTAATGATTGATTACATTAGAATGATAAGTTTTTTTCCCCATTTTTACTTCAGAAATCGTAATGATGCATAGATTTACCAAAACACGGAGACAAAAACGAGGATGGACATGGGTTTTATCTTAAGTTGACGTTCTTCATACTGAAATGTCTCATATTTGTTTATCAGACAGCATGACAAGACGTCATTAGACTTCCCACCAGACTTTCGTCAATCATTATGTTTTCGTAATCTAATCCGACATGTTCTTGTCTTGATTATGTCTTCCTCCACCACAAAGCTGCCTTCATTGCACCATATGCTCATGTGGTGAAAAAGATTATGTAATAAAAACGATACGTAAGATTTACAGGTAGCGAAATATCTTTTGGAAAAAAATAAAGTATATATCAATCTAATTCCTTCATATCTGGTAGATTCGCCCACTTCTTTAAGATGGCATTTCCTAACTGTCCTCCACAGCTGACTGTTGTGTTATTAGTTCTGTATATGTAATGCTTATCTAGTAATTAAATAGCCAAGAACAAGCTCACTTAATCTTTTAACATTTTCCTTTCTCCATCTGTTTTACTTCTAACATTGATTGAATTTAGAGGATAAATTGACAGCTTCCTCAAACACGATGAGCATATACGTACTCTGCCTCCAATCCTTCTGTTTTTGTTTGTTTTAAAAGGTTATCTTAATCTACTGTTTGTTTTCTTCATAGGTTAGCTTAATCTCTATTGTTTGTTTTGTTTATCGGCAAGGTATCAATAAACATTCGAGTAAAAGTAAAGATAAATGATTTTGAAAGCTAAAGAAGTAAAAGTTGCCAATATATCGAGATCAATAAATAATACATATTGATTAACCTAGCGTAAAGAATCTGTATTTAACGCATATTCTGTAATCATCGAAAGAACACCTTACCCCTGATGTCGTCATAAAACAGGCTGACTTTGTCCCAGTCATAGCTTTTTGTCATATCAAATATGGCTTGACTGAAGTCCTCTAGAGGTGGTAAAATTTGGAATGTATATTTCAGGTTGCTTCTTGCAGCAGTTGTACATATGTATGGAATTCTCAGTTTATCAGCTACAATGCCCGTGGCGTCATCATAAGGACCAAGAATGACGTCAATTTGGTTATTAGTCAGGAAGTCCTTGACTGTAATACCAATGGTGAAAGGCCAAATCACTAATAATTCTACCTACATGTTCACAGAACAATTTCACAGAGAAGTGTGAATTTAACGAAAGATTTTCCATTTTGAAAGGTACTTTAAAGTTGAATATTTCAAAATGATAGAAAACATGCAAGACATCTGATACAAAGAGTATAAATGAAAATGAAATTGAATCATTTTCAAGTGTTGCTGTTCAATGAATGCGCCTTTTAACAATTCAAAAGGTGGATTTTTTAATGCAATAAATTGAACATTAAAGTACATGAGATAAATGGTTATAAATATGTTGGAAAATGATTTTGATTAAAAAAAAGTTACCTTTTAGCATTTTGTCATACTGTGATTTCGGCTTGGGAATAACAATGTTTGACATTGTTGAAGGGAATGAAAGGTTGTTTTTCTCCAGCAAATTAACGTAGATAGGTTTCCAAGTGCTAACGACTCCTACAAAACCCAATGCAGAATAAAAGGATGTGGTTGTCGTCAAGTCGTTTTGTACAGAAAGAATGCGTTTTGTTTAAATGCTTCATCACCCAATCACGTGTTCATGAGTATGCATGGCCATTGTGAGTATACATAGAGATAAATTGTTTGTCACCACTCAACGCAACATTCAACGAAACTAGTTCTATTATTCCTCTGATATTGGAAGAACTTCAAAGACTGTTAGGATGTCTCTAATTATAGGAAGTCCTCAGATCATTGTTCATGTGAGCAAAAAGAAATTCTGAAAAACTAGACCTTCTAGATTCGAACACGGGAAATCCTGTGATCATATGTGTGTACCTTTGAGATACATTCTGTATACTGAAATTTTAAAGAAATAACTCCCCCTACCTTTTTTTTCTTGTTTTTTGTTGTTGACAAAATTCATGAAAATAAACATACATAAACCATTGAACTATTTTACACATATGAAGAATTTCGATATATTTTCTCAATGTTAATACATATACATGCTGTTGCAATTCAATTCTTTATCCAAAAGATATTACTTTTGTCATAGTAGAGCTATATATAATGAACATGTATGTATAGTAGTTTTACATACTACTGAACATAAAGAATATATATATATATATATATATATATATATATATATATATATGTGTGTGTGTGTGTGTGTGTGTGCGTGTGTGTGATACCATTATATACTTGCTTTACAGAAGCAATAAACAAATTGTCCTCCAATGCACCTCTATAAAGTTTCATGGAACAGAAAGCTATTAGACAGGTTAGGTTAGAGGGAAACTTGAACACGGAAAAAAACTAGTGCAATTTGATTTATCGAAATATTACTCTGCAAGCAAAATAATAGGCATTCTAATTTCGATTTTTCAGTAGGTTCAATATACATGTAGTTATTTCATTTCAGTGAAATGTAGTGGGAATTCTCAGAATAGATTGTAAAAAACATTTTGGCATCAAAAATACAACGTCAGCTCGGCTCTTCTTATACTAATATTCTGTAATGGCAAACGTATCAAAACTATTTCGCAACTCTCTGTCTGCTCTCTCATTGTTTATAAATGTTATCAAAATGAAATTTATTTAAGGAAACTTATATTTAGTTTAAGACATTTAGGTATGAGAAACTGTAATATAATATGCGAGTGACAGGAGAGTCTACGTAAAGATAGTCACTTTGTCACTTTTGGTTCGCAACAATGGACGAATAAAATTGGACTAAAATTAGTGAAACATGAAACATAGAAAATAAGTGAATTGTTCTAGTAAATTTGTTGCAGTTTGATATCACCGTATTGTGGGAGAGCAGGAGTGTCTGTGTAGTAACGATAGGTACACTATCTTCAAGTTTTAATTTTACAAGACACTTGCCAGGCAGTTGCTTAAAACTACTGACGTTTGTATTTAAGGATGCAAAGGTAATTCAGGAGTATATAAGATCCTTCCCGTATATATTTTCTACGTAAAAAGAAAATTACTTCTACAACGATCTCTCTCTCTCTCTCTCTCCACATAAAATAGAAACAAGTTATCACATATTTTTCTACACGTATGGCTGGTTTGAAATCCAACATCATTTACATAACGAAATCATATATGAACTTCAAGATAGTCGCATGACTTCACACACTTTCCCTCTTCAGTCCAGATTAGTCTTTTTCGTCTCACACGACTTCGTATGACAGGTAATTACAGGTAACGAATATTGGATGAACAGTATGGCATAGTACTGTGATAAAAATAGAGATCACTTACCAATCTTTAGATGGAACGGTTCCTCCGTGGTGACGTCATAGAGCGTGACTATAACGCCAATCACGAACCAGAAGAAGCGTTGTTCCATTTCTGTTGCCCACCGTCAGACGACACTTTCCATTTCGCCCGAGCCTCCAGTCTGACGGCTATACAAATACCGTAATCACTGAATTATAACATGCTTTATGTCGAAGTACTCGATCAACGAAGAGTTTCGTGTGGTACAGAATTTGGTTCTGATCAACAAGCATCAGTGAATAGTCAAGCCACGGCTGAGTATTCACTACAGCAGCCTGAGATCGATAATCGTATAACCTATCAAACCAGCAATGGGAGAACTGGAAATCAATGTTGGGAGGTTTTTCAGTCTAATGAAGTTTAGATCATTAACTATTACTACATGTACTGCACTACTCTTTCTATATCCAGTCAGTACATTGTTACCTTCTACAGATAGGAACAATGGATACATTTATTGTTACTTATGTTCAGTAAAAACATGTTGTATCTTTAAACCAGATCTATACCAATTAAACAAAATATGTGTTTGAAGGTTAGTGCATTCGCAGGTGCTGGTAGGGATGCTTCACATTACAAATTGTTTTCTCCTGGTCAGCAAACAAACGGACGCACGGCAACTCTAAACGAACCCAAAACATTAAACACATGAACGTGTATCTGGCAAGTCAACAGATTTAGGGGTAATGATTGGGAATTTATAACACTGAAGTGTGTATCCATATCTGAATGTTGAATTACAGCAATTAATCAAATTTTTAATAACCTACTGAAAATTATATTAAACAATGCAGTTCATTTTAATTTCATTGAGTTCTCAAGATTAATAAATTAATCTAACTCACTTTTAAATTCGGAGAGCCATACTACGAATAATTTTGAAATACTTTATTAATAAGTCTAAGTCTGGTGAGAAATCAAGAGAAATTATATATATATATATATATATATATATATATATATATATATATATATATATACCGAATCGATTTGTAATAATTGAATGTTTCTTTCTCAACTACATTGTGTCTTTCATCAAAACTTGGAATTTGTGAGATATGGAGATGTGTATAGCAGCAAGTATCAAACAAAAAAAAAAAAAAAAAAAATGGTAGATGGATTTTGAAGCAGATAAAGAATTAGAATATAAAATATCATGCAGAAACATACCACACACTGTGTTTGTTTAATAGGTTAGAATAACAGAGCCACTGTCGTTTTTTATGATTTTTGAGGTTGCAGATAGTAAATTATTCAAATTGTCATTCAACCTTAAATGCTCTCTCGAATAGCTTTCACCTAATAACCTTTAGCCTTAGTTGTTTTTTTTTTATTGATTTTGTTGAGTTAATCGTACTCCAGGGGCATTGTCGCTAAATATGTAATCTTTATAAGGTATTTCAACATTTCACAATTACATTTGAAAATGTTACTAATTATCTCTTACGAAATATTTATCTTATTCATATACAAACGTAGTAATAAAACGAATGAGAATCATCAAATTGTTTACGAGTCAAATGTTTCAAATAGAGGCATCATTCAGTATCACGAATCCTAGAAATAGTGAGAGGAAACGGAAATCCTGCGAGGGAATTGTAGGTAAATAAACTGCATTCGGTCGCATTGTCTTGAGAATACACGTGCTTTTACTTACCACTAGAACAATGACCCGTGCTCTTTCTGATCAATATATATTTTATGTCAGGCCGACCATATCAAACACTTCCACTGTTTATGAAAAACTAATATACAAACGTCAAAAATCATACCATAAGTTCTTCTTAGACTTCAACAAAGTGCCCCATAGTGTAAATACCCATCTTCTTTCCATAATTAACTGACTGGGTGGTAAACTGACCTCGGTTCAAAACAGGTCAAAGACGTTTGATATCAATAACAATAAACACACTGCCATGAAATTATAAGAAGATACGATACTATCCTATGGGGTTGAAAAATCCCCAGCAATTGAATTCGGAATCCGACTGTGACGCTTTGCACATTAGACGATTTATGATATAATTAAAAAGTAACAAAATTATAACTCGGCGTACATCAATTGCCATTAAGACAACTTTTTATCACGCTTTACTACATAGTTGCAATTTTTTTTTTCAATTTATCTACGTAGGCACACGAGAAGACTAATCAACAGTGCTCTCAGGCATGTAATCAAGCAGTGCTGAACTCAGGTTCCTTCCACTCGGTTTTTTCTAGAATGGAACATTTTTTTTTTTAGAAAAGGAATTTTAAATATTTGAGCATTGTCACGTTTAGCGAATGCCTTTACAGTATGCATTGCTAATTTTCTTTTAATATTTTAAAATTTTCCTTTGATACGGCAAGACTGACGTGTATACAAATTAAAACGTTTATCTTAAAGCTATACTTGAGCTGGAAAAAAGGATACAACCCTCCTCCACACTCCAGACCCTGGACTTTGATGTTAAGGTTAAAAAGTCTGTAAAAAGAAACACAACTCGTGTTCGACCACAAAGTCATGCCTTCGTGTGTTTGAGAAGTGAAATCGGTATTGACTATCCATTGTGAATAGAAAATTTTAGAGTTCTTTATATATATATATATATATATATATATATATATATATATATATATGTGTGTGTGTGTGTGTGTGTGTGTGTGTGTGTAGACCTTGTACTATGTATGGAGGCTAAGCCTTATATAATAGACTTTGCCTGCAGCTTAATCCTACCATGATATACATTATAAAATATAGCATCGCCTAACATGATACGCCCGCATACGTTATTGACAAAAAAATTCTAAGTCTAAGGACCATAACTCCTTCAAAAAATTGTGGTCAGCATTCCCCTTGTACTGTGCACATCTACACATTGTGATTGTGTTTTGTACCAAGTTTCATTAAAATTCCCACAAGAATTTAAGAGGAGTTGAGAAGACAAAGAATTTTGCATAGAAAAAAAACTAACAAACAAATTATAAAAAAAACCCCAAAAAACACCAAGTCCAAGGGCCAAAATTCCTTTAAAGAATTGGACAGTGTTCTCATTGTAATATGCACATCTACACATTGTGAGCTTTCTTTGTACCACGTTTAATTAATGTAACTATAAACTCATCACTAGTAATGATTAAGGTATTCCGTTACACTACTCCATGTCAGATTTGCTTTATAACCATAAATTAGAAATTTTTGGTTCACTTCTGGTGAGGACAGGAAGTGACTGCTGACAAATTTAACTCAATGGACTCACATACTACGAAAGGTCTTTTACTAGGATTTGTAAGTTTGATATCCTAATCTTTTACCGTTTCTGAGATCTCGTGCGGGAAAAATTTCTTTTATAAGGATACACTAAGATATTGTATGTATAGTTATAATACAACAATCATCTACCATATTCCTATCAGACTCCATTACTCTGGTTTCATCTATCCGTATTGAAAACTGATAATTGATATTGCAAAGAAGAGGCGAAATCCACGAAGTTTAAGAAAGCAAAAGCAAAATATGTCGCCTTCTTGTTTTGGCTTGTTTGCCTTCGTCACCCCTCACGTGGGGATCTGGGTTAGAATATGTCCTCTGTACTCCTTACTTGTCATAAGAGGCAACTAAATGGGTTGGTCCTTGAGATGAGACCGCAAAAACCGGGGCCCCGAGTCTGTCAAAGCAGGTGTGGTGCTATCAAAATCCGTCCTGCTCAAAGGACGTACGCCCGGAGCATAGGCCTAAATTTTACAGCCCTTCACAAGCAATAGTGACGTCTCCATATGAGTGAAAAATTCTCAAGAAAACTTTACAGCCGCATAATTTGGTATTGAACTGTATATCATGACAGGAAATACTAAATTAGACTGTATTCATATAATTTTGAATTTCTTATTTTATATTAAATATATCACTGTAATTACCTTAAGAATCAGGGCTACGTTTAACTAGAAGTAACCTAGTTAATTCTTTATTTTATTTATTTATTTATGTTTTACATTGACTGTCTTTCGCTAAATTCTGAATGTTCAAATCAACTTGTATTCTAAGACACTAACTTCTTGTTATACTCATGATGAAAGTAAATGGCCTTTTAGGATTCGATACGATGAGTATGGGGTTTTTCCTGATCCATTGCGACGGTTACAATAGCACTTGGAGTCATCGACACAATTGATTCCTCAGTGAACGGGCGAATCTGCTTTTTTTTAATAAGATGAATGCAGACGGAGACTCTGAAAGGACTTGATTAGAAAATCAGTCTCCTTTATTCAAGCTATTGCCTACATGGACAATATTGGATAAAGTAGACCTTGACAGACGTTTTCCAAATCTCAATACGCCACTAGTCTATGCACTTATGTTAATCATATCTGACATTATGGGGAAACTGTGTAATATAAAGAGCTAATGTTTAAAATCTTTTTCATCAATTGCTTTACTATAATGATTTTGTAACTTTTTGCATGGTGGGAAAATGCTACATGTTCGATTTATCATTGTACAAAAGTATTGATACAGTTATAAATGATGTTAATTTTATTGAAAATTTATGCGTAACAGTTGAGCTGATTTAATTTAATTCACTTTCTTCCACACTGTATACAACTATGTTTGCATGGAAGTTTTGTTTGAAAATATATTGCCATATTATACGGTATACACATATTGATGTGATTAACAATAACGTCATCAGAAACACGGAACAGATACTTGATCTTTTACCTGTTCATTGGAGCACTGAACATGGTGTGTTTTTCTCGTGAAATTTACATCTGATCTTGATTACCACATGGGGAATATCATCGTCGCAAGGCCCCCGACTGAAGTGCACGCTCCTCTCCATTTTCATGTGAAAAGGGAAAGGAGCGTACATTTCAGCCGGGGCTTGCAACGATGGAAAAATATAATCGAAGGTCATTTGTTTGTTCATAGCATAAAGCTGGTTAAGATTGGGATTACCATATTTAATGTTAGAAGCAATTACACGTTTATCATTAAACAAACATTAACATACATTTTATTTACCTTATATGACATATATTTACCCTTGGACAGGGTATGCATGCTGCTTGGTAATAGAAGCGTTATGATGTTCCTGAAGACAGCGGTATAAAACAGGATATTATCTACAAATGTCTGCAGCAATTCTTATCGACTTTGTCGGGTGAAACGAATACTAGACAAGATCGATGAAGACATTCTATGTAATTATCAGGGTAAGTTTTCTTCAGCTCCAACATTGTGGTCTACAAATATTGTACACATCATTCAGTCTTAGAACTTTACTGACTATTTTGGTCGGCCGAGACATTCTTTGACAGTGTTTAGTTAATAGGTTTAGGTTGAAGCCTGATATAATCTTGTGGAAACATACATTTTTTTTCAAGATATCACAGTATCGCTCACCTTACATAACACGACACAAAGTCTTGCATGCTTTACAAATAATTCCTCGTCTTCTGAAATTTCGAAGTCATTCATAAGTTCAGGAAATGCTGCATGAAGACCCTGTGGGAACTTGCTCAGTATCGGGAGACTGCGAAGTAATGTAGTTCTTTGGAATGAATGTTCTATTTCTGATTGGTTGACATAATAACCGATCTCAACCATACGCAACTTTCGCCGGATACGAAGTGTATTCTGATGTTAAAGTATACTTTTTTATACAAGGGGATTATTAGGAATAGTTTAAACGTTCGTGTGTGACGAGTTCGCGTAGTTTAACACGGGTAGAAAAAAATAATGCTATGTACTTTTCATACCCCCCCCCCCCCCCCCCCCCCAAGTTTTACTCTATTTGGTGCGACAGCCGGGTAAGCTCATTTTTGAAAAAGTAAAAAAAAATCTAACTCTTTATAACGAGTTGGTATGTCGTTATAACGAGTTGATTATCTCGTTGTATCTAGTTAGTTATCTCGATATAACGAAATAATCAACTCGTTATAACGAGTTAATTAACTCGTTATATCGAGTTGATTATCGCGTTTATAACTAGTTAGTATCTCGTTATAACGAGGTGATTATCTTATTATAACGAGTTAATATATCGTTATAGCAAATTAGTATCTCGTTATAATGAATTGGGTGTCTCATTATAACGAGTTAGTGTCTTTTTATAACGAATGGGGTATCTCGTTATAACGAGATAATAACTCGTTATAACGAAATATTTGCTCGTTATAGCGAGTTAGGGACTCGTTATAACGAGTTAGATTGATTATTTATTTTTTCAAACTGAGCCTATCCGGCTTTTTTTTTGGAGTGCTTTTTGACAATTTGAATTTGACAATCTACAATTCCAGAAAGTAGTTCTTGCCGTAGATTAATATAATAATATCTGATTAATAAAAATATAGTGAATAAAAACATGACACGTAATGATAACATATATATTTAGATACATGGAAACCTGCCAAATCCGACATGCACAGGGAGACAAAGATTTTGTCGTAATACATATTGTGTCGGAATAAATAATGTAAAACAATGAAAATATGAATTTAAGAATGATTGATTGATTAAATATTGTTTAACGCCCCGCTCGAGAATTTTTCACTCACATGGAGACGTCACCACTGCCGGTGAAGGGCTGCAAAATTTAGGCCTATGCTTGGCGCTGATGGCCTTCGAGCAGGGAGGGATCTTTATCGTGCCACACCTGCTGTGACACGGGGCCTCGGTTTTTGCGGTCTCATCCGAAGGACCGCCCATATAGTCGCCTCTTACGACAAGCAAGGGGTACTGAGGATCTATTCTAACAACCCGGATCCCCACGGGGGAAATTTAAGAATGAAAATGTGGATTGAAATGCCCAGTGTAAGGGATTGCACAGGTGTCGGGTTAGACTATCTGCAATGATTTAAAAAAAAAAAATTATTCAGGACTTTTATACATGTTATCAGTAAGGAATTGTTCTACCGAAACAATAAATTTCATTTTTCCTCATTCACACTTTCTAACACAATCATAAATAGATGGGCCACTCCTTCAGCCGATAATCATACAGTGCAACTCATCTGCAATAGAGATTATGATTACAACATATCAGCGGCTACAGTATATCACGTCTGGACTTCAATCCCGCTAAGCCTAACATATTGGACTATATAGTAAATGCGAGGGCTGTCAGATTAAGTATTGCTTAAATACAAATAATGATGGGATTTACTAATACTAGTAAATGGATAAATCATTTATCTTACTTTGTAAATGAAATATTTGTTTGGAAGAAATACAACATTTCGGATAACGTCCAACACGCATCAGTCTGCCGACTCTATTTACAGCTTTCAGATACTGCATGGCGTGACTAATCCCATTATGAGGAATTTAAAGCATGTGTACCTTTGTTAAGGATAACTACAACATTTTCTTCGGAATTTGATTGAGGTCCTGACACGCCTTGACCTTAATGAGATATTCAGGGTCAAAGTTCAAATAAGTAGATTTTTCTCTCTTTTTTCTCTTCAATGTACATGTATATATTGAAGTTATTCCCACTAGATTACAACCTGAGACAGGAAATTCCTGTTACATGTGTAGATTACAACCTGAGACAGGAAATTCCTGTTACGTGTGTAGATTACAACCTGAGACAGGAAATTCCTGTTACATGTGTAGATTACAACCTGAGACAGGAAATTCCTGTTACATGTGTAGATTACAAGCTGAGACAGGAAACTCCTGTTACGTGTGTAGATTACAACCTGAGACAGGAAATTCCTGTTACATGTGTAGATTACAACCTGAGACAGGAAATTCCTGTTACATGTGTAGATTACAACCTGAGACAGGAAATTCCTGTTATATGTGTAGATTACAACCTGAGACAGGAAATTCCTGTTACGTGTGTAGATTACAACCTGAGACAGGAAATTCCTGTTACATGTGTAGATTACAACCTGAGACAGGAAATTCCTGTTATATGTGTAGATTACAACCTGAGACAGGAAATTCCTGTTACGTGTGTAGATTACAACCCGAGACAGGAAATTCCTGTTACGTGTGTAGATTACAACCTGAGACAGGGAATTCCTGTTACGTGTGTAGATTACAACCTGAGACAAGAAATTCCTGTTAAGTGTGTAGATTACAACCCGAGACAGGGAATTCCTGTTACGTGTGTAGATTCGCCCACTAAAAACCTACCAATAAATATCGTCAATTATACTGATGAATCATCGTGGTTTGTTGCTGAGAAACAACAGTTATGGTACGACTTTGGTACCTTCATGCAAACAATTTATGCATTATTATGACGCAAAATTCTAAATTTAGTAACATCACCGTACACTTTTTCCTCAAGACTGTTTTTCATTATCGTGTAAATAAAGTGAACCTATTGTGATCTTTATAGTAAGAATTCATGTCAAAGTTCATTCATATGTAAAATTTGTGGCTTACTTAATATATACGTCATTAATAATAATAATGTTTGAAAGAATTATATATATATATATATATATATATATATATATATATATGCTATGTAAAACTTTATAGACCTATTTTGGTCTCTACTTTGTTGCGTGGATCATGACTCGTACAAACTTTAACTTAATTTCTAAGAGGATTCTTGCATATTAATTTCACAAATTGTACCCTTAGATGCTGGCGGCAAATCAACAAATCAACTTTATAACAAACGTGATGATTTCAATTTCTCCAACATCAACTTCCCTGGTCTCTGTAGTAATATTCCATTATCACCTGTTTGTTGTGTTTATATCTCTCAACTGATTCGATGCGCAAAGATTGTTCTGCGTATGATCAGCTTTTAAAACGAAACAAGCTACTGACAAACAAGTTGATGTTAGAGGAGTTTGTGCAGTCTCGTCGTCTAACGTCAGCATTTCGTAAATTCTGTGGTCGCTATAACGAGCTAGTTTGCTAATACAATCTTCCATTAGGTTAAATGCTGTCTGACGTGTTTCATACCAACTGTTAGGCCGTTCTTGGCACACTGATTCTGACTGCGGATTACTCCATTTACCTGATAAAGATATAGGCGAGTGTGACCGATCAACAGGGGATGCTTACGCCTCCTAAGCACCTGATCCTACCTCTGGCATTCCTGGGGTCCGTGTTTCCCATCTCTCTGATTTGTATTTTCCTAGGAATTACGAGACTGAGTACTGTTCGTTCTCTTTACCTTTTCACCCTTCTGTATTTTGAGAAAAAATCCTTTGTAAAACTTTTGCAGCCCTGTACCGAGGTCATGACACTAACATAGCCACCTATACGTTAGATATCAAATTTTACTCTGATGATTCTTGTATACAGAAATTTTAAAGTTCCCATGTAAAAACTTTTATTCCCTAATTGTGGTTCTGCTCTGTACCCTACAGCCATGGTGTGAACAAACTTCTACATTAGACAAAATTTCTTATCAGATAGACAACGACAATCTGCTCTTTTGTTGTTCTTGAGAATTTTTTTTTTAAAAAGGAATCTCTTTATAAACTTATGTAACACTGATGGATCGACTCTGATATCTTAAATCACGGATTGAACAAACTGGAATTTTCTTTATATAAGACAAGTTTCATGCAAGTTTTTAAATTTCTGGTCCACTGTTTTACGATGTGGTCCAACACATCCCCGTCTGAAGTGGTTCTCTATCAGATCCTATGTTACTCTAGAAGACAAATATCATGTACCTGTACAACCGTCTAAGGTGTTCTAAGTTTTAAGAACTTGTACCTGATCCTTTTGTTATTAACATCTTGACAATAAAATATGTTCAAATCAACCGTCTATTACAACTTCTTTGTTAACCATAAATCAATTTGAAAATTAAATAATTACATTGTGAACCTATCATTCTACATTACCTCCAAAATAGATAACGCTATTAAACAGGAGTTTAGTGATGTTTGAGTGGAGAATATTTATAGTACACTTATATTTCATCAGAGTAATGCCAGGAGAAAAATGTATTTGGTCAGTTATTATGTGAAGAATTTCATTTTTTTTAAGGAGAGAGTGATCATATTCCCATATTTGTAGAATATTTATATTATGATTCAAACGACTGTGAACGACGTGTGTGAAAAAAATATTCTGAGTACTGTTCTGAGTCGTTTGTAGTTAATGTAAGAAAGATTCAATTTCGAGGCCTTTAATTTCTCAACCATTGAAACATTGAAACTGTTACATCTGATTGATTATTCGTTCTTAGTTCCCAGAGTCGAATATTCTCTGACGGGTGTGTTAATTCTCTCATTACTCGTTCTCCCTGCAGCAAGAATATTGTTTATTCTTGATGAAATACCAACAGGTCTAGCTCCAGTTCATTCAAACAATTTTATGAAACATTCGATAAATACATTAATGTACCAGTTTCTTCTAATATGTATGTAGTTCTGTTATATCCATAACTTTCAAATTCCAATGTGTGAAATTGCCTTGCGTGTACATGCATTTATAATGAGTCTGAATTAATTTCCATCCTAAGGCATATTTGGTTTTTATCGGATGGAAATTAAATGAGTTACGGTGCACGTTTTATTTCCTAGAAAATCATTTTCATTAATAATTGAAATTGATGCTGGCGAAAGTCATCTACGTTTAATGTAACGATCATTATAGAATCACAAAATGCACTCTGTCAGTTACCACTGAGCACCAAGTTCCCTTACATCTAAATATATTTGAAATCACAGAATCAGAACAAGAAATTGGTTAGGATTGTTCGTGAGCAATTTAGGATAATTATTATATTATTCCAGTAATAAAGGCGCTGTCATTTATGTAAATACATTAAGAACAGTTATTTTATATTTCGAATTCACTGAGGACCAATTTTGCATTTAATTAATATTTCTTTTGTTTTCGGTCAATAGAACAAATTTCCGGCGTTCATTCTCTGCAAATTCTACTCATGCTGTGTGTTTTTTGTAAAGATTGATCTTCTCAAACGAAAAAAAGTAAAAATAGTGACAACAGAGAAGACGAATGTCAAAAGTCATTTTTGAAAACTAAAAAAAATGCACTCATCAATGAAGGATGTGTGCGTGCAAACAGTCACGTCAAATTAAACACCATTACGTTGCTAACATGATAAAGTAATCAGTTTAATTTTTAAAATGAAATATTGAAAATGCAGTATAAAATTCTTTTACGGGGGTAAAACGAACAACTCAAACATTTTATATACACATGTCAGTAACTTACAGCTTACAAGATTTTCAAATGTTTTTGATGGCTTTCGATTCCACACAACACAGGTTGACATTAGCATGACACTAGACCCTCAACATTTGTTGTTTTGCAGTGGCGTAGCTAGCCATCAAGTGAAATGTACGCACAGTGGCAAATCCAGAATAGACTTGGGGTCTGGGGGCCGTCTTAAGGCTACCCCAGTGGGTCCAGGGCAAGACTCTTGCAAAGCCCCCGGAAGATCATGGGTTTTGGGGATTTTTGGTTACAAATATGGGTTGTTCTAGCTATAAAATCATGTGTGATTAAATGAAAATTAACAATCAATTTTTGTTGTTGTCTAATTGATGTGTACGCCCGGCGTTAATGGCAGCTACGCCACTGCTTTGTAGACTGGACTCTCTTATTATTAAGAAAGCTAACCTAATATTGAACGTATTAAACAATGAAATGTCAAATTATCATGATATATTTCATTTTACCGAGGGCGTAAGCTGCCAACAACACAAGCTATCATTCACATCAGACGAAAACTATCTACAACACAACTACAACTCAACAAGAAACCTAATCTGTTAAAAATACAAACTGTCATTCACAGGAAACCTAATCTGCCGAAATCATGAGCTATTATTCACAGGAAACCCAATCTGTCGAAATTATGAGCTATCATTCACAGGAAACCTAATCTGCTGAATTCCTGAGCTATCATTCACAGGAAACCTAATCTGCTGAATTCCTGAGCTATCATTCACAGGAAATCTAATCTGCTGAATTCCTGAGCTATCATTCACAGGAAACCTAATATGCCAAAATCATGAACTGTCATTCACAGGAAATCTAAGCTGTCGACAACACGAGTTACCATTATCCACAGGAAACCTAAGATGTTGATATCTTTCAAGGGACACCTAAGCTATCGATAACACGATCTATCTTTCATAGAAAACCTAAACTGTTGATGATGCGAGCTACCATTATCCACAGTAACCTAAGCTGTCAACATTGCGTACAAAAGGCAGATAAAACCAAAACTGTGAATAAAACGAGCTATCTTTAACAGAAGACCAAAGCTGTCCACAAAACGAACTATCATTATCCACAAGACATGAGATACATCCACAAATGGAGTAGACTGCCGACTTGAGCTACAGCCACAAGAGGTGTAGGCTGCCGACAACATGAGCTACATCTACAAAATTCTCCAAAATCACGCTTCAATTTAAAACACATTTCATATATTTGAGGTACTTCATTGATAGGGAATGTAAGTAACTAAAGAAACGAGCTATATCATTGGCGGGGGACATAAGTAACTGACAACAGGTTACTGTTACATTCAATTCAATTCAAATTAAAGTTTTGAATCGAAGAAAGTTTGCACTTCAGCTCTGTACCACATGTATTTCATGCTAATATTTAGATCCGCCCACAGATTTGTGTAACATAGTTATTCCCCTTAGAGAACTCAGCTTTCGCTGCCTCCTTTTCAATTAGCAACTCGTTATATGAGGTCGGCCCCAATTTGAAAGTGACGCTTCAAAAAAAAAAAATATCAAGTTAAAAGTAAATTCAAGGCATCTATTATATTTCTTTAGTTTTTAATATATTGTACATTAATTATTTCAACATAATTCATATGGTCGTATTTATTCATGTGATCCAATGATCCTTGATTTTGTGCATTTATTATTTGAAAGTATCAGTCGGCACTATCGTATTCTACTTATTATATGCCAAAGATTTCTTCAATGATATTTGTTTAATTTGTATGTTTTTAGTCCCCAACAGACTTTGCCGAAGGGGACTATTAGTTAACACTCGGTCTGTCTGTCTGTCCGTCTGTCAGTCATTTTGCTTGAGGTTTTCCGGACTTTTCTCCTCTTTAGATGAATAGATTCAACTGAAACGTTATACATTACTTTGTCTTGGATAGTTATAGATCAAGTTTGAGTTTCGTTGTACTTGACCTACTTTTAACTGAATCATCCTATCAGTAGGGACTTTGCCGTTGCCTGCAATACAATCAGAATGCTTATTTAGATTGTATCCAAAACAAATAAAATTCTTATATACAAAAATTTTCTGCGGTAATCTTGTGGCAGATTACATCTTATCTGGCTGACAAAAGATTTGTTCGTTCCCCATTTTTCAGTTATCATCGAGATCGAGGTGCTAAATATATGTTAACGGGATGCAATTTTCAATGGTCATCCAAATATCAAGTAGATCAACGATTTTAATCATGCTATTCTTGTTTTCAAGAAACAAGAATGCACCTGAAATCCAACATTTGGAATTGAACCGGATGTGACAATAGAACATGTTGTCGATTACTTACTCGTATGTCCCATGTGAATGATATATCATCTGACCAGCTTCTTTTTATCAAGATCTTAAACTAAAAATTACCAAATTACTTTTATTTACTAGCATTCATCCACACACACACACACACACACACACACACACACACACACACACACACACACACACACATATATATAATAATGATAATAATAATAATAATAATAATAATAATAATAATTTTCATTCATATGTTGATTTGATATATCCCAGTGAACTCGAAATAAAGACATCACAGAGTCATCTGCTTCACGCTTAGGTATTCTAATGAACAGAAATGTTTACAGTAAACTAATAACTCAACTTTATATAGACGAACGGGATGACTTCAGCTTCTCTATCGTCAATTTCCCATATTATGTAGCAATATTCCATTATCGCCAGCATACGGTGTTTAAGTCTCTCACCTGATTCGATACGCACGAGCTTGTTCTGTGTATGATCAGTTATTGAATAGAAACAGGCTACTGACAAATAAGTTGTTATTACAAGAGTTTATCGAATCGGCATAAGAATGAAAATGATCATTGTTAATAGATAAAGCGTTGTCGATATATCTAAATGTCGAATTGAAGGCCACGACAAGAGATTTTTTCTTCTGATGTACAGATGGGAATTTCAAAATACTGTTGGAAGACCTGGTCAGCAAAGACTACAAAGATATTGTCAATGAGGAACTCTAGCATCTTTTTAATATCAACTTCAAAGTACTTGTGCGTGGAGTCAGAATGGTGTTTAAGAAAATAATTTTTGGAATGACCGTTTACTAGATATTAATATTTCCATTTACCATTTTTGTTGACGATGTCTATGATGTCAAAACGTCTAGTCCTTAATTTATCGCGAGGTATGGTCGCGTAAAGTGTTGTAACATTATAATGTTGTTGATTTGAGAAAAGTTTTGTGATTTCAAATTCACTAAAAGTTCCTTAGAATTTTTAAGAATCCTCATTTGATTTACACCAGTTTTGGCATTTGTAGTGGCACAGTACGTTTGAAGTTTTTCCTTCACAGCAGTAAATATTTTCGTGAGGAGCAAAGATAGGAGCTATATAGAACATTTACTGGATCCTGCAATGTATCTTGGTTTGTAAGGATTTGTGGAGTTTGAGGATCCAGTATAGGTAACAGTAACTCATATTCATCCACTCCATTGACTGGGGTATTAAATGTGTTTAAAATTAAAGCATGACTTTGAAGAATTTCATCTTTTGAAAGGGTAGCTGGAGTATATGATTGGTGCGACTACTAAATGTGGAATTAATGCCAAGTTTGTTTAGAATGCAGCTGCAATAATGAGCCTTAAATTTTTTAGGCCGTTATTTAAACGTTGATTTTGACTACAGATTGCTCCGTTTACCTGAACAAAATAGAGAGCTCACGGCGGGTGTGATCAGTCGACAGGGGATGCTTACTCCTCCGAGGCACCTGATTCCACCTCTGATATGTCCAGAGGTTCGTATTTGTCCTAAGCTTAATTTTGTAATCTTTATAGGAGTTATGCGATTTATCTCTGTCCATTATTTTTACTTTCTTAAATCCAGGTTTAATAATCTTAGAAGTTACATGTGATTTCTCGATGCAGATGAACTAAAGGGAAAGATACCACTTTGAATTAGTGTTGATTGATTGAGTCAAAACCTTACTTTTCGGAATATAATTGTATACATTTCATTCTCTATAATAAGGCAGACACGTACACTCAGACATTCTCCCTAGGCGGCCTGTCAATGACGTATTGAAACCATAATATGTCGTGACGGGGTGTCACAAAAGAAACATCAGCCTCAGGACCATTGTATCGATAATTGAAAAAAATATTACCAGTCATATCCCAAGTCTGAAGAATGAAACTGCAACTTTCTCTTGACATTAAAGGATACAAGAAAGTTTTATAAAATGGATCAAAGTGATTCGAGACACAAAGCACAATTTATTGTCATCAAAATCAGACTGGGAGGCATACAACACTTTGCAGTCAAAATGGTATTTAAATTATTTTAGAAATATGAGCTAAAGACTTAATCCGATAAAACGAGATTTTAGTTCACCATTTATCAGAAGTGACTTTATAGAGACTATCTATATTGCAACAAGCCTCGCAAATAAATGCCATTTCAACTCATTAGATAGAGTAAATATCAAATATGCAGTTATAGATGTTCTATATATATATCATTCGCTCTTTATATCACTTTAATTTTGAGATGATCCCCAATACCACAAACCATTTCCGAAGCGTCCTTACCGACACGCCGTGCGTGTTCGTGTTCCTACACGAGAACAATAGTGCGATAAATATTATACAGTTACACATATTTTTATTCATTCCTTGTAATGAAATTTGTATTAGAAGGCATTGGCATTATAATCTAAAAACTTAGTAATTATTTCAATTTTTATTTAAATATTTCTTTCAAAATTTTACCGAGTGTCTATTTTGTTGACGTAACATCCTTGAAAAAGTTTTGGTTGCGACTTTTTCGAAATCACATCAATGGTCAGTGACAGTTGCTGGACAGTCTATGGATGTTCCACTGGTTCGGACTGGTTCCTTATTAATAAGATTCTCTTTGTTTTCTGATCGTATTTTGGAGTATTTGTTTATAGCGAGTTCATGTAAATTTCTATGAAATGTAACTTGCATTATGTCAGTGGACGCACTGCTATTCTCTCGCAAATTTTGTATACAACATTTTATGCTTGTATTTGTTTTATTGTTTTTCTGTCAATTTTTCCGAAAGCAATAAACAAATTACGTAGGATATTATGAATTTATACTTTAAATTTGATAAATATTGTTATAAAAAGTACAATCGTGTTATGGGTTTTGGTTTATTCATGTAAGCTAATGATGGACAGGAAAACAATCTAGTGACTATTGAATCGGGGATGATCTCTAAAGTATTTCGAATAGGAAGTGTTATATAGAACGAGGGTTTGATATACATGTAGCTATGGTATATCAAACAAGCGATATGCACAACACGTACATTTATGAGATAAAAAGAGTTTTGTGAAACAATACATCTTGTTATCTGAGATGTGTCATTTTTAAATTGGAGTATTTTTGTAAACAGTTTGAAAAGCCCTAGCCTCTGTCAAAGTCGGGAAAACAATCCCCCACCCTGAGGGAAATTCGCAATCTATATTCGAATGCCATCCATCGCAAATCATCACAAACCCATTTACGAAATTGTTCAAACCGAAACAATATCGTACTTAAACAGACAAATCAATTGAAACGTTACCCCCTCACAAGGAATATTATATCAAGTTCAGAAAATATGGGGTCCATTGACCACAACATTTACCAGAATGTTTAACTTGTTTCAGTGAAAATTTGACAAAGTGGCTTTTATACGGATATGTATCTGTGACGTCATAGTGTATTAACTGTCGTGAAAATTAATTAATATATTTTTAATGACGATGGAAAATGAAAATTCAGTGCCAAATAGAGCCCTATAGGTTCAATTTTAGGGGTTGAAACATCTTTGAATGTCATACCTTGTATCTGTCAGGAAGAATCCGCGTGCATGATTAATGAATTACTTATGATATTAATTTTCCGCTGTCATTAAAATTACTATCACTGTATGCATAATGAATGGCGATTTGATAGCAGTACGATGATTATGAAATTTTATCGTGCATGTGTTGACCATGATTATTCCCGAAGGACAAAATCACGTCACCTGCTTCATCATATGATGCAGCAAGGAATCTTTTGTTCATTTCTGTTCAAATTAAATACAGACTGATTGATTTCATGCTATTTGCTAGTGTGTCAGATTTGAAATGTAAAAGTTTTATAATTTTTAATTTATTGCCAATTCGATTCTGAAATTCATCACAAATGTGAAGACATTATCCCAGGGACATCTGTCTATATCTGAATAAAATTTGACTAGCCGAAATACTGTGTAAGAATGATTTATCATGATTTGATACTTCAAGTTTAAACATTTTTACTGAGTATAATTACAATACAAGTTAAAACAAGAGTTAATGTTCTCTTTCAGCTTCTAAATTTAATTCTGCCATTTCCTAGTCATAGTCTTCAGAATCCCCCACTGTGATTTGTCTACTTCCTCCTCATCAATCTCAACCTAGTAAAGGTAAACGCAAGGGCTGTTAACTAATGCTCACATATTCGGAACGCCTCAGGCGGTCACATGTGGTTTTACTGTGTCAAAATGTTTACGCGATTTACTATTCCCATTGTTAACTTAAAATGATCGTATCCGGACACGAACTTAAATTTTGCAAAGATTTCCTCTCTGCATTAGATTAGGCTATAATGTATGCAAACCAGGTCGATTCTCCTGCCAAGAACGCTGAGTTTTCTTTGTGAGTTTGTTTCCCCATACTTCTTTGCACCAGTTTTCTCTTCCTCTGTAAGAACGGGTTATTTTACCGATTTCCAGGAATCACACCCTCTTTATATTTTAGAAAGGGACTCATAATCCCCGCCGGAAATAAGTTACTAGCCAACCTGGGATGCGCGTCAATAATGTATGGAAGCCCGATCTCTATTTTACTACCAGGTCATCTGGGTACCGCTTAATTTCGAAGACTGTTAACATAGGTAGGGACTGTTCCTTTGCCTAGGCCCATGTTTTAACTGAGAACGTCACCTCGGTTCCTTCGGTCATGACCTTAAAAACTGAGGTTCTGTTCATATTAGGTGGTGACACGATAAATAAGCATTGAGTGTCATGCTTAGGTTATAATTTGTTGCACTCTACATACAGCTTGTTACGTCTCTGTATGACTGAAAATATCTCGAACGGGACGTTAAACAACAACAAAACATGATGAGCGTTATGTTCATTTTTCACTCAACACATTTTGGAGGGTAACGGATTGTTGTATTATTTAAAATAATCGATTATATCACGTCATCTAGTCATACAAAATCTTAGTGTTAAGTAGAAGTTTCTAATATCTTGATAGTTATAATGTTGTTCGCTAGATGCAGAGTGGGAGAGTGGACAAAAAATGGACATGTAGGCAGATATGATTTCTCTATAACATCTAAACCTGGGCTATTGCCACGCACTTATTTGTTTTGCTGTATGCTCAGAAATAAAGGAAAAGTCTCTTTGAGAATCAATGTTGTTATCGCTATATGATCCATACAGCCCTTCTCTGGGGTGTGGACTCTTTACCTTGGTGTCCTATGCAGTCAGTGTCTGTGATAGATGTTTAGGATAGTTGTTTGATGTCGCAGAATTTGGAAGAAATTTTTAAAGTCACTGTGTATGAAGCATACTTGTTTTGTAGTATATTGTTTCCCGCTCGAGAATTTTTTTACTCACATGGAGATGGTACCATTACCGGTTAGGACTATGCTCGGCGCATACAGCTTTTGAGCAGGGAGACATCTTTATCGTGTCACACCTGCTGTGACATGGGCTTTGGTCTTTGCGGTCTTATTCGAAGGAGCGCCCCATTTAGTCACCTCTTACAATAAGCAAAGGGTACTGAGGACCTATTATAACCCGGATCTACACGGGACATGTAAAGCATAGAGCCTCACCCTAATCATAGAGCCTTGCCCTAATATAATAGTCTCTGAGCCATGAGATAAAAAGGTAATTGGTTCTCTCCTCAATTTTACCGTGTGTCAAGTTTGATGTTCAAGATATTTGATTTAATAAAGAAATAACATAGTAGACGATGGGCTAAATAAGAAAAACAGTGATCAATTCTTTAACTTCTATAATAATAAAATGTAAATAAAAAATAAAGAGTTGGGCAAACACGGATTCCTGGTTATACATGGACCAGAGGTGGGATTAGGTGCTAGCATCCCCTTCGACTAGTCACACCTGCCGTGAGCCTTATATCTTGATCAAGTAAACAGATTAATCTGTAACCAAAATCAGTTTGTTAAGAATTAGTGTTGTTAAGACAGCTTGCAACAATGACGTGTTGTATTGGCAAACTAGATCATCATAACGACCATAGAATTTATGAAATGTGTTGACATTAAACGTTGAGTTGCCTCTAACATCAACTTGTTCGTCAGTAGCATGTCCAATTTAAAAACTGATCATACGCAGAACAAGCTCTTGAATCAGTTGAGAATCAGATGAGAGACATAAACACCATATGCATGTGATGATGAAATATTGCTACATAGATATGTGAAGTCGACGATGGAGAAGCTGAAGTGATACGAGAATAAAAAAAACCCATTTACAAAGAGAGATACATTGCATAATCCAGTAAATGTTCTATCAAATCCCTATCTATACTGTTTACGAAAATATTAATTGCAGTGAAGTATAAACTATAGTTTGTAATATTGTGTAATATGTAAGAAGTGGTATGCATCAAATATGAAAACTCAAAAATTCTAAAGAACATTTAGTAGAGAGGTATAGCAAATTTGCTGACGAAACAGCTGACTCAGAAATTTAAAGAGAAAACACCGGTTTCCAATAATAGACTGTCGCATCATTTAAATATAAGGCCAGCGTTTTTAATGTTTCGTTATCCAACATAAATAACGGACATTTATAGGAGTGGTTTTTGGATCAATAAACCATGTTCTTATATGAAAGAATGAGCTGTACACTATTTCCATAGGTGTACTCATATCACACAACAACCATTTTACATATAGCATTGCTTTAATTCAATTCTTCTGACATGGCTGCAGCACCTTTAATAGATTTCGTTAGATTATCTGCCTTTGGTTAGAAATCCGAGTGTTTGTTTGTTTGTTTTACGTCCCGTTGAGAATTTTTCACTCATTGAGACGCAACAGTTGTAGGAGAAGTACCACAAATTTAGACCTATGCTTAGAGCTCAGGGCCGTAACAGTGAGGGTTCGTTAATGTGCCAACGCCCACCGCGATACGGGACCTCCGTTTCTAAGGTCATATCCGAAAGACCCGTGATTCTCACTTCTAAATGCCGAGCGTTCGGCGAAGGAGCAATCACTACCTATGTTTACGTCTTAGGTTTAATGCGGTCATAGCACGAACGAGGCTCGAACTTACGACCTCCCGGTTACGAAGCGAGCCACTGAGCTACCACCACCGGTTTTGTCTAAATATCATATGACTGTCAGATAGTTGCTATATGAGTTTTTATATTTACTTTTGAAGAAGCCAAATTATATGTAGGTGAAATTGCATAACATGTACCTCTTTGAAATCACAAAACGTTTCCGAAATCAACAGCATCAAAACATTTCTACACTTTAATAATAATAATAATGCACTTATATAGCGCCTTATCTAAATGTTCTCTGAACCGCTTTACACTATACGAAAATGCAAATCAAAATTATACAGAATACATAAAATACTTAATAATGACAGATATTAATGTCGCACAATGAACAATTGAAACTATGTAAGAAATAAGCTAGAGAAAATTTGAAATTAATTCATATTATAAAAGTCATAAAATTGAAAATATGTGCTAGAAAAACTTTTTATGATACCGTTCTTCAGCACTGAGTTACTAAACTGGCAGAAGTGTTTTGTACCCCGTTGAAGTTTGTCCGTATATTGTTTGTTCACACAGTACAGCAAGGCATTTCCGAAATCGATTCTGGCGGTTACCAATGAGTTAACCAGTAATTTGTATGCCTCATCAGAGATGAAAGGTTGTATGCTACCTATTTGACAGATGTGCATATAGTAAGGTGTGGCAACGGCTGTACAGTGTCTGTCCATGGTAAGTGACTTGTCAAAATAGGTCCCAGGGTTTTTCCCACATACTTGGCCTCAGAAATAATGTTTCCTTCGAACGAAATGTGGAAATCAAGGTTCCTAGATCGATTGCAGTTTGGGACAAATACTATGAGTTCTGTTTTGTCGTGATTGAGTTTTAGTAAGTTTGAACTCATCCAGATACGGATATCTGTTAGACACGCCATAGTCCATTCGGAAATATCGACCCAGTTGTAGCGCGGTTCAACTACAATGCAAATCTGACTGTCTTCCGCGTTACAATGATAATCCATATTATGAGTATCACATATATGACCAATAGGTTTGCTGAAAAGGCAGTAAAGTCGAGGCCCAGAACGGAACCTTGTGGGACACCGAATTTCATTTGCTGGGCATCGGGCAATTCGGAGCCGATCGCTATGCATTGACGTCTACCGCTCAAATATGATTTAATCTAAGATAAAGCTGACCCGGAAATACCGTAAGAATATTCCACTCTTACACATTCATTCCTCACTATAAATCAAAGACTATGATTTTTGATATGGTAGACGGTTGGTTTTTCAACAAAATAGTAACTAGGGAATATTTTGTGATCAGTCATCCAAAACATTACTTTGTTAAACACCAGTCCGACTATACGCACAAGTACTCTGAAGTTGATATCAAAAAGATGCTGGAGTTCCTCATTGACAATATCTACATGGTCTTTGAAGGTCAAGTCTTCCAACGGTCTGTTGGAATTCCCATGATCACGATCTGTGCTCCTTTATTAACCGACCTGTTTTCATATTCTTACGAGATAATAATTTATTCAAAAGCTTCTGTATGACAAAACAAAATCTCTTGCTGTGACCTTCAACTCAACATTTAGATATACTGATGTTTTATCTATTAGCAATGATCATTGTCATTCATATATTGATTCAATATATCTCAATGAACTCGAAATAAAAGACACCACAGAATCCTCCATATATTCTTCATATTTGGGTACTGATGTTAACGGCAAACTGACAAATGAACTTTATAATAAAGGGGATTACTTCAGCTTTTCCATCGTAAATTTCCTACATTTATGTAGAAATATTCCACTATCACCTGCATATGTCTTTATGTCTCAAAACTACTTTGCGAGAATGTTCCGCATGTAATAAGTTTTTTTTAATCGAGGGAAGTTACTGACAAATAAGTTGATGTTACAGAGGTTTCAACAATCTCGTTTGAAGTCGGCATTTCGCAAATTCTCACTGTTATAATGATCTTATGTGCAAACACATCCTTTCGGTAGGTCGAATGCCACATCACGCATTTCATACAAATCGTCAGGCCGTTTTTTACATACTGATTTTGACTATTACTCTGTTTACTTGATTAAGATAGAGGGATCACGGCGGGTGCGACTGGTCAACAGGAATAGATTTCACCTCTGGTGTGTCCAGGGGTCCGTGTTCGACCTGAACGTAATTTAGTATTTTTAGAGGATATTTTAGACGAATCACTGAACGTTATCGTCACCTCTTCACATATTTACTATACGAGTCATACCTATTAATATCTACTCAGTTTGGTTCTCTGATGTCCAGGGGTTTATGAATAGTTATAAAGAAATAATACATTTTCATTAACATGAACCATAAAACCCACCCAGGGACCAGAACCCCTGACTCAGGCAATGAGTTTCCCAGTTATGATAACGTAATCCTTGCTCATAATCACAATGCACATAGTTTTGCTAGACTGCATATTTTCAAGAATTTGACACCGCCCCTAAGGCCCCTTAATTCAGGGACCGTGACATTTACAATTTATATTCCCCTTCCTCCTTAGATGTTTTATACCTAATTTGATGAAAATTGGCCAAGTTGATTATGATCAAATGTTAGTGGACGACGACGATCAAACATCAACCACAATGGGTCACATGAGTGACACAGTCTGGTTTATGCCCAGGAGTCGAAAAGAAGAATTTAAAAGAAGTATCACATTTTCATAATATGAAGCATAAAGCCATATCATAGCAACAAAAATATAGAAATCAAGGAATTAAGAAGGATTTTTAAGAAATAAAAAAATGCGACCTGCATAAGGTTCATCCCAGCAAATAACGTTGAAGAAAAACATACTTGACACCTTAAAATTGTTAGTAAATCAACACAATGTCAAGTGTTAAGTATTGTGCGTAACTTACGATTTTCTACGAAGGTTTAATTTCAGCAAGGATTGCGAAATCAATGATTTACTATGGGTGTCAGTGAAACCTCTTTTGCCGCTATTTCCAATATTTTAAATGAATCAGCACAATCCATTTAGCAATATTTCCACGCACAGATCTGTCTTTTATTACAGTCAAAGGGATTACACGAGACATTCTTGAACATTAATGTTTACATACATATTTAAAAGAAATGAAATTTTGAATTTATTAATATGCAATGGACTTTCATACCAAACAAACTGCTTTTCTTAATCTTAAACTGTTTGATATAAGGTATGCAAGAATAGGAAAACTCTTACATAATATTGCTATTTGGTAAAACTCAGTTTAAAAAAATCTAACAAAAGGTTTTTAGAGATGAATGACATGTGTGGGTATCATTTCAGAAGGACAAGTACCATTGGTTAAATTATTTATTAAAAAAAAAAAAAAAAAAGCAAAACAAACAAACAAACAAAAACAAACAAACAAACAAGAACAACAACAACAAAAAAAAAATACAAAAAAAAAAACCAAAACAATAACATAATTTTCTGTATAGATCTAAAAAGCTTTTCTTACAAGACTGATTATTTGGTGTTGAATTTAATGTTTGTCTGGTGAGAAAAAGGTTTATACAAACATGAAATCCAAAGGAGATACCCCCATCATAGTGATCCACAGAAAAAGAAGTAGAAATGTGAGTATTCTTGACTCAAGTCATTTTCCATGTATATAACGATATTTTTTTTTTTTTTACACAATTGGGAAAAAAGTATCCTTTGGTCAAATAAGATAATAAACTTAATGCCATTTAGCATGTATATATTCTTTGTGAAACAATAAAATTCAAAAACTATTCCGGATGTCTTCAGATTCATAAATAATTTAAATTTTTATCATATCTCTGGTTTTGTGTATGCGAAGTAATAAGCGCCAATCCTGCACTTGTCCAGTTTTGTATATTTTTATTTAGCTATAGCTTTCATTTTAGGGAAATATACCATTTAATGTCATTAAAACTCTTTAAGTCTCGAGTTACAAAAATCATCAAATCAACAGTCATGTGACCCTTAGTACATAGGTCTAGTGTTAAGGCGTTATGAACTCTTACTGCTATGGTTCAGAGCGCCCTACAAAGCAACGATCCATTTTTTAACACTTCACCTGGATTTCTCGAAGAAAAAAACTTAAGTCCAAACTCAGACTTGACTTAAATTTTGAGTGCTCTAATGATAGAAAACCCAAACATTAGTAAGTTTGAGATTGTGTTTGGGAAATCCAAGTCTGATGACGTGTCTACATAGTGCAAAATTCTAGAATGGGACTTAACAACATACAAAAACCCATACAAATACTTGGATACAGTTTTCCATCTCAATTTGGTAGCAATGTTTTATTATAACTATATACATATATACTTTCAACATGACAGTTATACTGCATGTGAAACGTTGCATTGTTTAATCTTTCCCATTAAACAATCCCTCGATACAAAACATTATACAATGCAATACAAGAAAAATTATACAATACGTACGACATTTATACAATACAAATGACAAGAATTACAATACAAATGAAAAATGGTGCAATACAAATGGAAAATATAGAACACAAAATAAAAATGTACAAATCAAATGTAAAAAAAAAATTAAAAAAAATACAAATTTAAAATTATACTGCACAACTGGAAAATATACAATACAAATACAGTAAAAATAAAAAAAAAAAGATTGCAACACAAATGGAAAAGACCAAATATTGCAAAGTTTGACATTTCATAAAAGTAAACCATTGTTATCCAAATTTGACTTGCATATATGCTTCCAGTTTAACATATTAGAATTAATTTCAAATAAAATAAACTCAAATCCATTTTGATGACACAATGCAAACTAACTTGCACTTTTTTAAAGTCCAAAGAAAATGTTTCACGTGCAAGTGTTCTTTCTGTGTACGAACGCTATATAAATAAGTGTTTTTTGTTGAAAACAAAGGGTCTCTATCCATTAATTAAAGAATATTCCAGCAGATTTCGACAAGTAGTAGCCATTTTTGTGCTAGTCGACAGAAGACGAACATTCCAAAATATGATGCTGAATAAATAGTGATTTTTGCATTCAGGCTAAAGCGGAACATTGTATTGTATTCTAATATACCTATGTTTTAAGCTGAGAAAGATGAGACACATCATCCCGTAATGTAAATGCCTACAGTTCTAAATAATGATCGATTCTGCAAAATTCAACACGATTCTGTAAGTACTTTTTTATATTTAAGTTTCGAATTGTACAACATTGTCTTGGTATAGGTAATTATTATTCAAGTATTTACAAACACTACACATAATACTATACTTTTATGGAATAAAATACCAAATTTTTAACGCCATTTGACAAGTGCTTCGTATTCTGTGGAAATGAGGAGATTATGCACATGCCTGAAAGACAGAATCTACCATAAGTGATTTAACGAGTGTATTCACAATGGTTTGCGAACTGCTATAAAAAAGGCATGAGTTCAATCATTTTTGTCATTTCGGGCTCATCAGTGGTGTCTTCTTTGTGTGACATTCCTAATTAAAAGAAGTGAAGCTACACTAACCTCCATTCTTGTATCGCGAGTCTTTAACTTACTTCGTTATGTAGGTGCTAATGAGCATGATCTTCTCTGCTGAGGACATTTAAATGGAAATTACAGATACAGTGTATGTATATATCTGTAGGAAATTAAAATCGAGCTAGCAGGTCTTAATAATTCACTAGATTATAGCTACGGAGCGTTTGTAGATAGTGGCAAGGGAACTGTATTGATAAACCGAAAGTAACACTGAAAGTGAAATGAGGAAAATGATTAGTCTGTAACGATATCACATCAATATTTTCAGGTTTACAGCAATTCAAACTAAGTCGTTACATGTATATGATACAATATATTGCTTTTCATATATAGATTTGGTTAATTGCAAAATAGTTGATGGAAAATAAAGAACCAACATTATTTTACTTGCAGTACATATGTTTTTATTGAAAGTGATGATGAACTCGAAATAAAAGACACCACACAGTCCTACACATCTACTTCGTACTTGGATATTTTATTGAATATAGGCGCTAACGCCAAAATTAAAATCTCAACTTTATGACAAACGAGATGATTTCTGCTTCTGCGTCTTCACCTCCCCATATTTATGTAGCAATATTCCATTATCAGCTGTATATGGTGTTTATATCTCTCAACTGATTCGATACGCAAGAACTTGTTTTGCGTATAATCAGATTTGAAATCGAGGCAAACTACTGACAAACAGGTTGATGTTACAGGGGATTCAACTTTTTCATTTAAAGTCAGCATTTCGCAAATTTCTATGGTCATTATAACTATCTATTTTGGCAATACAATCTTTCATTGGGTCAAATACTGTTTGATATGTTTCATACGGATTGTTAGACCGTTCTTGCCACACTGATTCTGACTACGAATTACTCCGTTTACCTGATCAAGATATAGGACTCACGGCGGTTTAAACCGGTCGACAGGGGATGCTTAGTCCTCCTAAGCACCTGATCCCACCTCTGGTGTATACACAGGTCCGTGTTTGACCAACTTTCTATTTTGCATTCATTATAAGAGTTGTGAGATTGATCACTCTTTGTTATCTTCACCACTTCATTCATATACATCTTATATCGCGGTAAGAGAGTCAGATAACATAATAGAAATTCCCTATGATGATGATGATGATGAGAGAGAGAGAGAGAGAGAGAGAGAGATCGAGATCGAGATCAATGTGTTCAACGAACAGAGGGGGCCGTTCCGCCAATTGGTGTTAAATTTATTAGTTTCATTTGCGTTGTAGCTTAAGGCTCTAAAAGATAATGAAGGGGTCACACACTGATAAGTTAAGATTATTTAAACTCGCATTTTCATTATCTATGTAATGTTTTGTGGACATTAATAAAATAGTGGATGGTTTTGATAAATCACTTCTGTTTATTTTTCAAAACATAAAGGGTTTGGCATCCCGGTGTAGCATCATATTTTGTACATTACAAACTTGATGAAATCACCCAGGAACTGTCAGCCAGTGGGGCAATTCCATAGCAAGGGATGCATTATTTCTCCTTTGTTTTTACACGAATTACAGACAACTGGGGCTAGTTTATCAATTCTGAGCATAAAACTGTTTGTAATTATTACTTCTGTATTGACACAATTGTAATTTAACATTTTGTAGGGCTATAAAAGGGAGGGGATATACTGCATTCCATTGTTCTTCTGTAATGTTTAAATATCTATCCCATTGGTTTTACCATTTGTTTATTTAAATGTAAGATATCTACGTAGAATAAGGATTCCCGTTTTGGTTAATACATAGACATTCAGTGGAATATTATAGTTTGTAGACGATTCTTTTCTATAAGAATTGTACTTTTTATGTCTGTCGGTTAGCTTGTTTTATTCTTAAAAGTAAAATGATTAATTTGAATATCAAATTGATTTTGAAGTGTTGCCAGGGATAATATACTAGCGGGTTTTTTATTTGATTAATCTTGGTCAAATTTCAGACCTTTTTCATACTATGACTTTTAAAGCATAAACTCATTCCCTATTCTATATCTATTACTCTGTTGTACTACAGTGGCTTGTTAAATTCAATATAATAGTTATCTTGAATTTCTTTGAAATGATTAATGTGGTCAGGCCCCGGGATCATGTAAGAAACTCAGACGTAAGTCCGAATTTCAATCACCTGCAAGATGTTCGTTACTTTTGAACTGAAACTCTAATTTGCAGACTCTAAAATTTGATGATATAATATCAAATAACTATTTCATTTTGGAATAATCGACATCTCAATTATTTCAGCCAAATATTCATATTTTGACTTTCGCTTAAAATGTTCCATGATCCTGAGCCCTGGTCATGTATTGAATGCTTTATTGATGTTAACCATTTCATCAAGTAAAAAAATTCCATTTGGAGTTATCGTTCATAAATATTCTCTTTATCAATGATTTTTTTAATCCTTTAATGTAAAACACCTCAGTCTGCATTTCTTAGCCCACTATACGCAGAATCTTGTGTTATTTTTTCTTTTTTAATTTTATCAATGGTCGACTGCTATATCAAATTAAAAAAAAAGATAATTTAGTTCTTCTAATTCGTCAATAGTAGGACGGAGTAAGGAACTAAATGAACGATTATTATGCTATGATATTAGAAGTCGTCCTGCTTGTGTTATGTTTTTTCTTTGTTCAATTATTGCCTTAATTTTTAATGTTTTGTCATGATTTGATTCATTAATTTTTCACGAATCTTAATCCAAGTGAATTCCTAAATATTTGAAATTATGTAATCCATATAAAACTCCAGACAAATACTATCCACAGAATATTTTTACTACCTATAGCTATCAAACAATTTGAAAGAAAACTAACATTATATAGGGGCTGATATACACACTTCGGAATATTTTGGCCATAGTGAAAATTGATAGTGTTGCTGATTTGATCAAGAACGTTGGCATATTGTAATAAAAATGGAAATGCTAATGATTTTGTACATTGCAAAGTCATAAAAAATTCATAAATCAACCTAACATGTTATTTAACGGAAATCATTAACCGTTCTAACGTACAATGCTCCAACAGATGGTAAAGAACAAGTCTTTATCAACAGCTCCCACATGTGTTATCTTGGAGTCAGGGAAAATTCAATTTTCTCAGATATATCATTAGCATCCCATTTTTTTAACTACAGGTTATCAGCAGGAGATATGTGATATTTTGTATGGCTTACAGTGCAAAAATGATAACCAATCAAATAAGACATATGTTTCTAAAGTTGAAGAAATTTTACAGTGGAAAGGGGAGATCTGTTTTATGAACACACATTAATATATTGTTGATCTGAAGCTTTGAAACAAAGATATTTGTCTATACATCATTCATTGATTATGAAACAGATGTAGGGATGCAGAAGACAATGTTTTGAAACAAAAAGGGGGTATTGCATATATCCTGCAACAGCTTAGACCCGAGTTCAAAATTCAACATTTTTAAAAAATCAATTTGTACGAACCTTATTTTCCAGAATTGATTGATACGTTTGATTTTATTGATCTAAAGTTGGCATGGAAAAAGAAATTTACATGGAGTTGAAATGATTCATGCATGACTTACTCTGATCAACATTTTCATAGTGTAATAAACGCATCGTATAGAAAATTCATATTTAAATAAATGATTTGATTTAATATTATCTAAGGTTTATGAACCCTTATTGAAGTTTAAAGAAAGTCTTTCAGGCATATGCTTTCAGGTCATTTCATTGAAAAAAAAATGATGTATTGCTTTTATAGGTATGTAAGGAACACAATGAAAAGGTGAAGATAACGAACAGTGATCAATCTCATAACTCATAAAGAATATAAAATTAAGAGAAAGGCGAACACGGACCTCTGGACATACCAGAGATAGGATCGAATGCTTAGGAGTAAGCATCCCAGGTCACACCCATCATGAACCCTGTATCTTGATATATCAGGTAAACAGAGTAATCCGTAGTCGAAATCAGTGTGTAAAGAACGGCCTAACAACTTGTATTAAACATGTTGGATAGCATTTGACCCAATGGCAGGTTGTATTGGCAAACTAGATCGTTATAATGGCCATAAAATTAGCAAAATGCTGACTTTAAACGAGACTGTGGAAACCCCTGAACATCAACTTGTTTGTCAGTAGCTTGCTTCGATTAGAAAACTGATCATATGCAGAAAGAGAGACATAAATACCATAAGCAGGTGATAACGAAACACTGCTACATAAATATAGGAAGTATGAGACTGATTAAATATGATCTTTCTATTCATCGAAAGAATACGAACATGCTATGAGTAGTCTAGAACGATTTACGTAATTTACAATTCTTTGATTCTTGCTTGATTTAAGATGATATCAATATTGCAAAATAAAATATGAAAAAAAAAATAAAAATAATACAGTGATTAAGAAAATTATTGCAACATTTTTATAGTAAATGTATGTTGTTTTAGTTTTTATACTGTGATTTCGAAGTTCACTTTGTTACAAAGGCGCAATTTCCGATGTGATGCTCTATGCTACTTTCATACGTGATATGGACAATTGTCGATGGGTAAAGCGGTATTTGATTTAATATTGTATTGCAGGATAAACAAAATATCGCAATTGTATTGAAATGGTGAAGATATCAAGTGATCAATCTCATAACTCCTATAAAGAATGCAAAATTAAGAGTAGGGCAAACTTGTACATACCACAAGTAGGATCAGGTGCTTATGAGGAGTAGGAATACTCTGTCAACCGTATACACCCGCCGCGATACCTATATCTTGATCAGATAAACCGAGTAATTGTATATGTAGTATTTTGGTCAGAGTCAAAAACGTGAATACTGCTTTACGATCACGTTTTCAAAAAAAAAAAAAAAAAATGAATAGGGCTGGGCCACATTTTTTGCTTTAAATCGTCGCCCAAATATCACATACATTTTAAAAGAACGTAACCATATATTTCAATTATATTCATATTCAATTTTTAATGTAGATATGCTTAACTATTTCTCTTATCTATCCCCTATAATTAAATTCTTTGTAAGAATATTCACTACTCATAAAGAACAGGGAACGTTTGATGTACAACATACTATTCAATCAATAGCTGAAGCTCTAGCAATACTTTTTACGGATAAAAATCGAACAATCTCTCCAGATATATGACGGAAAAATCGGGAAAATATCAGTTTGATTTATATGCTTTGCTGCCTTCCTAATAGCAAAAAATATGACCCACTATGATTTGAAATGACCTCTATTGGGTTTATTGCTAGCAAGAAAAATAAGAGTAAATTGGCCTCACCGTTTGGAATAGTGATATAAAAACCGCGATTTAGAAAATTGGGTCTATTTTAGCTTAACATACATCAAAATTGCATAGCGGAAGGCCATACGTGACATGACGAAATGTGTACTCCAAAGAGAGATCGTTGTTATTCCTTTTCCATGGTAGTGTGTATTTTACATTCCGACAGTCACAAAGAACACATATCTTAGCTATGGGTTTGCTATTTCAGCCTTCAGAATATTCTTTGAAGAGAACCAACATTAATATTGTATAAAACGGATCATTTAACAGTAGCGTGAAGCTTGACTTGCAATCGTAGATCGTCGTTATCTTTGAGATTGAAAACAAAAGACCATTACAGTGCAAGTAAAACATTTTATTAAGGCACATCAATGTATCAATCGTCCAAATCTTACTCAGATTTGTATACGAAAATGTACATAACCAATAATGCCCAACCAGTTCATGAGAACACAGTTAAGATATTTACACTTCAATATAAAATTATGAGATACCTGGATTTGCTCAAATTCATTCCAAGTTCAATTAAAATTATTAGGATAATGTTTGGACAAGTAATGAATTATTTATTTATGGAATATCGTATTTAAACAGGAAAAGGGGTATAAGAGCTTTCACTGGGGGACTGACCTTAATTAATTCCCTTTTCATATATTTAATGTTTTCCTGGCATGACATAATAAACAATAGCGAAATCAATTTAATACATAAAGAATCGGGACAAAAACTCAATTTAAATCATATGAGGTAGCAAATAATGCGAGGATTTTAACATTGATCAACTAACTCTGAAACAAACTAAAGTTGTAGACAGTTTTGTAATTGTATGGGCATATTAAAACATTTATTGAAAAAACACGTAATGCTTAAAATGAAACCATCAATGCATAAATTCGATCAAAGTTTAAATAATGCGTCACATAGTCTGCATCTATTTACATTGGCTATAACAGACTTAATGAAACAAAGAGCAACCCTGTAAATTTGAGACGTTTAATTTGGAATGACATATTTTCCATGAAACTGTAGGTTACCAAAATCCAAATACTGATTAAAAATACCATAGGAAGCAAAACTAATGACATTAAAATTTTCAATCGTGTGTAAACAAGCTTTTATGAAGACTTGCTTGCTATTTAATTACTCTTAAACTCAATCCTTTACCACATTCAGTACTCAACAGTTTGACAAATTTATATTTTTGGCATTTCATCACATGAAATTTGGTTTAATGATCTCACCATCTGGGATGGTGATTCATAGAATTGTAAATCATTGTATTTTTATTCTTACAGATTGAATATATTGTCATGATGTCCATTGTTTTATGCACATAAAAAGAACATCTGGACACAATAAGATTTAACCACCGAAATTATTCATACTCATTTTGCTGTACAAAATAAGGTTCAAGCGAACCATTTTCAAAATAAAATGCATAAACTGTTCAAATGTCAAATAGGCAAGTGTCTGGTAAGATTTCATATATGTGGGGTTTGTCACTGTACTTCGTGTTAATAAAACTTATTTCACAGGTATGAGTTACGTTTGTGTAATAATGGGCAATTTCAGAGACAATTTTGTCAAAGTGGCATTTTTACACTCAACATCCCACGACTTATCTTGAAACCAATATCTGTCATTTGCTACATGATCATCCACATACTCTATAACTACCATTGTCGTGGGTGACGTTGATCTGACAGATATACGATGATAATCCAATAGGAGAAATAATATTGTAAAGAGAATTCAAATATGAAAAAAAGACAACAAAACAATGAACAATCTCAAATCCTATATAAAAAATATAGAATTAAGAGTAGGGCAAACATGGATGGTATTTGAGGGAAAATCCTGAAATAATTGTGTACTCCTGTAAGAAATATAAATTTCTCAAGTTTAAGTTTAAATCGGTAAGAAAGCGATGCATGATTGAATACATTTCAATTTCTTTTGCATCATTTTTGTTATAAGAACTTAGATCCAGGAATACATCCTAAAGGGAGAAATAAACTCCTTAGATTAACATTTTCCGCTGGAGAAAAACATTTCTAATCGAATTGTTATACTGTATGTAAATGTCCAATGGGAAATTATTTTTATTATGGAATACCCCTTTTAACGTTGAGTATTACATCTGTCGGGTGATTCTCGCCCACGTCAAAAGTGATTCTGAAGTCTCCAGATGATGATTTCTGGATAAGCCACAGGTTATTGGGATAAAAAATGCTTATCAGTTTTGGTGCATGTAATGTAATATCTGACAATGTTTTAAGGTTAAAAAGCCATTTTCTGAACAAGGTGCATTTAAAAGAAATGCATAGTACAAATATTAATAAAGATATTTCATAACTAGATATCGATCTGGGGTTGAATTCCTCAAGACATTTTAAAGATGGGTGACATTTACAATGAAATGGAAAACAAAATCAGTAAGATTTGTAAATCTCCTGTCTCACATTAATAACAAAGACAATCATAACACTAATGTGAGGTATACATTTTCGAGATATCAAAGTGCTATAAATCTAAAAGACCCTACGAATCTAGTTCAGACATGGGGAAGGGGGGTTCATATGAACCTCGCATCATAATGAAAGAGAAATTAGACGAAACAAATACAAAGATACAAGATGATAATTTCCTGAGATGCATGAACAAAATTCTTAATTTACTATAGCATCAAGACGAAAACCCATTTTGCATATACAATGTAACTTTTAACTCATTTGGTTTCTTCTCATTCAACACAACATTCTACCCCTTTCAACTACCCTAACATATAACAACCATTTGTGAATATGACATTTTGGGAATACCCTGATAAAACAATGAGAACAAATGTACTCTTGATCACAATTGAGAAACTTGTGAGTGGAAGACGTTGCAATATTTGGTTGTTTCTGGTGTTACAGATGTTCGCCTTGCCATCTGCTATGGATCGAATTTTCTCCAATACTCAACGTTCTTGTTAAAACAGTGATAAGTTCTTCATCTTTGTCTTTCCCTAGATCTAAAGAGGTATTTCTGTCTACGTGATTATGAACACTGTTTTCGTCGGGCTTGTTATTTTGCTAAAAGAGAAAAACGTAGTGTGCAATGCGATTTTCAATATTAATTAGTATGATTTTAAGTGCCAAATCCTTAAAGTAAATATCTAGAAAAAATTTTTCTATTGAGCGGATTTTCAATATCAGATGAATTCATTCGAGAGATATTGTGAATGCACCTTCGTAGTTACGTGAATAATAAATCCAATGAAAAAAAGCAAATTGCATAAATGTATAAGGTTATATGAAATAAAATACTGTGTGACAAAGAATGTAACGCTACATAATGATATGCTTGTATAACAACTAATCTGCAAATATAATGCTTAATTAAGCTTTCGTATAACCTTAGTACTTCGTATTTTTGCCGATGTAGGCAGCTTAGTCGTTAGAACGCTCGCTTCTTGATACAGCGCCGCACCAAACCCTACGACTTTAACACTAGTAACTGTTCTTTAGCCAAGCATCTAGCAATTGCAATAAACATCGCGGGTCTTCCGGATGTGACCTTAACAAAGGTCCCGTGTTACGACAGGCGTTGACGCGATAAAGAACCCTCGCTGTTACGGTTGTGACATATATAAGTTAAATTTTGTGACACCTAAAGCTGGCGACGTCTTTACAAGAATGGGGAAAAACCCCGAAATATAACATCAAACAATATGCAGAAAAAAAATATTATCAAAACTAACTTGTACCTCCTGTTTATCCTCACGGGCTTGTTTCTTGGAACACTTATGGTGCAACCATTCAATGACGAATACAATCAATGCTAGGACACAACCACCTGTCAGAACATAGAACATCCCGGAAGCCACGCCCATTTTAATCTCCTGACTCTTGGCACTGGAACGGGGATCTGGACACGTGGGAATACCAAAAAATCTGAAGGAAAACATGATCCTATATTAAGATTGCTCATTACACTAAATTTATTGGCTCGTTTAAGCACTTCGTATGAAGCATTATTTCACAATAGAAAAAGCGACTCAATCTCTTAATTATTTTCTCTGAATTTTTGTGACTTTTCCTGAATAATAAAAAAGGTGCTTGCAATTAACAAAAGTAACATCCAAACTTCGTTTTATTAATGATATAAATATACGTATAAATAAAAAAAAACACACGAAGAAGATTCAAGTAAATATTCTAAATTTTAAAATAAAAAAAAATTATGAAAATTATATTGACGTTTTGTTAATATTTTAAAATCTACAACTAAAATCTTCAAGAAACATGTCAATTGGAAAAAAGATATATTAGACAAATTACATCCTTAAAAGGAATTGAAAATAAATATATCTCTATTTTAGATTTGAACCAAACCAAAGAAAAAAGTACCGATCTCGATCAAAATTGATAGAAATTACTAAAAATAATCATATTGTTGCTAATGTTATGTGCTTTTCATCAAGAAATTAGTTTCCTTTATATAATCATTTAATTTGTAAAATATGTTACATTAAGGGAATCCGGTTTTCTTATTACAAACCCGTGGGGATCCGGGTTGTTAGAATAGATCTTCAGTACCCCTTGCATGGTGTAATAGGCGACTAAATGGGGCGGTCCTTCGGATGAGACCGCAAAAACCGAGGCCCCGTGTCACAGCAGGTGTGACACGTTAAAGATCCCTCCTTGCTCAAAGGCCATAAGCGCCGAGCATAAGCCTAACTTTGTAGCCCTTCACCGGCAATGGTGACGTATCCATATGAGTGAAAGATTCTCATGCGGGACGTTAAACAATATGCATTCAGTCAATCAGTGCAATGCTACAGTTTTATAATTCGGGCTTGGTCAAATTTGAAAAATATTTCTGAATTTTAAACATTTCATTTCAATTTCATTTTAAAACAAATTTGTCTGATATTTTTGTTTTTTCTTATTGACACGTTTTTAAAGATTTTAGCCGTAGATTAAAAAATATCAACAAATAAAGTTTTCAATTTTCAGAAAAATATTTTTATTTTAAAAATCATAACGTCTATCTGAGGCTTTTAGGCAGATTTTATTAGATATCCATATCACGCATCAAATCACAGCGAAAGTTGGATTCTAAAATATCTTATTTGCAAACAAATCACCCTTTTGTCATTATGGAAAATCATATAAAATAATCAAGAGCTTGTATCACTCTTTCTATAGTGACATCATATTTCAAACAAGGTGTTTTAATCAGCCATTAAATACAAGTTTTGTGTAATGAGTCACCTTGATATAATTATTATAAGAACCCAAAATAAAATGACATTAGCTTAGTTATGAGTAATATTATATGGAACAACATAAGTTGTTCCAAGACAACAGATGGTAAAAATATGCGTACTTTTACTTTTGGAACCTTTTCTCTGCAGATTATATTCTTATAAGTATTCAGATTATGTAGGTCACTTTTATTTCGCGAGACCTCATTTTCACATTGATACAATGTTGTACATGTATTTATCCACGAGGCATAACTTTCACGAATTGTTATTTGTTTATTCGTCAGAACTAAATTTGAATGGTTAGTCTCGCGAAAATTCGAGTAAATAATGGTCTCGCGAAAATTCATTATTTAAGTATAGGATGTACAATACAGAATCGTTAAATTAAAATTGTGTGTGGTATGTTTTTATTTCTTGAATGAAGATCATGTTCTTAATGGACAATTGCCCTTAGAAATATAGACGGCTCTCAATATTTTGAAGCCAAGTCAGGTTGTTCTACCTCGTTAATAAAACGAATTTAAAACAGTTAAATGACAGCAGAAAGAAGACGAGTCTGGGAATGCAAAACGACGCCTCAAGGGATTTCTAAGAGAAAAGTGTCAAAATTACATTACCGATGCTGTCACTCACCACATATTGAGTTCAGCTTTAAAAGCCAGGAGGTCATCGACTTGTGGTGATCAGAAAATAATATATTACAGTTCAATAAGGTCAAAACTTGAAAATGGAAACAAGAATATCGGAGACTAAGCTGTGCTAGAATGAAATGATATAACTGTTGCTGTTCAGAAACCCTGATTATTTGAAGTACCAAGAATATGAGCACACGTTATTGTTTACTGCATATATACCAAAGGCTTTGTATTCTTTAATTTGAAGTCAAACATTTGTAGAAATGAAACAAAGCATAAACCATTATCAATGCTACCCGATTAAGGAATTCACTGCACATATTTGAAATGCTCTCTTTCTTTCTTCTAGGCTACTGAAATTATCTTAATACTTGATGTTATTTATAGCCTATTTATCACTAACTTTTTAATGCATTTTCACTTCCAAATCAAAACAGATAACTTTATGATCCATCTAAAGCTTGTACATAAATTGATTATAATCAAGACAGCACTCACTTTCCCTCCAGCTTGTACAACACTCCATTATCATTCAATTTCAAAATTCCAAGTGAAAGTTTCTCGGTGTATGGGGAGTGTTTCCTTGCTGCCATTCCATATCCTTTCAGGTCAAATGGACTCCCTATTTCCATTAAACTACAATCACTAGAAATTGCATGACGGATGATTGGAGAGTCCCACAAAAATGCGTATTTTTCTTGACTACATTTTAGGAATCCATCCTCCACTCTTCTCACAATAGCTCCTTCTGTTATTTTCATGTGAGCATACATAGCCTGGTAGTGGCTGATATTAGTTTGGCTGAAGAAATTCTCTATTTGACTACCTTCGACAGTACCATAATTGTAATCATTCTGTTTGGGAAGATCTGCAGCGGAAGTAATAGGCATGTGGGCATTAGAAATTGTCAGAAAAGCCGCTAAGTTGGCCGTGTACACAGAAATCACAATTAAAGAGAAGAACCACCACGCACTGCTGACAATTCTACTAGATATTCCAGTTGGGGACTGTGTTAGGTTTCCACGTAGTAAAGTCCCCCATATATACCAGAAACTCTCACGGAAATTGTTTAAACAGTGTTCATTTTTATCAGAGTTCACACGACTGACACCAAAAAGCATCAAAGCAGTGAATAAGTACGCCACAAATATGGTAATCCAAACTACATGGGATAAAGGCATTAAAAACTGAAATGGAGATACACTTCTCTCAGGCTTTTTCACAACCAAGCTGGTTCCTTTTGTCATAAATGGCTTTGTAAAGTCCACAACCCTAGAACGTGATGGAGTTATCTGGAAAGGTGCAAGAGCAATATCTGCCTTCTGAAATAGTAAAACACCAGAATAGTTAAAGTGGCCCCCTGACTCTTGTATTTTTGGTTTACTTCAACATCAATTCATGAATGGTAAACAGAATATTTACGTTATCCAAAAGTTGTCGAACCATTCCAGTCCACCCACGTTTCTTTCCTTTGTAGCTTCCATATTTGCCATCAGGTACTAGACTTATATTGAAGGAAAAACCTAGCTCTTCCGCCAACTTTTCAAATATACTTATTAGAAAACCCTCTAGTTGATCACCTATGTCTGTTGTTTTGTTACCGATTCCGGAGTCATTCTTCCACTGAACAAATGGTTCTTCCTGTCATTTAAAATATTAGGATTTCTTAATGATATACAACATGATTTTTATCAACTGAATGTAAACGTTGTTGTACATAATTGATTGTTTTTCAATATACAAATTACTTTAGTATTGTATTAAGGGCAAAATAACAACTCAACTTATGAAAAAAGGATGGTTTCCACTTCTCCATCGTCAACTTACCATATATGTAACAATAGTTCATTATTGCCTGCATATGATGTTTATGTATCTCAACTGATTCGATACGCGAGAGCTTGTTCTGTGTATGATCAATGTTTAAACAGAGGCATGCTACTGACAAATAAGTTGGTGTTCAGTGGTTTCAACATTCTCACTTAAAAATCCAGCATTCCACAATGTCTATGGTTGTTACAACGATCTAATTTGCAAATACAGCTTGTCGTAAGGTCAAATGCTCTTTGATGCATTTCATACCAATTGTAAGGCCGTTCTTTACACATTGGTATTTACTACGCATTATTATGTTTACCTTATCAATATAGAAAAGCTCACGGCGGGAGTAACTGAAGAACAGGGGTTGCATACTCCTTCTGATCCCAACTCTGGTATTTCCGGGGATTCATGTTAACGCTTTTGTGTTCTTAATCTTATATTTATGATATAGATCGCTGTTCGTAATCTTCAGTTTTTCATTACTAATTCAACAAAATAACAGATTATAACTTAATTACGAAAAGTACTTAGTAAGATGATATATTTTGAAAAAAACAAACAACTTCATATGATTTCCACCAGCATAAATGATATGTACATACTTCTAATACATGTATACAGGCAATTTATAAATTGGAAATTAGGCATGCATATTTTCAGGTCACCAAAATACTCAAGTGACCTCTTGCTTTTGTTAAGCGTCCATCGTTGTCCGTTAACAATTGAACACCTTTAACTTCTTTTCAAATTTGGTATGAAGCATCTTTAGGACAATGGGGGAAATGAATTGTAAATTTCAGGACTCCTACATCCATGGGGCCTTAGAGGTGGGGCAAAAACTGACATTTTTCGGAAATCTTCTCTACAACCCGATATCTCTAAGAAAAACTACAGCATAGAAGTGTAGATCAGAAAGACCTTTAATTACTAAAATTGTAAATTTCATACTTCCTGGGGTAAACCCTCTGACTCCAGGGCGAGACTAATTTTGACATATTTATTGTGTTTATTTGTAAAATATTTGAATAACATCTTTGTAAAAGATACTGATATCAATTTAAAATTGAATTTATATAAATATTTAGCAGGGCCAGATTTTTTAATTTTTACCAAAATTAAAAATTTCCTGATCCCAGAGGTAGGAATTTAGTACCTGGGTGGGACCAACATTGTTACAGTTATTAAATATATGTGTTTACAACTGAACATTTTAAACATTTTTTTTTTATAACTACCCTTCCATTTTTCTTCAGATTTTGCTTTGAATGTATTTAGAACAAAAACCTCGAAGGGGGATAAAAATCGTACATTTCAGGACGCTACACTCCCTGGCTTCTGCAGGTGAGCAAAAACTGGAAAATTGACCAATATTTTCAAAAAATTCTTCTTTTCTACCGTCACAAATGTGTAAGTAAATCTAAATACATAATGATGTAGAGCAGTAAGGCCTCTACCAAAATTGTAAATTTTATGATCCACGGGGGAGAGAATCTGACTCCAGGATAGGACCGAATTTGGCACAGAATGTTTATGTGCAACTCATTTTAACGCTATTTGTACTCAAGTGAAACTAAACAGATATTTAGATGGAGCAGATATTTCATGATCCCAAGAGTAAGAGCTTTCGTACTAGGGTGGGGCCAAAATTTACAAATGAACATTATTTTTGGATACCTACCCTTCCAATTCTTTTCAAATTTGGTATGAAAATGTGAAGGACGGTGATCAATCTCATAACTCCTATAAATAATCAAAAATTTAGAGTAGGGAAAACACGTAGCCCTGGACATACCAGATGTGGGATCAGGTGCCTAGAAAGAGTAACCATTCCCTGTCAAACTTCTGGACAAGAGGGATATAAATTGCAATTTTCGGGACGTCTGCACCACCAGGGACTTACAGCGGAGCAAAAGGTTCCATGAAATGACATATTTTCAAAAAAAAATTCTTACAATCTCATATCTGCAATAAAAAGTAAATGCATAGTAAGGTCGAGAAAGACAGCTTCTACCAAAATTGTAAATTTCATGATCCCTGGGGAAGGAGTTTTGGTACCAGAGTGGGGCCAAAATGGCCATTGTGATTAAATGTTTGTATCCTTTGAAAAACTTCTTTAATTTTGCCGATGCTATATAAAAATCAAATGCATATTAAGGTAAAACAGAAAGAGATATACAAAATTGTGAATTTCGCCACCCCAGGGTTTTGGCTATAAAGCAGGTCTAAAATAGTAATAGGCCTATATAGTTACGTGTATATAAACGAATGTGAAACCATACGTATAATCATAGTCACATTTTAAACCTATAGTTTTGCAGTGCAAATTGTAATGGAGTACATTTTTGTTTCTTTCTTAATCTGAGGTCCTGAAACAATACCGTGTATTGTAGATTTGTTTGTAATGTCAAAAACCAATTTACAGTTGATTTATAAAGTACAAATAGGTTCTGTAAAGTATAACATATATTTTTAAATTATATGTCAAAGGTACAGTCTATGAATCATGAAACTATGGTAAAGATCCACTTGTTATTAATTGTGGTTTAAACATTAATCAGCATTATTCATCATAGACTTCTTGTCCTGAAACAGTAGATTCAGATCAAAGAACCTAGTTTATCAGAATGCAAATCTATGTTCCACACATTTGTAACAAATTTTATCGTAATACATATCTATGTTTTCTCATACATTGTTAACATGGGTTTGCCTTAAGAAATTTCAGCGCAGAAAAGTTTAAATTAACAGTCATAATTTCATCACACAAACCAATTTTGTTGTGACTCTTATTCTCCCATCTGAAAACACATCTTCTTCATCTCTCTTCATCATCGATGTATAAGATTGTGAAGGTTGAATCCGCTCCAGAACTTTGTTTTTGCCACTCCTCCATGTTCCGTACTGAAATAAATGGGTCTGTCAAATCGACAGAAAAGTTCATTGTCAGTTGTGCAGCCAGTAAAAAGAAGCAGGTGTGCGAACACCAAGTATGTCATGCATCTTGTTAGGAGTAATTAAAGTAGAACCCTAAATCTTACACAACAAGGAAGGAGGAAAGGAAAGACAATGAAATTCCATTGGTTTATATGTTTAATCATGACAACATCACGATGCACACTACATCACAAACTTTAATATTTTATATAGCGTGCGTCATCCCAAAGAAAAAAAAATATGTATACGCAATGACTTCTTTACAATTTTTCAATGCACTTTACACAATATCGCAAATTCAAGAGAAAATGAATATATGACTATCAGAATTTATTTAATGATTTGACACTTTTAGGCAATTTCAACATAAGTTAACTTTAGGAATCGGAATGGTGTACAACAAAGGTCCATGGGCCAAATCGCTCATCTAACCAATTGCATTTCCCCCCTCATACCCTATTGTAGCTCCCACGACTAATAATCTTAATTGTACCCTTGAGAAGATTTATAGAGTTTTCCTATATATACCTAGGTAATACTTTAACCCCTTACTGTGGTCTCGTTCTGACCAAAGAGGTGGTAGTGTTAGCAATCTTGAATCTACATGCTTGCATATTAATCTAACAAACTGCACCATTGTAGTGATTACTTGAGAAGATGATTATTAAATAATAACCCCATATATCACAACCACGACACGAACAAATTTTACGTCTTCGCTACACGGGTATGCTTTCATATTGATATAACAAACTGCAGAGTGAGACTTTTCCCCAATATACTTGTATACCTATAAAAAAATAAGTTGTCCTCACCCTGAGTCTGGGATCACTGCGTGAACAAGCTTGAATCCACATAAGGATGCTTCCAAATTAATCTGAGAAGTTGTAGACATGTGGTTCTTAAGAAGATTTTATAACACCCTATTTTCCTATGACCCTTTAATTGAACAAACTGGGATCCTCTTCACACAGTGATCCTTTGTGCTATATGTAAATATGATTGAAGTTGGTACATTGTTTCATGAGTTGAAAATAGCTTAGATGAGCTAAAATCTAAATTAAACAGGGCTAAAATAAATAAATAAATAAATAGATAAATAAATAAACATAAACAGACTTCATCCAGGAACATGTACATTTAACAACACTGAACACAACAATTATGATCCAATTTCTATCCAAATAAAAACATAATTGTCATAACTAACATTGATCAGCAACATATTTTTAATGAAGTTTCATGCATCAGATTGTGAATAATTTTCCTCAAATGTTTATCTAGCAACCCTATTCATAACACATAATCTTCAACAAGTTGAAGGCGATCAGAAAAAAACCCTCAGAACTGTACAGTTCGTTGGAAGTCTGATTTATCAAGGCTAATAAATGTTTCAAATACATTTGAAATGTTTATGCTTACTTACCGTTCCATTTCTACTGGTAGCCAGCGATTTCAGCTGCAGATACGTCTCATTTCTGACCCCCTTTTTGGAAAAGGAAAGTTTACCAGTACAGCCATCAACACGGATCTGGAAAAACCAAAGCAGCATGACATTGCATCTAATCTAGTTAACACGTTAATACACATGTATAGTGTACTGGTGATAAATGAATTAAATGTAACACAAATGTTTCTGAAACACGAAGATGTTCATACATGTAACAATTAATATGAATTTAGCAGTTTGGTAAGACATATATAATCCATATCAAAGTAATATTGTCAGTCTACAAATCGACAAAAATTATAAAAATTGCAAATTGTGTAAAACATTTTAACAGCAAGGGGTTCTCAATAGTACATACTTTAAGAAAACTCTGAAAAAAGTAGATAGTAATATAAATTTAATCAATGTCATTAAGAAGATAACCACGTGATTGAACCAGTGATAGCTACATGTATAGAAAATATGGTGAAATATGCATGCTTTTGATCTATGGTTTCGTGCATGTGACGGTGAATGAGTAACATTTTCAAGGAAAATTGTAAAAGGAAAATAGGTAGATGACGAATAAAGACATGAATGTGCTTTTCATACAATAAATATATTTTGCTCACATTGCTCATGTTAAAATCATTCTGGAAAAGACAACAATGCAAAAAAAAAAATTCATTAAGCTGTTAAAGGCAGGATGGAACAACTGTATTTGTATTTCTTTTCTTTCACCAGTTTTCAGCACATTTTGGGCGCGAAAAACGAAACAGATATATATCTTACATTTCTTAGAGCCTTCCTCATCTGAAGTCTGTTTTTACTGACGTGTTGTTCTAGAATGTTCATGTAAACCTTGAAGGCGTCGTGAAGGACGGCATTAGACAGAGATACATCCACCGTCTCCAAGGCACAGTCATCCGGGCTACTGTTGATCATGAGGAGAAGTGACGTCAAGTTAGCGCGGGAATCTAAATAATCGTCTAAGGCAGCTACATCTGTCCCCTTTTCAAACAAATATCAGATATGTTTTATGACGTACCATTAGGAAAAACATTTTATATTGCTTAAACTAGTTCAAGTGTTCGAAATAAAAATTATTCTAACAATTAAATCGTTTCAATTATCATAGAAAACATCACTCCGATCGTACATCTAATTAGTATTCAGTAAATGATGTCACTAAGAGATATTCCGTCTTCAAAAGCTTATAATTTCCTACACATCATTAACTTACTATTCTTATTCAAGTGTTTGACTAAATGTATGGTATAGCGTAATGTCCCAAATAGTGAGATTTATAACCGATGTTGATCAGATTAAACGCATTCTCTTTATATTGGGATTGGCTTAACACATTTATTTAAATGACTGTTTTCTCTACTATGGACTATCTAATTAAGGGTAATCAGTAAACAAAGACCATCGGCGGTTTGCAATACAGGGGATGAACTATTTGAATGAATAATAATGCGCCATGGCTCAAATTGCACTACCTATAGGTTCTAGAGGATTCTATTGACCTGCACGTGTCAATGAGGCCAATATTCCAATTGGTCTTCGTTGAACTTTACTGAAAACAGTTTAATCTCAGATCGCCTATGGCAAGAGACTAAAGTGGTAAGCTTTGGGTGTGTTCACTGATCTATTCAATTACCATTGCCTCTAAAATACTTGAAGAGGGATACACATGCAGTTCGTGCTTCCCTGCGTTTGTATTCCTGGGTGTTTGTTGAAAAAAGCTAGATTTCTAAAGTTATTACTTTTCCAAAAAATATGCGATTTTGCAAAGAGATGGTCTGCTTTGTGGAATCCCTGTTCATTTTAAGGTCCATGGCGATATAGCTATTTCTGAAGAAACAATTATAATGAATTAATTGAACATGAAGTTCGGTAAATTTTGTTGTTTTCAAGTATCCTGGTAATGAATTAAACTTCGTTAACATGAATAAATATATATAATTTAAAAGCTTTTAAGCAGTTCCTGATCTATGTAGATTTTGGTGTCCTGTAGAAACTGACAATAAACAGTGAACGAAGAACGCTCCTCCCAGGGATTCGAGAGAAAATAGAAAACGAAAATTAGGCTTGACATTATCCAAATTTGTTATAAGCATCATTAAAAAGAATATAGCTATTAATTTGTACGTGCGTAATAATAATATCTTTTTAAAATATGAAAAAAAGGTCTCAATTGTGGGGTCCCTTCAATTGTCGGGACCTCGATAACTCCAACAATAGCACACTCACCACGTTTGCAACTAGCCAAGCATATGGACGGGAAAGTAGACTCAGATATAACGCCTGAAACAGACGTAACTGTAATTATAAACTTATTACACTTTACTTATATTAGCGGTTATTGTAGTTATTTTTAGCGGTTATTGTAGTTATTTTAACGGTTATTGTAAATTTCAGCGGTTGTCGTGGTTTACTTTAACGCTTATTTCATTAACCTTGTCCCTGTTAATTCATAAAGAGATTTAATTTAACACATAGACAAATCTAACAGAAGATACAAATAAAATCTTGATTTTCAAAACCTCAGAATGAATTATGTGGAACAATGCACGAAATATTTATTTCTCCTATACATTCAGAATAGGATTAGTATTCATATGAAATTATTGTGTTACTACTAAAACATCGTTAGGTGTACCTGTGTCAATACGATTTTTGTATTAGTTGATGAACATATAACTATTATTCGTTCAATGAATCTGCTACGGACATCCTTAAGGATCCCCCTGACGTACGTTTCTGACGTATTGTGACGTATGTTATATGCCTTAAGGTCAGTTGGGTGCCTGTCAACCAGTATTGACACAACTGGAGGACCTAGAGAAATATAAATAAAATGGGTATTGATGTATATGCAGAATATATGTCTGATAATACAAATGTAAAGTTATCAATAATAGAAAATATCCGAAGAGAACATATGACAAGTTAATGTCACCTGAGTGATTTATTGTTCCAGAACATCTACCAAAGAAGACGATGTTTTAACGAGAGGGCTTTGTATTTTTCACAGACCCAATCAGGTCTCCACGATTAGATATATGTATGAAAACGTGAGTGTTCGACGGTGATACTGTCAGTATGGATATTTTTGTGGTCAAATTCTCAGTATATCGCACGCGCTGAAGTGGCTTCAAAATTATTTTGATGGCTGAAAATAATATCTATATCTAAAGATGACGATTATAGTAAAGCCACATAACTACAAAACTAACACGTGACATAGGACTACAGTTCACTGCTGCTATACATAGCTATTAATAGATACATCGCGCTACTTTCTAGCATTACTTTATAGCAGAAATTAACCTAAATACTAGTACACCAAATGCAAAGTTTCTTCTATAAGAAAACATTTAAAACATTTATTATGATAATTAAATGGTATTAAATAACAGAAATCGAAAAATAGGGGGATACAATGGATAATTATCATGCCAAAAAATGATACTAATAGGGTTGATGATAAAATAGGTGATAGATGTGGTTCAGGGATAGAGTAAAATGTATACAAAAATACGCTGAAAACAATTAATTGTACGTGTCATTACTCAGACTGGATATATAAGTTTTCAATCTGAGAATGAAAATGAATAAGCTGTGAGCATGTTTACAGACATAACAACATACCCGCCACTATTAAAGTTTCCATAACACCGGACTACAGAATACTACAGTTAACAATGGTGTACTATCGCAATAACTGTAATATTTTTATATACTGTAATTGTAAAAACTTATTTTTACTTTTTGATGTACTATTGTCAAAATTGTAATACTTTGATTTACTATTGTAAAACTGTAATACTGATTTATTATAGTAAATGCTGTCATATATCACAATAAATAATATGATATATTGATTTGTTTTTGCAAAAAAATTGATTTCCTATTGTAAAAACTATAATACGTTGATTTCCTATTATTAAAAACTATAAAAAGTTTGATTTACTATGATAAAAACTTATGTATTTTGATTTACATCGTAAAGACTTCAATACTTTGATTTCTTATGGTAAAAACTTAAATAGTTCGATTTACTGTGTAAGAACTTTAGTACATTGATTCATTAAAGTACAAAACTTGACACCTTAATTACCTGTAGTAAAAATTTTGATATTTGGAATTACTACGGAAAATAAATTATATTTTTGGATAAATTTGGTAATTTTTTTTATATTCATCATAACAGTAATTATTACAAGAAAAAGTATACATCAAAATCCTTATTTTATACTAGCATACTAAAAATGTTGACACTATATTATCAGAACAGTTATATTTACTGTAGTTTTCCATCATAATATTTGTTTGGGCTAGTAGAAAATGCTGCATCTATGAAATAGACAAGGTCGGGAAGAGCAGCATGGCTTTAGCAGGTGTTCAAGTACATGCAATGAACAAACCGCCTCAGTCATTATCTACCCCTCTTATATGAATATGAAAAGTGTAATAATTTAAAAAAAAATCGCATGCTAATGCAAACTTCTCTAAATGTATTTCGACTTCACTCACGAAACATGTGAAGAGGCAATATATCTGCAAAATAAAAGCTAGTTACAGTTAAGCAAAAATCTAAAAGCAAAATGCAGATTTGATCAAGTATATTCTGGAAATAGTACAGACTACAAATGCCACATGTACTGGTAAAGCAGAACTTTTTATCAGAGAGAGAGAGAGAGAGAGAGAGAGAGAGAGAGAGAGAGAGAGAGAGATAGATAAAGATGAGTTATCATGCAGTGGCATGTTTAGAGGATGGTCATAATTCTTTGTGCCAATTTCCTTTTTTACATCATTGTATTTTGAAGTGTAAAATCCTTACATAAATTTGCTATTGAAAGTTTACGACTAAACAACTAATTAAGAAACCAGCAATTTACTACCTTGTTCCCAATCGTATATTACAGCCACTCTCCTCCAGTTAAAATACGTCATAATGTCATTGATTGCCAAAGCGTAACTGTGGATTCCCGGTAGAATGTTTAACAGGAAGGGACTTCCTTCGACGTCACGCGGAACACCGGATGTGACGATATAGGGTACTCTTTCAAAGCATGTTGCATGGACAAATGTTTCGCTGTATGTTCCAATTATAGCTGAAATATTCCGACTGTTGATCAAGTCTGAAGCTACAATACGAAAGAAATATGTCAACTGTATGTGATATGCAGTTCACTGTATATGATCGGTTAGAGCACACAAGGTGGTTAGAGAGTTCCCTTCGTAACTGGGAGGTCGTGAGTTCGAGTCCCGCTCGTACCATGGCCGCGTCAAACCTAAGACGTAAAATTAGGTAGTGATTGCTCCTTCGCCAAACGCTCGGCATTTAGAAGTGAGATTCACGGGTCTTTCGGATATGACCTTAAAAACGGAGGTCCCGTGTTACTGTAGGCGTTGGCACGTTAAAGAACCCTCACTGCTACGGCCCTGAACGCTAAGCATAGGTCTAAATTTGTGGTACTTCACCTACAACTAGTGATGTCTCAATATGAGTGAAAAATTCTCGACGGAAAAAAACCCACACAAACAATCAATCAATCACAAGAGAGTACGAAATCGAATGATTTATAAAGGGAAATTTGTATAACAATCCAATTACTTATCATTCTATCATACGCAAATAAGCTAATTACATTATATCAGTTTTCTTTCAAATGTTTGTACAAAATTTTGGAACACATTGCTGGATTTTAATTTAGAGTTAATTTTGATATTTATAAATGTCTCTTGCTTATATGTCATGGTTTCTATGATGCTAGGGATGCATGGTTACTACTAAATAGCACAATGTACGATAATCTATGAAATATTCCTTAGCTATATTAAGATTAATTACACCAGGACTCTAAAAGTAATCAAGTAATTTATGTTGATATATGCGTTTTGTTTTATCTTGTTATAAAATCTTTTATGAACCATTATCAAGCTAACGCAAAATGTATGAAACTGTCCGCAGCAGTGACCGCTTGCTATCCGCTCTGGTACACCATGACAGATGTTGAATTCCCACTGATTTCGCACACAGTTACACCTTTTCATCAAAGTTTGCACAGTGCTAATAATTGCTACCATATTTTGTTTTGCACCATGATTGTCATGGGAAAGTGTCAACAAATTTGAAAACAGGGTTAGTGTTTTAAACTTAATTTACAGTGCAACGTTTGCAGTCGTAAAACATGTATGTTCATAGAATTTTGGGGCCCAAATATCGTCATAAATTTAGATTATGAACCCTATGGGTAAATATAGGTCTTGTTGTGGCACTAATTTGAATATTGAAATGGACAAAATATCCTAATCTCAATAATTTTCTATTACTAAACAGTAGACAGAAATGTTAATGCAAAACGGTGTTGATTTCATCCCCAATTCAAAAGAGTTTAAGTGACAATAACTGCGTTCTGGCATATTGGAACTATAAAACAGCACACAAATAACTGATGTGTTTTGAGCGTTCTGGCAATTTGGAGCTCTGAGACGACATTTTGCAGAACCTTGGAACATCAATAACTAGGAATTGTTAAAGTCCAAAGGTCTTGTCACAAACGATAGCGACAGACTAATCACAATGGAAACAATTCGACAGAAACTGAAATTGATGAAATAATGTTGAGTTGGAAGCATTTTCCATTATTTTGATAAATTTAGAAATAAAAATCAAATAATCATTGAAATATAATTTCTAAGCAGAGACTATGTCAAAACCTTATTCGGTTCATCTCTACGGGATACATCTAATGGGATAATAATCAGTTTTCTAACGAAACCCCCACATGTAATTTTTGCATCCAAATAGAAATACAAAAACAATTGATTAAAAGAAGTATCAAACTTGATGTTATAACCAACGAAAATAATGGAAAATGAGTTTCTAATACCGTTTCCATGGAGACATAATTGATGTTGATATGCAAACATTATTTTGCCTTTCCATTGCATTTTTGTGTCGCAAGAAAGGTATCCTTCGTCTTCCAAAAATGTTGATATCACTATGGTGACTGAAAAGGTGAAGAGGTGAAGATATCGAACAGCGATCAATCTCATAACTCGTATAAAGAATACAAATTTAAGAGAAGGGCAAACAAGGACTTCTGGGCATACCAGAGGTGGGATCAGATGTCTAGGAGTAAGCACCGGTCACATCCGCCACAAGCCCTATATATGGAAAAGATAAATGGACTAATCCTTAGTCTAAATTAGTGTTTAACGAACGGTCTAAATATTGGTATGAAACACGTCACACGACATTTGACCCAATGGCAGGTGTTGGTAAAGTAGATCTTTATAACGACCATATACTTTGCAAAATGATGATTTAATCGAGAGAATTGAAACCCCGTCAGTAGCCTGTCTCAAGTTTAAACATATACAAAATTTTCCAGTTTTACTTCTCAATTCATCGTGCCAATTTTGCATGGTATTACCACCGACAATGATCCAAATTTAGATCTCGGCAATAGAAATTAATTGAAGATGATTTATATTTGGCATCTGGAAAAATAATCACCCTACATGTTTTTCATTTCTCATACACGAAATCATTGATTTTATTCTTGTAACCACAAACCAAATGCAGTTATGCCCATATGTAATCATAATCTCATCTTAAATCTAGTTTCCATGAATAATTTATTCAAGAATTTCTTGCGTAAAAAATAGAATTACAAATTTCTATCAATATATCATCTCTGTTAACTTCTTACTCCAGTAATATCTATCATATTCCCCAAAGTTTCTGATATTGTCTGTGGCACTTAATCCTATACACTCAATCTATTCTGTGACACTTAATCCTATACACCCAGTCTATTGTCTGTGACACTTAATCCTATACATACAATCTATTGTCTGTGACACTTAATCCTATACACAAAATCTACTGTCTGTGACACTTAATCCTATACATACAATTTATTGTCTGTGAGACCTAATTCTATACACACAATCTACTGTGACATTTAATCCTATACACTCAATCTATTGTCTATGATACTTAATCCTATACATTCAGTCTATTATCCGTGACACTTAATACTATACACTCAGTCTCCTGTCTGTGACACTTAATCCTATACACACAATCTATTGTCTGTGACACTTAATCCTATTCACTCAGTTTTTTTGACTGCGACACTTAATCCTATACGCTCAGTCTATTGTCTGTGACACTTAATCCTATACACGCAATCTATTGTCAGTGACACTTAATCCTATACACACAATCTATTGCCTGTGACACTTAATCCTACTCCCGCAGTTTTTTCCCACGTATACTCTCAGTCTGCTGTCTGTGACACGTAATCCTATACACTCAGTTTATTATCTGTGACACTTATTCCTATACACTCAGTCTATTGTCTGTGACACTTAATCCTATACACTCAGTCTATTGTCTGTGACACTTAATCCTATACACTCAGTGTATTGTCTGTGACACTTAATCCTATACATACAATCTATTGTCTGTGACACTTAATCCTATACATACAATCTACTGTCTGTGACACTTAATCCTATACACTCAGTCTATTGTCTGTGACACTTAATCCTATACTTACAATCTATTGTCTGTGACACTTAATCCTATACACTCAGTCTATTGTCTGTGACACTTAATCCTATACACTCAGTCTATTGTCTGTGACACTTAATCCTATACACTCAGTTTATTATCTGTGACACTTAATCCTATACACTCAGTTTATTATCTGTGACACTTAATCCTAAACACTCAGTTTATTGTCTGTGACACTTAATCCTATACACTCAGTTTATTATCTGTGACACTTAATCCTATACTTACAATCTATTGTCTGTGACACTTAATCCTATACACTCAGTCTATTGTCTGTGACACGTAATCCTAAACACTCAGTTTATTATCTGTGACACTTAATCCTATACACTCAGTCTATTGTCTGTGACACTTAATCTTATACATTCAGTCTACTGTCTATGACACTTAATTCTATACACCCAGTCTTTTATTTGTGACACTTAATCCCATTCACTCAGACTCCTGTCTGTCACACTTAATCCTATACACACAATCTCCTGTCTGTGACACTTAATCCTATACACTCAGTCTATTGTCTGTGACACGTAATCATATACACTCAGTCTATTGTGTGTGACACTTAATCCCAAACACTTAGTCTACTGTCTGTGACACTTAATCCTATGCACTCTGTCTATTGTCTGTGACACGTAATCATATACACTCAGTCTATTGTCCGTGACACTTAATCCTAAACACTCAGTCTACTGTCTGTGATATTTAATCCTGTACACTCAGTGTATTATTCTAACGTACTGATTCAAATTACATAAATTATTGCAACCGAAGTGTTGTAAAGTATCTGATCTAAAAGAGCTCTTTGCTTATTATCCCATAGCAATACGTTTGGGAGATGGGATATAGTAAGGGAACCGCGCGCGCGCGCGCGCGCGTGTGTGTGTGTGTGTGTGTAACACTGAACTTGTAGACACTCTACAGACTTCATTGTGTTTGTGTGTGTGTGTGTGAGTGTGTGTGTGTGTGTAACACTGAACTTGTAGACACTCTACAGGCTTCATTGTGTGTGTGTGTGTGTGTGTGTGTGTGTGTGTGTGTGTGTAACACTGAACTTGTAGACACTCTACAGGCCACACTTCTGTTCGATTGATTTGATACCTCACATAGAGAGAGGAGGAACCTTATTTATTATAGGGTTAAAAGGTCACGATCACTACAAGACGTCATAGAAATAACTTGTAGACATCTACAGGCTTCATTGTGTATTCGAATGATTTTATACTTTACATGTAGCTTTATTATCAAGAGAGGAAGAAACCTGTTAATGTTGATGTCAAAGTAATTGGGAGTTTATAGAAAAGGCTTATAAACACTTAGCGCGAAGGGATATGTCCCGTTTTGCGGAGCTCTTGTTGATTTTTCTTTCTTTCACCTTATTTTCTACCTATATGAATAAATGTCAAGATTCACGCTCTAGTTATACAATTTGGTAACTATACTGAAACCTGACATTTGCATATGGTCCCTGATAGCGAATAGTATACATATATAGAAACATAGAGAAACGTCTAGGTTAACATTTTTTAAATGGAAAACAAATGTAAATAATAAAAAACCTGAATAATGCCAAGAGAATTATGAAATACAAATAATTATCAAATATAATAACAAAATATTTTGCTCTTCGTAGTTCCACAAAAATAAGCCTTCTAATTTAGCATTTCCTGTCATGATACACAGTTCAATACAAAATTATGCGTCTGTATCAAGATGACTGAAATTTGTCTGAAAGTAGAACTAATCCCTTTTCAGTCTCAGATTGATTGTATATCTTGAGAGAATTTTTCACTGATATGTAGAGGTCACCATTGCCTGTGAAAGGCTGCGAAATTTACGCCTATTTACGGCCTTTGAATAGGATGGGATTTTTATCGTGCCACAGTGCTGTGACACAGGGTCTCGATTTTTGCGCTCTCATCCAATCGACCGCCCCATATAGTTGCCTCTTACGACAAGCAAGGGGTACTGAGGACCTAGTCTAACCCGGATCCCCAAGGGGTGCCTCAAAGTGAGGATGTTTTGATATACAGTTTAATTTTGTATATTTTGGAGTTAGATTCTAATACCAGATTAATTGGTAATGGTAACTTTTCCAAGATTCAAAACCGGATGTGCAGATACTCCATTAATCATACCATATGCGCACGTACTCCATTATTAATGCATAAAATCAATGTTCAAACTAGGGTTTTCTCTCCAACGTTCCTCAAGAAAACCTGTCCCTTTCTCTGTCTCTCTAATACGATACATGCATACTTTTCATTGTTTTGCATTGACCAATATGTATTTATAGTTAAATCTACTTCCGGGTTAGAATTTCATATGTAAAAACAAAACTAGGTACATTATAAGCGTTACATAGTACCTTATCTCTTCCAGGAAAAGTTTTATTGGTGGATCCTTATGGACAAACAATTCTGTTAAACTTAAGGCAATCGGTCGGAAAGCGGGTATTAAAAGAAAACCGAGTAAACATCAAGAATTGATTGACTTAAATCGTGTTCAATATATCTGTAAAACGATATATACTTCTCATATTCCGGATCGCAGGATGGACAAAATTTCCTTGCATTGTAAAACGGCAATCGGTAAAGAGCTAATAAATCCACTTTGCTATATATCTACTACAACACGAAAACCATAGATAATGTCATATCACCCTTTAGCAAGTCATATTGGACAAAACGGTTTTTCTTGTACACAAAGTTAATAGTTCGTAATTTAGTCAAATAGAAGTAAATCCGATAATCCGGAAATGATAGCTTTGTACTACGTGTATCACTATACTAAATCATTCTTTTCATATTTATTTTTTACTATAAAATCCATCGAACTTTTCTAACTTTCCCAGATTTGTTAGCGAGAAAACGGATTGTCCATAAGATATCAGGATCGAAAGTTAAAGCAAGGCGGAAGCAGATGTCCTGAATAATGCCGTGAAATTCAATTTACAATCAACTATCTTCGACGGGACAATGTTTTGCATTCTAATTATCAATTAATTCCTGTGTACGATACATCGTGCTTTTAATTAACATTTTGTCTCATGGTTAAAGTGGCAAAACAGTCTGATAGAGCACGCGATCACGTTTTCAGAACACACTTACACAATCAAGGAAGTGTATACTCCGCATTTTCGGTATTGCCATGAAAAAGGTTTCCATGATGTTTCACACGACCTGTGTACAAGTAAGGCGATGCATACATGTCATTTATATATTTCTACCTTTAGCACACCAACGTGTATCTGTAGTATGCTAAACATGCTTTAAAATGTAACGAATCTCTTACTTCTGTACAGTTAGTAAGTCTATACATCATATGTGTTTCATAAAACTATACACATGGGAAGGTCCGAAACAGTGCCAATATTTTTGGAGGATATATACTTGTTTTCGAGTGATGTCAATTTCTGAAATGGACAAACAGCTGCAGAAGCACTCTTCTGTGGTAAATGTTGAAAAAGGTTCGTAAACTCACCTTTCCTTATAGTGTCAAAGGTCATTTCCAGATGACTTGATGGAATGCGCACAAGATCGAACTCGTGGTACGGGTCTAGTTTCACAAGGAAGGAGCGAATTTCTTGAAATGATATTTCGTGATGCTCTAAAACACCTGCAATTTTCAATGAATAATTAAGTGATTTACAATTTAACATATTGCCTGACTAATGAATTATCTATTCTATCAAGCTAGAAGACATAGGAGGGGCTGTTCTATATGTAATGTGTATTGTACCACAGCGCGATAACGCTTTACACGATTTCGTGGATGATGATACTCTTGAATAGCTCTATTCAAAACTTTTCCAACGGTATAAACACTAGTTTTCAGCTGCACATAGTTTTAAATTTCAAATGTTTGAATCAAAATTAATTTTTATTAAATAAATATTTACCACTATAAATTCTGAGATGGTCCCTTCGCAAAGCATAACGACAGGAAAAGACCAAAGAAACCTTTGAGACATCTCCTAACTGACCAACCACTGACTATAAGAGCTTCAAATCACCCATTCTGTTTCCTTTAAAAAACTCTAATTAAGGGTATGAAAGGGAGGAAACCAGAATGGGTGAGACCTTTGATTTTTAGTGGTAAGTATTTATTTAATAAAAATTAATTTCAATTCAAATATTTGTAATTTTATAACAATTAAAGCTTACCATTATAAATTCTAAAAAATTCAGAATCTAACGTATAATTAGAAGTACCAAAGGAAGATTAATGCAATTACAATTGGTCCCAATGAAAAACGTCTATTACCTTGCAAAGCCATGGGACGCAAGTTATGGTCAGTAAATGATTTCTGACAACGCCAAAATCCTGCTGACAAAACTTGTGAAATAGAAGCAGAGTTAAACAGAGCCCAAGAATAAAATAAAGCTCGAACCTCATGAGTTTTCACTGAATGTGAGGATAATGTTTGATCACCAGACACTCCCTTAATAGCAGAAGGTACCAACGATTTTTCCTCAACCCCCCCCCCCCCCGAAAATCTGCTAATTGTTGAACAGAGATCTTGATTGGATCAATCTCCCTGCTTCAACACCAATAACAGAAGATCATCCACTTCGCACCATAGACACTCTATGTCGACTGTTGGACAGTTTTAGAGATGTGTCTGGAAACTCCTTCAGAAAAGCCTTTCTGTCGGAGTACTTCCGGGAGAGTAATCATGAGTGAAGATGCAGGTTTTATGGATGAGGATGCAAGACTCTTCCTTTGAATTGAGACAAAAGATTTTGTTGAACTGGAAGAAGAAGTGGATTTGCACAAGGCAGATTTGACAGATCTGTGTACCAGGCTTGTCTTGGCCAAGCCGTCGCAATAAGAATGATCTGAAAGTGCTCTCGGCTGATCTTTTGAAGAACTTGAGAGAGAAATCTCAAAGGCGGGAATGCGTAAGCAAACATTCCGCTCCATGACAGAGACGTTGCGTCGACCGTATAAGCTTTTGGGTCTGGACCTGGAGACATAAAAGCTGGAAGTTTGTGGTTTAGAGAAGTAGCAAACAGGTCGATATGAGGACGACCCCACTGAAGGCAAATGAAATTGAAAACTCCCAAATGAAGTTCCCATTCCGTGTTGACTGGAGCGAGGGATCTTGATAGAGTGTCTCCCAGAACATTGAAATGACCTGGAATGTGTCAAATCACTAAATTAATTTGTGACTGAGCACATAACAGGATAATTTCCTTGCAGACTGAATAAAGGTCTAAGCTGTGGGTGCCCCCTTGATTCTGGATATACGCTACTACTGTTGAGTTGTCCGTAGCTAGAGTCAAGGACTTGTGAATTAGTTACTCTTCGAAATGAAGTAGAGCTAGACGAACTGCTCTCATCTCCAAAATGTTTATGTGTTCCTGCTTCTGAGCAATTAACCACAGACTTGATAGAGGTTTCCCTTCCAGATAAGCTCCATAACTTAGAAGCGAGGCGTCTGTGTAAAGAGTCATAGAAGGAAGGAGAGGAGATAGAGGAACTCCTTGTAGAACGTGATCCCTGACATACCACCACTGAAGGTATGGTAAAAGCGAGGGGAGAATTGGAACCAAGGCTTTCCAGTTTTGAGAGGTTGGAGTCCAGTGTTCCAGTAGATAAAATTGAAGAGGGCGATGTGAAGACGACCTAGTAGAACTATGTCTGCAATTGAATTCAGAAAGCCCAAAAGTTGAGAAAATTGGCTGGTTGTTACAGACGTTAAAGTTTGAATTGAAGTTATTCTCAGGCAAGAAGACTGAAATTTCTCCAGCAGGGGTAAAACTAAACCTACGTCTGTTCTGAAATTCTCCCCCAGGAATATGAAATTTGGGACGGAAGAATCTGATTTTCCCCCAAGAAATTAGAAACCCAGCTGAAAACACAACTGGATCCTCCTTTCCGTGTGAGCCTCTAAAGTTGAAGCTCCGTGGGGATCCAGGTTAGAATAGATCCTCAGTATCCCTTGCTTGTCGTAAGAGGCGACTAAATGGGGCGGTCCTTCGGATGAGACCAAAAAAACCGAGGTCCCGTGTCACAGCAGGTGTGGCACGATAAAGATCACCAAGGTCATCATGAAGATCCATAAAAGACAAACCAAACATCTTATCTATCTTACTCCAAACAGATTGGGGAAGACACAAACCTTCCATGCTCTTAGCACCCAAAACGGAAGAAGAAGTCGTATCTAAAGTAGGAGAAGTCTTATAGAAGATCCACGAACTTCAAAATCCTTACTATTAAAACTGCCAGGAAAGGAAACAACGCCAAAACCTGGGAATTTAGAAGAATTAGAAGCAGACAATTATCCCAATGACTCATCTTGTTTCTCCTTAATAACTTGTAAAGCAGACGAAACTTACTTAGACTCAGGTAAAGACTTATAAGAGGAAGCAAATTCCTTAGCTAAGCCACGTGATGTGTCAAAAGACGATAGAGTCTTCTTTAACCTAGGAGGAGTAGGTATGCTCATCTGAGATTTTTCTCTGATGAGAAAATAAACCATAGCCTTCAAAGACTCTTTAGGGAGAGACTGATCTTCTGAAGAGGTCAAAACTGTGCTGACAGTAGTAGGTACCTTATCAGAAGTTGAAGCTGATGGAGAAGGTAAATTTTCGTCTACCAAAAACCCTTTTCATCTGTGCCTGGGGCAACAGAAATAATGTCTTCCACTTCAGGATCTTCCTCAGATTCAGAAGAAGGAGGATCTACAGGTGCTTTACAAGCAGTCTGATTTTCCAAAGCTTCTATCCTAGACGACGCACTCTCAAACTGAGAAGACAATGACTGCTTAAGCTCGTTAAGCATCGACTGCATTTGCGAAACCATAGATGGCTCTGAAATACCAACACTGGAACTTGAAGTGTTTGGAACAGTAGCAAGAAAGGTTGGTCGAGGTATAGCAAAAGATGAATCACCCTGAAACCCATAATATGGATAAGGCATGGGCCAAGGGTGGGGTCACCTAGGTAAACCATAACTAGAAGGTAAATGTGCCTGAGGTTGGGTACTACTCACCTGCAAGGAATTAAGACCAGTTAAGAAATTGGGTGGAAAAACAGTCGAAACTACTGTATCCACTGGGCGAGAAATTGTATGAGTCACTGAAGACACCACCGGGATAGATGCAGACCTATTCGGAGCCGGGTACGAGTGCAGGTTATTCATCACTCTCAAACCTGCTACTGAAGTACTAGGTACTGTAGTAGGCGTTACATTTTGAGAAAGTGAAGTATTTATCCCTAACCAAGAACTGACCCATCCCACATGGCATCGTCCCCACTGATAGGATTCATAGAATCATCAAAATCCATAACGTAACTAGTAAACTGTCTCAAACGTTACCTAAATAGCAATTGCACAACGTACTAATAGTTGCACAATAAGGTCTTAATAAGTTAACAATAATTATAACAAGCACTAGAATTAAAAAAATCTTATCTGAAAATTAACTTGCTCTGCGATAGGAAATAGAATGGGTGATTTGAGGCTCTTCTGGTCATTGGTTGGTTAGTGAGGATGTCTCAAAGGTTTCTTTGTTTTTTTTCCTGTCGTTAAGCTTTGCGAAGGGACCATCTCAGAATTTATAGTGGTAAACTATTTATTGTTATAAAACTTATGCTCATTTCAAAAGTCGTTGTCCACTGTTGTAAAAATAGTTGGGAAACGGGTTGAGAATACTGAAGACATTTGAGCTTATATAAAAGTTCACACAAAATTCGGTCATTCGGTAATGTAAATTTTTACTGAATTGAAGGATGTTAATGAGTCTGATAAGGTATCTTATGGGATAGTTTGTAGGTGGAGAAAGAAATTTCTGACTGGCACAGAGTCCGTCAAAGATGCAGCAAAATCTGGCCCACCTGTGACTGTAACAGGCAAGGCAAATGTGTCAATAGTCAGGATAATAATTGACAGTGATGGCAGGTACACGATACGTGATATTGTCAAAGCTGTTTGCATATTGCTATCGCGGGTGCATTTCATTTTGAAGCGTATTTTGAAAGTACGGAAGATTTCTGCCAGATGGATACCGCATATATTGACATATGACCATAAACGGGTACGAGTACAAACCGCTAAGCAATTGCTCAAAATGTTTCCCAAATTCAATCAAAGATAATTTGCAAACATTGTTACTGGTGACGAATCATGGGTCACTATTTCGAACCAGTAAGACAACTTGGAAACAAAACATAGCTAACTAAACACGGTAGAAGGCCTGTAAATGCCAAAGGAGCCATTAGCACAAAGAAGGTTCTATATTGCATATTCTTCTCATGAGATGGTATAGCCGTACAAATACCGGTGCCGAAGGACAAAGGTGTTACAGGTCGGTATTACCAAGATGTTATACTAAAAACGCTCAAGAAATATTATCATAAACGACGCCCTGTATCAGGATTTAGGCATCTTCGTCTAAATCATGATAATGCTCCATCACACACATCAAAGCTTGTGAAGCAATTTTTGAAGTCGGAGAAGGTTATCGTATTGCCACAACCACCATACTCTCCAGATCTAGCCCCATGCGACTTTTTCCTCTTTCCTAAACTTAAAGAGTTATCATCCGGTCGTCCTTACAAGTCTCGAGAAGCCCTTGGCTCAGCCATCAGTCAGTGTCTTGGAGGTCTACCTATATCAGCGTACTGTGACGCATTTCAAACATGGATTCAGAGATTGAGAATACTTTGAAGTGATGTAATGTTCAATTCACTATTTGAGTTGAATGCTTTTGACATATAGTACAATACACATTACATATCGAAAAATCTTCGTATATCTGAAATGTTATTTTGAATCACAGCATTCTTTATCAGAAATAGAAACAAATCTACGAATGAATTATTTTATCTTTCTAAATGTATTTAAAATATTATCCATGTATCAAATATTAGACCTCGACAACCACGGGTTGTACAAATACAGTAGTTATGAAAATAATTCAAATCGGGTGCAGTAAATACCGAAATTCTTTTTTGACAAATCATTGCATGCAGTAAATACCGAGATTCTTTACTGGCAATATCATAGTCTCAAGTTTTTTTTCAACAAAAAGAGAAGCATCTTTTGGTAAGATTCCTAGCAATCTCTTTACTGCGTCACGCGTTTGTTTTCCTCAAACGCGTGTCTCTTTCTTTAAAGGATTATAAACTAATGCTTGCCTTTCGGTAAGAGAGTCTTCTAAACCCTAGCCAATTAGCATGATTCTTGCTAGTAATTACACCTACTTAGTAACATCTTCCCGTCCTTACTATAAAGCAATGCTGAAATCCGTTTCTTTCCGATCACGCAAAATTATTATCAAGAAGTAGTCCCTTTATGTTGCAAATCAATTACTGAGCACGTGGGTTGAAAAGTCCTTCGTTTGCACTTTTAGAGTTGCTCGAAGTGTTTATATTTCAACTTTAAATTAGTGGCTCATTGCTTGTTTGTTTTGTGTTGTTGTGCCACAATATTGCAGCCACATTTCTTCTCCAAACGCAAACTGCAACAAAATTGAAGGATGTTTGCGAAAGATTAAGAAGTTGTAATAACGAAATATCAAGTAATAATTTGGACACAAAAAGTCAACATTACGTCGAAATCAAACGTTCTATATCCATCCACAAAGCGAGGACAGTAATAACGAACAATTTCAGGTCAAACTGTTAAAATTCTACCCCTCCCCAAGTCAGAAAAAGTCACATCAATACATCTCTTTTTCGAAATAAGAAATTATAGATTTTTATCTAGAAATAATATCTTTAAAAGGTCGTACCATTGACTGTTTATCTCATAATACATGTTAACTACTTATATGCGGACTTTTCCTCCAATTATTACAACTAATCATCTGGTAGTTAACGACTTTTCAAGGAGGCCTTAAAAAAACGTTGTCCCATGTTGCGACAAGCGTAACCACGGTAAAGAATCCACACCAGGGCAATGTATAGGCTCAAATTGTAGTACTTCTGGTGACTTGAATTTCTCGAAAGATCGCAGACTTAAGTTTAAATTTTCCTTCATTTGAGCAGTCAAAAATTGAGTAAAATCTCAGGCTAAAGTCAAAGTTTCGACTAAATTTTTCTCTCTAGAAATCCAGGCCTGGTGCCGCCTGAATATGACCGAAAAGTTTTTTAAACAGACGTAAGAACACTCAAATTATTTTCTTAAATATCCTTTAATATATTTGTATTTCGTATTTACGAATTTTTATTTCAATTTGCGACTTCCATATTCGTAATTGCTTAACCTCATTTCATCTGAATGAAATAGGGTTTTGTACCTTTTTACCGTCAAGCAATTGATGTTAGACTGAATATATATGCACCTCACACGTTTTATTGAAACAAACTATCAATTTTATTGTTTTTTCAATTTGCGTTATGCCGATGTTATACTGTTCACCAATGCACTTAAAGGGAAAGCAAAAAAAAAGGTCATAAACTGGTTATAAACTATATTGCAAGAAGGCATTGTTAAGTATAATTGATATTAGATAAAAGCAGCACTGCAATATGAAATGTGTTTACGTTTGATTCCGTATCAGTTTTATGTCTGTCCATTTAGCATTTTGGAGCAAGACACCATTGTGATACAGAAAAACAATTATTAGTCGTAACATTGAAAATAATGGTCAGAATGAATTTACTAAGCTTCTATTGACAGTTTTTCAACCCTTTTCCTAATATTTCATATTTACGCCTTCGAAGTGCTAGGATATGTATTAAATATCCATTAACGCCAAGGCAAGTAATTCTACTTATAAGATGAAAAGCCCATTTTAGACTTATCTTGAAGCTATGCAATCTCACTTGCATTAGGTTAATTAATCAATTAAATGACAAACATAAAATCTAAATTTGGGTAAGTGACTGATGTTTAAAAGAAGTCTAAGAGTTAATTACAATGGTTTGCGTCACTACATGATTAATGACTCTCGTCAATTTTGCTTATCGAATCGGGTACGGTATGTAAACTTTATTCTCCAGGTTTAGCATCTTGTAAATATACATTCGAGTAAGCATGTGAATTGTGCGATTGAAATGTGTATATCCGATTAATTCAGTTTCTTAAGTCGTTCGTACATTTCGTTATCGTGAGCGAAAAGAGAACAGAAAGATATTAGTTTATTAGTTTCTTATCACACATGCATTTATTGTGCTCCGAGTTGCATGTATCGGCACGGAGGGAAACTTGACAATTAACTTACTTTGATGAATATTGTCTCGTATGAGGCGAGATGTTCTCTCACAGGCAACAACAGCTATATCTGTACAGATCTGCATTAGTGTTTTGAAACACGAACATTTGTGCCATATAGAATTGTTCACAGGGGACGACCTTGCAAGATCAACAATACGACTAAATGCAATTTGTACAATACTTCTCATAATAATTTAGCGAATTTGTAGATGTCTTTCACTGTAATGCTCGGAGTGAGTGGAAGCCGATAAACTTCGGCGAGTATATAGCCCCGTCCCAGTGTGTATACTATATATTGGCAGACAAGCAATAATAACAGATACAGTAATGAGCAAGATAAAGCAAATCTGAATTATTTATCTAACCTACAAGCAATGGTCTCAAAATAAACAATTCAATTTCTGTTAAGGTAGCAAGTAACGGTCAATATGTAGGGGCGGAAATGCGATTTCTAGCAATAGTGTACGTATAACCCAATGTTTCATCAGAGATTTACACAGATTGAACAGAAATGTTTCATTTCCGCTATGTGTCTGTGACCGCCAATGTAAGGTTGTGAATGCGAAACAGTGAGAGTTTCAACGTTTTAAATGATAGCCACCACTTGACGCCATTTGTTTTCACAAACTCTTTGGATTTTTTTTCATGAATGTTTAAAATTATCAAACTCTAGAATATACAATATCAACACTTACAGATAACCTTTTCAACTGCTCCTGTAATTTGTTCATTTGTTTATGTATTTTACGTCTCTTCGAAAAATTTTCACTCGTATCGAGATGTTACCAGATGTAGGGAGGTAAAGTGCCCCAAATGTAGACCACAGGCATAGTGAAGGGTTTTTTTTTATCGTGCAAACGTCTGTCAAGACAGTAAACGTCAGATTTCAAGTCCTCATCCGGAAAACTTACGACGATCACTTCAAAAAGCCGAGAGTTTGGCGAAGAGGCAATCACTATCTATCATTAGGTTTGAAGCGGCAAACAAAAAATGATCGGGGCTTCAACCGACAACCTCCCTGTTACGACGCAAACGTTCTAACCACTGAGCCACCGCGTCCTGCCATTCATCTGAGCTACTGCATTCAGTGCTAGCCCGTCGTCCAACGTGCGTTGTAAATTTTTAACTAGGCATATAACTAAACACTTATAACGCCTCTTCTGAAATGATTAACCAATTTGAAGAAATTATATATCATATTATATCATATTTGCTAAAAAGGAGCAAATTTGTTGCGAAAGTCACGATTGTTAAGACAAAGTTCTAAGTTGGAACTTGAAAATTCCTAGCCATCTAGCAGACGAATTGTGTGCATATAGAAATTATAATGAACACGGAAGGCTCTTCCATAATTGCAACACATGTACCTATATTCACAAAATTGATACACATCTCACTTTGTCAATACAACAATTAAGTCGAGAACTGATATATGTATACGTTGTAAAACAAATTTATGAATGACTAAAGAATAGTTGTCATTCAATATCATTTCGAGATCGATACACATGTAAACAAACATGGCGATGCACAGACAAGTTAACCCTCTTCTACGTATGTATAGTTTATTCAAAGCAGTTGATATGATCTGTCAATATCAAACTAAATATATGAAATATTTCTAAAAATAGATCTAGTATTCGCTACCATCTCATCTTTTTCGTCAGCAAAAAACATGTAGGCTTAATCCGTTTCGGAAACTGCAATGACGTCACGAAGTGACCTAAGTTTTAGCTGTATAGGTAAACGATCGGCTGTATATTTCTGAGCAGTCTTAGAATAGAAAATGAATTCTTATTTTCGTGGATGATGCAGGATAACTTCTCCGGTTTCGAAATTCTGTATTAAATATAAAAGTCTCGGCTGACGCCTCAGATTTCACGTTTTTCGAACCTTGTAGGCTATCTGCATCATCCAGAGACAAAAACTTTATTCTTTAAACCTTTTAGAATATATTTCCCTTTGTTACTTAACTCGAGGGGATCCGCGTTAGAATAGATCCTCAGCTCCCCTTGCTTTTTAAAGAGGCGCCTAATGGTGGTCCTTCGGATGAGACCGCAAAATTCGTGGCCCCGTGTCACAGCAGGTGTGGCACAATAAAAATCCTTCCCTGCTCAAAGGCCGTAGGCGCCGAGCATATGCCTAAACTTTGCAGCCCTTCAGCGGCAATAGTGACGTCTCCATATGAGTGAGAAATTCTCTCTCGAGACGTTAAACAATGCAGTAACAACTCGTTACTGTACATATAGGAAATACAATGGTACATAATGAACATATACTGGAATTTGTTTGCATCTTATTTTACGTCCCATTCGACAATTTTCCCCTCATTTAGTAACGTCACTAGTTTTAGCTGAAGTGCCATAAAATTTGACTTTTGTATGGCGTTTGCGACCGAAAGAGTGACACAAGGTTTGGTTTGTTGAGGACATGTGTCTTTTACGTCTATTGCCGAGAGCTTAGCGAATGTACAATGACTATTGTGCGCATTAGATTTGACGCGACGCCAGGCTCGGGAGTCGAATCAGGGCCTTCCAGTTGCGAAGTGAGCGCCCTCACCATTAGACCACCGCCGTGGTCAGTCATACACAGAGAAGCTATTAAGTGTATGACACTTGCATGTTTTCTGGTCAGAGGTCCCCCTTTGTTACTGATCCCGTGGGGATCTGATTTAGAATAGATCCTCTGTATCCCTTGTTCGTCGTAAGAGGCGACTAAATGGGACGGTCCTTTGGAGGAGACAGGAAAAACCGATGACCATGTCACAGCAAATGTGGTGTCTCCATATGAGTGAAAGCTTCTCGAGAGGGACGTTAAACAACATAGAATCAATCATTAAGAGACGACTAAATGCTGTGGTCCTTCGGATGAGACCGCAAAAACGACAGGTGTGGCACGATGAAGACCCCTACGTGTTCATAGGCTGTACGCGCCGAGCATAGGCCTAAATTTTGCAGCCCTTCATCGGCAATGGTAACGTCTCCATATGAGTAAATAATTATCGAGCGAGACGTTAAACAATATATAACCAACCGTTATCCCTGAACATTCTGCAGACTGACAAAGAACATAATCAAATGAGTCTGGAAGTTAGTGAAAATTATATCACTTGGATCAGAAGATGAGGCTAAATACATGTTGGGAAGTGTATTAAACCTTTAAGAACCTTGTGTAGTTTACAACAATCTGCAGACAGACTGGGTGCTGTGATTGCATTATTTTACGTTGAATGCCAATTTTCTTAGTAAAAGTTCATGTTCCTCTTGACTTTTATTACAGTTTTATTTCTGTTTATAAATTATTAGCTCTTCGTGGCAAATTCGGACTTACGGTATACTATCGACATTGGCATCCCATTTCCTTTTTTTTAAGACTCTATTCAATTAAAATTCTCAAGCCATAATATACATGTAGCATATCTAAAGCAAACTTACAAAGAGGTCATGTCTATGGGTGCAAGCTGTTATTCTGGATAAACATTAAGATTTGTTCTTCAGATATATCTTTTGATCACATTACAAAGCAAGCGTTGGGGAATGTTACATGTAATGTTTTAGAATAAGTCACAATCCCAGTTGACTATAGGATTATTTGGATTATTTGGAAGAAAAATAAATCGGACCGTCATTGGTTCAGATGCTGGCTTTCACCTATTTCCCGTTATTGGACTTAAATCTCATTCCCAAGTACATCTAAGTCCTACCAGGACCAGAGTTAAACACCAAGATCGTTTTGTGTGCTGAGCTCTGTCTTTTTACGGGTGATTGACAAAGTTAACTTACTTGTATAGTCGATCTTTGTAGACTTTAGATTTATGGTTATTCATAGAGATGCAGACTACAGAAAATGCTTCAGATGTGAATGTGAGTTCTATTTCTAACAAGTAACCATATTAAAGCAATATAAGCTGTCAAAATTGTTATTTTGGGGTCCCTAAAATTTAATCGAAATTTTGTAACATCTACCTTCTAATACCTGATTTTATCCATTAAACTTTTGACATGTTGTATTTTTTGCATTAAATGTAAAAATTGTTCGACAGTTGAAATTAAGTCTTCCCGTACCTTAATTTTTCCGACATTATTTCCGTATGCAATGACCTAAAGTTGAACTCATTCGGCAAAATCAAATGCGCAAGCGCAATATTTCCGGTAAGCACGAAAGATGTCTGACACGAAAGGTTCGAAGCGAGGGAGAAAGCCAACTTTGACTGATGCGGGACGAAAAAGATATAAAAACATATAAGATCGTTAACAATGCCAAAATAATGATGGTAGCTAGAATTTTATCTCACCTCGCCGTCCATATTCTAATGAATCGGATACAACCCGATCCACCCCGATCAGCATCAGAATCATTCGTGTCAACATCGGTTATCTTCGGGATTGTCGCCAACGATTAATCAGCTGCCGTTGTTAGGGTCAAACGGAATGTCGAGGAATATATTTTTCATCACGTAAAGGTGTGTAAACGATGCATAAGAGAGGAAATTCGATGCAGTTCTTTTTTTCAATCATATCAACGTTCATTTAACCTCTTTTAATGCCACTATAAAAAATTGCAATTTTGGCAGCTTATATTGCTTTAAAGTTTAAAGCTGTGTCCTAACTACCATCTTAATGCAACTCTTTAAACTGTATACCTGGACCAAAGGTAAATGATACCTGTAGGACGCACAGTATCTTCTACTTTAAAGATGCCAGGCGGCTTATATTTTAAGAGTACATTTTTTATATTTGACACAAAGATAGTAACTATATCGTTTAATTTTTTTTTAAGTCAATGGGTCAAAGGTCATGGTTATATTGGTCCTTCATATTGTCCATTTTCTGTCTTTTACATTCAATTCATTTAATAATCTTCATGCTATAGTGAATGTTTCCATACTAATTGTGCTTATATTTAAGGTTTAGAAAACTGCATATCATTCGCAAGATATGCGGGAGAGACATTGCTAAAATATTAGATCTGAACCTCGACTCTTGGGGTTAATGACTGTCAGTCCTGTAGTTTCAATTACTTTCCAAATTAATACCGAAAGTTTCCACATTGAACACGCTTTAGTCTACCTTGTATAAAGTGCTCGACCTTCTCATAACATTTGGAATATATACTTCAATTTCTAACAACGTTAGATAAACTCGCCTCTTTAGAACTAGTTTTTTGTTATGTTATGGAAGATTTTACAGCTATTATGTGTCAATAAACATGTCGCCATTAATTCCCATCTATCCATAACCTCCATTTTATTGAATCTACTGCGGTTTATTCCACTTTGCTGTCGATTCAATTGACGGCTGCAGCTATGATGAACATATTGGCTCCGACAGACAAAGACATTCTCGTGCTCTCTGTGATACACCAACCTTCAACCTATGGTAATCAGATTGGAGTCGCATCAGGAACGAGCTATGCATCCTTCGCTGATCGGTCGATATCAATTCCTCCCTCCTCTGATGCCCATTTTGTCAAAGTGCTTCTCCGTACGTGGCATGACAACGCTGTCTTGTTTCTTCAGAGCTCTTATGAATATTGATGAAGGGTATTTTTCATTATTTTCCACATCTTTATTTTTTTTTTTCGAAAATAAGGCTAATCATCAGGAGCTGACCATCACGTACAATTATTCATTACTGGACAAAAGAAATTATGTAAATGACTGTTAAGGAAAATCATTGCTTGCCTAAGACAGAGATAAATAGCAGAGAAGTAATCTTGACCTGCCATTTTGTGGATGGAACTCTTCTGTGAGTTCTCAAGCCGTGACTGCTTGGCGTCTATTGTCAGTTTTAGTCTCTCAGGGTAAGACCTGCAACTGACTGAATAGATTATCATATCACCTCGTCTTCGATTCAGATACTCACGCAATGAATCAAATTATCTCGTAAGGAAATTTCATATGCACTTGCCAGATTTGAATGAGTCTACTTCCAGATACCGCCTTCCTTAAAAGGTTTCAATTTCAGGTTTGACTTCCATTGAAAGCTCTATTGGATCGCACGATCCTAATTTAATTATCGCAAAGGCTCATACATCCTTGGGTTATCTTCATGATTGCAATCTAAGTCTTTTGTAAATACAACGTTTCTGCATTCAAACGTCCGTGATTTTATGATAAAAGTAATATAGGATTAGCGTCCCGACCTCATTTACTCTCTTGCTGTCATTTTTTGATAATGTCATTCATCCTTAGAGAGTAAAAACCGTTTTTAAGTAGCTAAACAATACAGTGACATTCAATAAATTTAATGTATTTACTCTCATAAAATATTTGTTGTTTGACATGTCTCGGAAGATTTGAAGATGATCCCATTCAAAGTCCTCTCCAAGAGTCTAATCACGCAGTAGAGAAGTATTTTGCAGAGTTCTAGTCACATTTCACTTTTATGTTTGTTTTGTTTTTTCTTATTTCTATGCGGGTCTTTCTAATGTATTGCATACACCCTAATAAATTCACTACAGGTGCATTTGCTATATTACTGCCTGCACAGATAATTTCCATTAATTTCCCTACCCAATAATATATTGTTTATTTCGTATAATAAACATGAGTGTGTTTCATAGACAACATAGGTGCTTTTTATTAATTTTCGGAAAAATCCACCATACATTTTATTGTACAACAAACTAGAAAAATATATATGGTGATAAGATATTGACATGCAGGTATTTTGTGTAGACCACATTAAAACATAAATAAGTCTTTGCGGAAAGCGTACAATCAATTCTCGACCATGCAGTCCAATATGTCCCCTCGAACTGCCATACTGGAGTGTATTCTGCAGCATTTGGAACAGCCCGCCCTTCACATTTTTTGTGCAGAGGAAAAGGGCGAGAGTGTTCCGAATGTATGCTGTAATATATTATGAAATATTACATTGATAAACATCTCTTCCTACATGACATACCTATACATGTAGCTCGTTTATTTAAAAATTGTAATTAATGTGCTATAACATTTGGACAATGACCCTGTATTTTGTCTATTGATATCCCAAAGCAATATAGACAATGTCCCTGACAGAATGCAATTTCCTTTTCACACCGCTAACAAAATGTTAAATGTATAGTAATATATTTATTATTATTATTATTATTATTGTTATTATTATTATTATTATTAAAACATTTTATTGAATTTTAGTCTTTATACGCCAATATATACTATGCTGTATGGAATACCCTTTGTCGTTTTCAGAATTTCCTTTATACATATGGATTGGGGATTTTACCTCAGCAAGTGGGATATCAAGGGTTATTAATAGTACATATATTTTTAATCATTCATAAACGCTGCACAGAGATGACGGATGTTAAGTCAATGTTTAATAATACAGATCCATATTTTCCCCATTACCTTCTAACGTATTATCTTCGTTTCTTTGAAATTGATGTTCTGTATATATTAACATTCAAACTGATATTTGAATAGCTTTACAAATCGAATACCGTTGATGAAATCGATGTATATTAATTATTGTGATGAGCAAGACGCGTGCGATTTGAAACCTAACCGAGATTTTCAGAGTAATCTATGTATTAATGGTCTCTGCAACAATTACTGAGAATTTTGTTTTTTGTTTCAATATTAAAAACGAGCTATGAATTGTCAGCTGCTGAATAATAAATGCGATATGTCGTACATGTATTTTGAATTACGAAAAGTCACACTAGAATGGGTGTATATCATACATTTCCATCGATCTGAAACACAAGATAAAAGTTCGTAAACAAATAGAGACCTGGAACGTGTTGACACAAAGACGAAACAGCTTGCACTGCGATCAAGAGATCATCGGAAATAAAATATCAGCCATTTTGTTTCGGCTCGAACAGGTGCGCGGTACAGTAACCTTCTAGAATGGGCGGGAGTGGGATGTAATCGCATTACACTTCATATGCGACATCATGTACGTTATAGATTTAATTACGATGATGAAATTTTACGCTAATGCTCAGAAAACACTGACTGAACGTTCCTTTATCCAAGTAAATGTTATTATACAAGAGCATTCACTTCCACATGCACACGTGATCATTTTGTCTCTCAGGGTTATGTTTGGGTTCATTGAATGCAAAGGAAGGTATATATTCAAACTTTTCATTATCAGTTTCTTCCATGTGTGTTTTACATCTGAGCCAACCCCACCCCTGCAGAGATTTGAGATTGTTTTGTGAGTGGTAATCAAAAAGATAAGATATGATAATCGAGGTGTGCACACAAGTTCAAAGTCAAAATAATAAACATGAGGGAAATCGGGGACAGTATCTTAAAATTTAGGTAATGAAGTAAAGAAATCGGCGAAATTATTTTCACAAACGATTTGTAAAACGCATAGAATATGTTTAACGTCCTAGGACATCGTGTAATATGTCTGATTTGTGCGTTATTTAGCCTGAATTCGGAAAATTGTAGTCTTCTGAACAGCAGATAATTGTAGTTTTGTAAATGGACACTATTTCATTCAAATCCGAGTTTATCACTTTTCCAGAGTGTTCTAGGATAGCAATATGTTTTTTTTGTTTTTTTTGTTTTTGTTTTTTAATTTTTATTTTTTTTTTTTTTTTTTTTTATCGAAACAGATTTCAATCTGCTGTCGATTAACACATCTATAAACACAACACACATGTTTTATTTGCCTTTCTTTTCTCTTTTTCTCCCTCTCTACTATAATGTTGCATAGCCTTTTTAACATTACGATTTAAATTTACGTGTACAGGAATGTGTCTTTGTATTTTCTTTCATTTTTATGCGGAGGAACTGTATATTATTAATCAACGAATATAAATTTGCATACATACCGACCAGTTTTGTTTTAAAGTGGGAAAACAAATATTAATCTAACTGAAATTTACTCCCATCCATACTTTTGTACTAATAAATATACATAAAACAATATTGGTATAAATTTTTGACAGTAATAAAGGTTCAGTTCTACCGATTATGTAAATTATTCCAATCTTCCATTGTTATTCAAACAACCTAGATTTTCCCTAGATACAACGTCAATTACAGAGATAAATTGATTTAAACAAAATTTAATTTTTTAAATAAACTTTTGGTTTGTAGATACAATTAAAATCATGTCGTTCACTTCCCTGAAATAAATCGTTACCAAAAACTTCTTACGAGTGTATTTTTCTACGTGAAAAATTGATTTTAAAAAAATTAAAACGGCCAACCTACCAACTCTGTGAGCACTTTCCATGCACGATGAGAAATATGACAGAAGGAAAATTAAAGTCAAGCCTAGGATCCGCATCACTGAAAATAATAAATGCTGTTCACTGATCCTAAGGGAAACAACTCTCTGAGTTTGGTCATGTCCTCGGATCCCGGAAAAGTCACCGGCAACGCAATATTTCTCTTGTCGCACAGAAAATTCGGTCAAACATACGGTTCCTCATCGTAATCATCGTACTATTTAAAATTATTCCGAATGACATTATCGCTCGCTCAGTCTAATTAGACCTCCTTTTCTCCTTGTTTAGTTGATTAACAAAGAGAATAAACATTTTTATCATGATAGAAATCTTAAGCAACTCGGAAAAATCTCCTTCGCGTAAATCCATCGGAATACTTTGATTCAATCCATACCGAATCAGATTAAGCGCACCTCCTATCGCAGTTGGAAACTGGTAGTATCGTTGCTGTTACACATAAGGTTTGCTACCAGTAAATAAGAAAACCCCAAAGTTCTCTTTCGTTGTGGTTCGATCGATATCGGAAATGTCCGATCTGTTCCGAATAGATCATTCAAAGATATCCGGCGTATTAATTATCATTTATTTCCACTGTCAATGTTTATTTTCCATTTTCCTAATGGACAATTTCATTTAATATGCATTACCTGTTACGTGTGATGTCATGAGAGCTGCCCCTTTCAATCGAAAAATGTAAATAAGGCAGAGCAATGATATTTGCAAATTGAGATACTAAAATTCTTCATCGATAAATTTTTAAAAGCAGCTTTTAATTTTCCCATGGATCATTTATATATAAACATCTCAATATCCCAAGGGTGAAAGTTGACATGCTACAAGCTAATGACAGATAAATGATGTTAGTCAATATTCTTGCTGGAAGGATAGTAACAGTTATTCTTACTTTGGGAAACCGTTTTTTTTGGGTTTTTTTATTACTTGAATACCAAATCAAGTTTACTTTTGTCGTGGTTGTTGACATTACTTTTATTTTCACTTGTATGAAAGGGTGAATTCATTGATATAATTTTTCCAATCTTTAAAATGAGATTTTTTCACTCACACTAGTTCTTCGTTTGCTTTCATTGATCCAAGTTTGATTTAAGTCTGTTTTTTCTTTCAGTTTTATCTTCCATGACGGATCCATATGAAATTCAGAGTACAGATGAGGCCTAAATCTAAGACCATTCACAAATTTTTCATCGAAGTCTTTTGACAGAATAAACAATGACATTACCCGTCATGCAACATTTCTCCCTCGATCCAAACTTATAGACCATCCTTAAGATGAATAATCAGTACAGCAGAGTTCTACCACACCTCTCCAATCCCAATGAAAAATGTTGGGTTAATCAGTCTAATCACGATTAAGTCTCTTAACCCTGTAGAAATTGAAAGAATTAATCAATAATTAGCAATATATGTGGGTTTTAAGCTGAATGGTCCAAAACTTTGTCATATTTTGCAAACGTAATCAAAACGTACCCGTTATTTATATGTACGACGAAATTTATCACTCTGCATGTCTTTGACAAGTATTCAATTCCAAACATTTACTAACAAACAATACAACGGCAGGAAAGTACACGTGACACTTTCTGTCTTCACCATATGTTGCTATTCGAAGTCTAAAATTGTTATCAAGTATGGGCTACAATTCATTTCATAATTGATGTTTATGTGTATAGGTGAATGGTAATGTAATAAAACAATACGAGAACTCGATTAACAGGTTTATAATTTTCCTATGTACGAATAGTCATAAGAAACAAAAGGCTCATGGGCCTTTACACTCACCTGAGTATGCACATTTTATGATCTTTTAGAAATCACTATGTTATCGGTGTGTTATTTATGCATCTCCACTTTGGGACTTGAATTATATTCAGTCTTCCTAAATTATCACGCAAAAAACGCGCAGTAATTTGTTATCGATTTTACAGTAAGGGTTCTGTGTGGGCTTATTTACTCACTTTGAATAAGCAGCACCGTGGGGACCTTACTTATCGTAACATGCGACTAAATGGGGCGGTCCTTCAGATAAGACCGCAAAAACCGAGACACCGAGTCACAGTAGGTGTGGTACGATAAAGATCCCTCCCTGCTTAAAGGCCCTAAATGCCGAGTATAGGCCTAAATTTTGCAGCCCTCCACCGACAATGATGACGTCTCCATATGAGTGAAAAATTCTCAGGCGGGACGTAAAACAACATACAATGAACATACAATCAACTGAATAAGCATCCATCATAAGCTACATGTACCCCATGTGGCTTTTCGTACTAATACAATTTTGGGAATTGTAAGTAAATGCAATAACATTTATTTCGCTTATTCCTTGTTTACATTTAGATTAAATTAATATTGATATGAAAACACTCGTAACAAACAATCAAGACAGCACAATCTATGATTTTACCAATCTATGAAGAACCAAAAGACAGACACAATGGCGCTAAACGGCTTTGCATTGTCTGACGCGTAGTAAATGTACTTAAGATTCAGTGCTATTTATATTTCCATTTATTTATACAGAGAAAACACAAACGAAACCAGTTTAAACTTAATTTTGATAGTATTAGCCGTGACATACAGCAAGAATTTGTGGAATGCCAATCCCAAATCATCTGGGCAAACCCACACAAATGCAACATCGATCAATAAGTTCAAAATTGGCCACCCCCGGGTTAACCGCGGGCGGTTACTTAATTAGAGTATGCTGAATTAAACCAATATTTAGGTAAATTACGCAGATTATGATGATAGGAATCAATTTCACAATAGTCACAGTATAGTTTCAAGTTCACTGGCAACACAACGATACATATGGAATCAGTTGACTTGGTGTGCGCAAAGTACTCCTGGCATAATTCAGTGGCCATTCATAAAAAGATACTTCTCAAATTATTTCTTCGACTGATTTGGATAAGGGCAGCGGCAGATGGGACGTGGATCCCGAGTAGTAAAATGGTTAATTTATAAGAACATACGTGGTTTCGTGAGAAAAAAGACGAGTTAGTAAGTTTAAAAAACACTTAAGCCTATCAGCAATTTTACTTTTAATTAGTCAACGTAATTTTACTCTTAATTATTCAAGTGATTTTACAAAACAACTTAAGTCGCATATTAGTAATTTTACTTTTTGTGTTTAATATTTAATTCAGTATATTTGAAATAGAATTTAGTCATTTTGAATTCATTACAATACTCGACCAACTCAGTCGCCCTCTTTCTAATATCTTTATTTTTAGCATTCACAGTCACAGTGAATTTTGCATTTGTTAATCAGAATCACGAGAGTAAATTTGATTATACCTTGATTGTGAACACCACTTTATCAAATATTTTATATTACATAAATTGATTTACTAACAAAAATATATTTCACATAACATAACACATATCAACATCAACCACAACAAACCCAAGAAATGAACATTTAAATGGTAAAAGTGACGCTGCTCATTTCGTGATATGGACACTAGAGGTGACAACCGCCACCTTGTGGAGGTAGGTAACTTCAGTTTAACCCTACTGACACCTGAAACCCTGTGTCTTTTACCTATTGGAAAAACCATTCCGCTGCCTCAGTATATTATGGTGGTAAATGTCATTTCCTAGACTGGACAGATGCATCCTACCATACTATACAATTATGTGAATTTTCCCTTAAATTGTAGGTGCATTACAAGTCTCCTCAGTGTCTAGCACTCAGTGTCTGCTGCTCTATTTATTGTACTTCAAACCTGCTCCATTGTGATGTTGTTTCCCTTTGTCACACTACGTCAGTATTGGCAACAAGAAGGGGCAAACTAAATCCCACTTTACTCTACCCAACAGCTTTTCAGTTTTGGTTTGTGCTATGTTGTTGGCATCAGTTATAAGATTTGGAGGACTATCAAACAGAGTCAGTCATCAGAGTTTGCGAGAAAGATCAACAAATCACAATCCTTATCAACGTCATCTCAATAGCATGGGGACCCAAATCCCGCCCCTGCTTTGCTAATGGCTGCTATCCATGCGTGTTTTGCCTCTAGGTAAAATTCAAACTTTATACATGTAGTGTTAGTACCTTTATGAATTGCAATAACAAGAAAGATGGACCATGATATAGGTTTGACAGGCATTTGACTTATTCCCCCCCTGTTATCTTAATTTCCACACCCGATAAAATATTTTCTGATGTAGCATTAGCTTCAACAATGTTAAAAGAATGGCACCCAACCCTGCCTACACCGTCCTTGTTATTGATATATAATTGATGTCTAGTGATAACCTTCCCACCAAAGTGACAAAGCAGTGGGCTTGATATTTGTGGGTGTACTTGCGGCTAATTTTTCATACAATGAACCGGACATGTGATACCTGAATCTTCAACAATTTTTACTCCCTTGCCCAAATTGAAATCAGTCTTAGAATGCCTTAACAAGATCTGCAATTTATCCCCTTGAATTTGTATATCTTTAATTTCTATAATTATAATTAGAAAATTATTTCCTTTGGATAAAGCTAGCTTCCCTTTTTTGAAAAGACAAAGTATGTTAAAGTGTAAACAGCTAAAACCAAAGTAACTCCACAGTTATTTGACATGTTAGGCAGTATCACTTGTGCAAGAATGTGTTCAGTCAAAGTTAACCGATCAACTGCTTTATTTTAATACGCTTACAGCTCTGAATAAGTATTGCGACAATAAATCTTGCAATATCCATTAACCCCCTCAATCTAGCTTTTATAACCGATAGTTGATATGTGCTCTAGCTGTTGCATCTGAATAGCCATTAAGAGACAAGGATGCTATAAAGTTAACTAATTGCTCAGTAGGGGGAGGCCAACTTACAGGTAACTGGGTATAACATTTTTTTTAAAAATTCGAATGCTGAAATTCCTGTATAAGGATGCCGTATTTACAGAATTGGCTGCCCCAAACAATTGAGTGACCCCATTTCTGAGATTATTAAAAGGTAAAGGTAATGCTTTAACCTCTTTAACAATCTTTTCTTCTAATTGATTTTTATACTGCATTGCAGACAATGGATTATTTGAAAAACAAGATATCTTTGCCAAAAGTAATTTAGTAACCTTATGAATAAACCATCAAGAAATTCCTTAGCAGTATGTCTTATTGGATAGTTATGCAATTAAGGAAATTATCCTCTCTGCTTAATTGGTGAACAACCTAGGTCCCAAATTTCTATGCCCTGTTAATCGTTGAACGGGCTTGTGGTGATGGAGGGGGCTCAATGCCCCATCTGCATAATGCCATGAGGGAAACTATGTCTTATTGGGTGTATCTGACGCTGGCTAAAATGTGGCATTTCTCTACTTGGAGGGGCTTTCACTGGACAGTTCAACATTGATTGCTCATGTCCACACTTTATACAGACAGGCAAAATATAAACATGAATTTCTGAAGCAAATAGCCAGAAAGTCGAAGGAAGAGACCCATTCCATGTACTCCCATAATTGGAAAAGTATTGTTGGCCCACAGCTACTGCCCATGACCGAACTGGTCCATTGCCATCTTGAGCTGGAATTGCTCATCATATTGCTTCCATACTTTGCTTTCTTGTACAAATTCTAATATCATGCATAAGCTTCAACAGATCTTTGCGTTTTATCCTTGTGTACAAGAGAAAATATCTTTAAAGAAAGTTCACTTCTCCATGGATATAATTTTCATGTAGATCTTGGATCTTGGACACAATTGTCCATCATTCCCTGAGACAAAAACTCTGGCATTGGCACTATCCTTAGAGTTAGAATGCTTTGGTAAAATGGCAAATCAGTATAATTTTCCGCAATATTTTGGTCTTCAACTGTCGAATTCACGATGTGGTCCAAAGAGTTCCCCTGAATTTATTTGGGATTGGACATGCAAACTTATTTACACGGTCTAGAAGTTCTAGAGTGTTCTAAGTACACATAATTAATAAACTACTTTTAATGTTCGAATGATGTTTTTATATAAATCAGTTAAGTACAAGTACTGCTATGATTGTTTAGAATAAATCCCATTCAACGTGCTCATTTTAACAATGGCATTCAACGTGCTCATTTTAACCATGGCATTCAACGTGCTCATTTTAACAGTCCCATTCAGCGTGCGCGTGCTAATTCTAACAGTTTATCAGCGTGCGAATTTTAACAGTCCTCCGCGCGGGGATCCGGGTTGTTAAAATAGATCCTCAGTACCCCTTGCTTGTCGTAAGATGCAACTAAATGGGGCGGTCCTTCGGATGAGACCACAAAACCGAGGCTGCATATCACAGCAGGTGTGGCACGATAAAGACCCCTCCCTGCACAAAGGTCATTAGCGCCGAGCATAGGCCTAAATTTTGCAGCCCTCCACCGGCAATGGTGACGTCTCCATATGATTGAAAAATTCCCGAGCGGGACGTTAAATAATATATAATAGATCATTCAATCAAAGACTACGAAGATAATGTAAATGAGGAATTCCAGCGTCTTTTTAATTTATCTATCAGTAGCTTAGAAAGAAAGGCTAGCTCATCATATAAAAAACCAAAAGCAGCACGATTAGCTAGCCACAGTTCTGAGTTTTACTTATCATTACATAGTATAAAGCATGTCCAGGATGTTGTTAAAGCAATGCATGTCGAATACCAGCTTCTTAATGGCGGGTAGAAAATTTATAACAAATGTTCATGTAGGAGTGGGTCAAACATTTACACAACCAGTTTGTATCCCGAATATGGACTCTCTACAAAAACTGAAATTCATGTCCCCATGGACGTTATGCTTCTGTCGCATAATTGTTCAAAGCAAGGAGGCTTCTATCGATCTTATAATGAAAATGTGTTTATAAACAAATCTTTAGTTATGGACATCGAATATATCAGAAAAAACTGAGTGCTTACAGTTGAAAGAACTGGGAAGATCTCTATCAGTGTTGTGAAATTAATGTCCCGTGGGTTATGGGTTCTTGGCGCATAATTGTAAAAAAACATTAATTAAAAACCCACAAGAATATGTGAAATTGATGATATTTTGATAAAATGTCTTGGTGCCAAGACAGACTTGAGTGTGACAAAGTTGCTTATGAAACCTGTACATACATATCAAAGGATCTCTATGCATGCTGTTTTCCGCAAAAAAAGATTTCCACATTCTCGTAAGTAAACCCGCTGTACGACCAATGCTGTACAGTAGCAATAAAGCCTCATAAGCTACTTGCCAATATTACCATATTGATAATCTGTTCATTTCATTATTTCTAAAATTCTGGGAACGAAAGAAAATGATCAGCTGAGTAAAACCTTTCAAAGGATTGTCTGTTTCTCATTTTGTTGTTCTTCCTTAGGAATCTTTCAAATTGAATATATATCTACACGTAATTAAATCCGATTTTGCTTTCCACTGGACTCAGACTACAATAAAATTATTATCCATGTAATTCTCGGATCTGTTTTCCGTTTCGTGTTTTAATCTATTGAACTATATGTCTGTTTCTTTTATCGATTTACTTTTTCTCGAGTGACAAAGGTTTTGCTTAGAATGCATGTCATGATGAGCGAGAGGGAAAAGTACCATCCTATTCACTCTCGGGAGGGCGACAGATATCCACACCGATGATCAGTTAACGTTACTGCTCGCTGGAAGTAAATCTCTAATAAAAATGTCTCTCTTTATCCACACCCATCACAATGTCCATGTCCGTGTTCTTTGGATCATTCTCTTCATTGGTATTCAATTGTTCTGATCTGTAACTCTCAGTGATAGAACATTCGATATGTCATCAGCCCTCGTCTGATCTAATTCCATTGAATTTGTTTATTCCACCTGGGTATTTTTTGTAATAAGATCATTAACTATATATTAAGACAACAAAGTGAAGGTACATTTACTTATAAGGAATACAGTGGTGACAATTACGGTACAGACGAAGTATGTTATTTATAAATAGGTGACAAATAACGACGACATGGGTATTGGTCACTTTAAAAATCAATATTTTTAATATCAAAATTTCATGTTGGATTTAATATGTTGTTGTTTTTTCATAGACACGAAAATAACGAAATTTAATCTTACACGAAATTAAACACGTCTACTATATATATATATATATGCGTTAAAAACTTTCTATGCCTGATCGTACATAACCATGCCACTCAGTACAGCTGTAATATAACCTTGTCATATACCTGATTCACAGGTCAAATATATGCAAATATCTAAATTGCCTCTACATTAATTTCAGAGGTGTCTTTGAGCTGAATAACGTTTAACACATAACATCAAAAAGGTACAATCAATGTACCACGTGATCTACAATACAAACAACGTCTCACTGTCCTCAAGACCAATGAATAAGTAGCACGAGCCAATTGTTATCAAAATTCCAATTTCTCTGCCTCCATTACTAGATTCCAAAACAGAGTTGAATATTGGTAACTTTTCATTTAAACAACTTGCAAAACTGTCCACTGTAAAAGAATCCCACAAATCATTCATAAAATTGACAAAATCTTGAGATACAGACCAGGCATCATAATCCAGCAATTTATTCAAACAATTTTACCTTCTCATTCAAAGATCTAGGATTCCAAGCGACATCTAAAGATTTTTTGTCCTGTAGGTATAAATGGAACATAGAAAAAGCAATCTCTTATAATGCATTTTCCATGCCACCACTTTGGGTATTGGTAACACAGTTCTCACTGTCAGTTAATATTTTCACGGACTAACCAGTCGATTACTCTTTGTAAAAAAAACAATGCAAGATGAATAGCTAAGTTATCGCCAAGTAGAGCTCTATCTTTGAAGAGAAGTTGTGTACCTGATAAATACGTAATTGCTCCAGCAGCTACAGAACTTGTATTTGTACACACAAAATGGCGAATGTTGTAGAATAACAATCCATATAACAACACTTGTAATTTTCTATACTATTAAACCAGATCACAAGCTCATGGGAAGACGTCTTGTGAACTTTCAAATTTAATCGAATTGTCCCATGAAAACCTAGATTATTTCAACTCCTAACACATCTATGTCATAAGTCTACAGATTTAACCCTTGACCGGTCCCATACAAATGACGTAGCCGGTAAATTAGGCCAGTTGTGTTGTGGAAAGATAGACAGTCTATGAAACAAATCTTCTAATGTGCGCCTATAGTCCTGAATGAGTTGCCTCTTTGAAATAGAGAAACAAAACTTGTGTTCCACAACACCTTGAGCCATTCCAATCTTTGACCAATACACCATCAGAATCTGTTTCCTCGTAAGATCGAGCCAATCCTAATCTTTCGTCTAAATATAAAACCATATTGACACCTGACTGCCTTCATTATTTAACCATTGGTCTCAGACACTTCGTCAGTATGTAAGGCGCTGAACTAAGACCAAAAGACAAAGCCGTGAATACGTAAAACGGATTTTATCAAGAAAATTTCCAGGAAGTGTTGTCGTGGGCAAATATCGATAAACAGGTCTAAGGTGGAATTGAACCGTAAGATACCCTTCTTGAAAACGCTGCACTGATACTTTACAATCTTCAAATATTACTTCGTTTCTTTTAACAACCTTGTCCAAAGCAATGCAAGAACTGAATCTTGTTCCCTGGAAATTTTTCAATAAAGAAACTGTCTTTTTAAAATTCTTCTGCAATTCAATTCATGGCCTTTCTGGTTGTCTAAAAATTATTTCTTGACAAAACTGAGGAAGAATTCAGTTATCACTAAAAATATTGAAAGTGCCAGTTATTTTTTTTTTTTATTTTATTTTTGTTGTTTTTGTTGTTACGTATTTTAGGTACAAAAGGGTAGCAATGCACTTTCTACCTACCAGGTGTTAAATTTTATATCATAGGTGTTAGCTACAAACTAACAACTCAACTTTATAACAAGCGGGATGACGTCAACTTTTCCATCGTTAACTTCCCATATTTATGTAACAGTATCCCATTATCATTTTTGCCGTGGGGATCCGGGTTCGAATAGGTTCTTAGTACCCCTTGCTTGTCGTAAGAAGCGGATAAATGGGGCGGTTCTTCGGATGTGACCGTAAAAACAGAGGTCCCGTGTCACAGAAGGTGTGGCAAGATATAGATCCTTCCCTACTGAAAGGATGTAAGCTCCGATCATAATCCTAAATTTTGCAGCCCTTCATCCACAATAGTGACGCCTCCATATCAGTGAAAAATTCTCGAGCGGAAAGTTAAACAATATACAACCAACCAACAATTGTCACCTGCATATAGTGTTTATGTCTCTCAACTTATTCGATACGCAAAGGCATCTTCTGAGTATGGTCAATTTTTGATCATGACAATCTCCTGGAAAATGAGTTGACTTTACAGAGTCTCATTTAAAGTCAACTTTTTGCAAATTCTATGGTAGTTCTGTCATTGGGTCAAATGTTGTCTGACATGTTTCATACTGTTAAGCCGTTCTTTATATCTTGACTACAGATTGCACCGTTTACCTAATCAAGATATAGGGCTCACGGCGGGTGTCACCGGTCAACATGGAATGCTTATTCCTCCTATACATGCGATCTCACTTCTGGTATACCCAGGGGCCCATTCAGAGTGTTCTAAAGAGAATGTTAATTTGAGTGGGGCGATCTTAGCTATTCTTTATGGGATTTATAAGATTCGTCATTGTTTGTTGTCTTCATTTTTTTTATCTAAAGTGCTAGAGGACATGAGTGTGTTTAATATAAAGCAGTGGATGATCGGTTATTTATACTGTGTTGACAAAATTAGACAAAACAAGTTTATGCGAATAAATCAAAAGCAGTGTAAACGGGTGAAGTTTAATTCATTGTAACTCAAAAACAAGCAATATGAATCCTATTGTAAATTACTTCTTCAATATGGAGATTAAAAGTATACTTCCAAATAAATTATGATGCTACAAAACGCAGCTCCGAACCTCTTCACGACGACAGAAGCAAATATCTCACAGGAAGACGTGCGTGTAATAATCCACGATGGTATACAAGTGATATTAGAATGCTAATGAAACCCATTCCATTTAATTGTTACCTTAGTTCTACCTGAATTATTCTAAAGTAATAGTAGAGTACAAAAGACATCTTTATTTGATTTCTCTTGGAGACAAACCAATGGACTCAATGATCAAACAGATGTATGTCTTTTTTTTAAGTTTAACTGCATATCGTTCGGCCGTATTGTTTGCATTATGCTGATTTAAAGGATTTTTGATTGAATTCCTATCTTCTGTTGGTGGCATAGATTTTCAAGCGCAAACATCACTGCTACACAGTGCACAATTTTATCTTATTTATTTTTAAGAAAGCCGATTTTTTTCTACTTACGAAATATTTTATAGAGCTTGTCTATGATAAAAGCATGCAAAAACATAAAAAGAATAACGAAAATGGTGGTCGTCAATAACATTCCTAATCAGTTATATCATTTGAGTATATAGTTGGCATATCTATAATTTTGAAGTAAATTCATCGATAGGTCATCTCTACTTTTAGTGACAACGAATTCTATATTTGCATTTGGATTAGCATTTGAACACAGAGAAAATCCTAAAATATTAGGGTTTTATTATTATCAAAATGCAAATCAATTTTAAAGACATGTGAAAAGAATTAATGTTTTTGAATTTGTAACCGGGAGGTCGTGCGTTCGAATCCCGCTCGTGCCATGGTCGCGTCAAACCGAAGACGTTAAACATAGGTAGGATTGTTCCTTCGCCAAACGCTCGGCATTTAGAAACGAAAGTAACGGGTCTTTTGGATATGACCTCAAAAAGGAGACAGGCGTTTTCATTCTACGGCCCTGAGCGCTAAGTATAGGTCTAAATGTGTGGTACTTCACCTACAGCTGGTGACCTCTCAATATAAGTGAAAAATTCTCAGTGGAACGTAAAACAATCAATCAGTCTGAAGTAATATTGCCTATTGAGTTTGATAATTTTAGAATGCTTTCAATATCCAGTCAGGTGTTTTGAAATACATGTATATATTAACTTTGTTGAAGCACAACAACTGTTCATACAATGCAGATTTAAACAAACAAACAAACAAACAAACAAACAAAAGTTTTCTTTTCAATTTTGTAATGTCACCAACCAGGACCCATACCAACAAAAATGATTGACATATGTTTCTGGCCATCTGAGGTCAAATCATAAAATTTTGTAAGACTTACTAAGACAACAGGGACCATGCGTGACAGACATGTTTAGGTGGCTCGGGGAATGAAAGCTCTAAAAGCAGGGGAGAAAATGACCAACTTGAAGTACTACTATATTCACTATAATTGAGAGTCCAAATACAGATTTTTGATATACTATCAACATTCATCTCTATAAGATGAAAATAACTTTGAATAAATTAAAGCGTTACTTTTTGACTACTCGGTGATTCGAAAGTTACCATTTTCTGCAATTTACAAAAATCTGGAATCGTGTCGAATTTGTGACCTTTGTGCACTTAAACGGAGGTAAAATGTTGGAAGCTCACTGAGCAATGTGAACGTGTGTATCCATAACGACCATATCCAATTTTTAAAAATCCATTTCCAATAGCATATCATATTTTTTAAATAGAAAAGGCAAAATATACATAATTTCACCCTTTTGTCATGGCAAAAGTGCTATGTGTAGTAACATGGCTGCAGATCCAAACCTATTGAATACACCCCCGGAAAAAATATGCCAAAGTATTTAATGTTGATGTACATTATTACACACAAAATATGTTGA